>CM049847.1:29064984-29464984 GCA_027422415.1 Schizothorax lantsangensis | reverse complement strand
TGTGAATGGGGTAATGAGTCCTTGGCTCCAGATGTCAGGGAAGAACAGCCTGAACTACAGTACAAGGTTGAATAATTTGAGCACAGCTGTCTGAAGCTCAGGGGTGCTGTGTTTCAGCATTTCACACAGAATGCTGTCAGGACCACAAGACTTTTTACATTTTGGCTTTTGAGTTTGTTTGTCAATTCTTCATGTGTAATTGGGAAGTCGAGAGGGGTTTTGATTTTTTAATTGTGTCTTCATAAGTTGTAGACTTTGTTTGATTTCTGATCAGAATTGTTAATGAGTTGTTTTGGAGGGATTTCTTTATATAAATTTTCAAAATGTTTTGTCCAAATATCTCCATCTTGTATTGGCAAGTCTTGTGGTTTTGTTGTGCTCAGATAATATTCCACATATCCCAGAAACTGATTTACTGAATTGTTCTATTTCTTGTAAGCTTTTGGTCAGATGGTGTTGCTTTTTTGCTCTAATTGTGTCCTTTGTATTGTTTTAGTTGCCTCGAACAGTATTCAGTTCGGATTATGTCAGCGTTGTATGTGTTCTTTATGTTTCAGATTTGATAATTTTCTAAGTTGTTTTCTTAATGTTTTGCAGTCTGAGTCAAACCATTTTTCATCTTTTGATGCATTTTTACTAATTGTTTTTGGTTTTCTTTTTCAACTCAGTTTTACAAGCTGCTTTTTTATATATGTAATTTATTTCATTTATAGCCAAATTAACACCATCTTTAGTTGTGTTTGGAATGAGTGTAGTGATTTCTGGAGATTTTCCATTTCTTCAGAATTGAGGGAATAAATTTAGTCTGTGCTGTCTGAAGCCCATCTGAATCCTGGCTGGATTTTATACATTTTACAGGTTTTGGGTATGTTTTGTGTTAGTGTGTGATGTCAGATTTTAATATAAATGTTAATTTGGTTATGGTCAGAAAGCGGAGTTTGTTGTATGACAGTGAATGCACTGAAGGAGGAGGGGTCCATGTCAGTGATGGTATAGTCAACTACACTAGCTCCAAGACCTGAACAACACGTGAACCTCCCTAAAGAGTCCCCTCTGATCCTGCCATTAAGTGTGTACAGGCCTGAGGCTCGGCAGAGCTGCACTAACTCTCTACCGTTTTTATTTACAGTTTGGTCAAGATTATTTCTTGGTGGAAGTTTTCTTGTGAGACTCGGGGAGTTTTGGCCAAAGATATATGAATCATTGCCCTTTGGATCTATGTTATCGGGTTCAGATCCAGTTCTTGCATTAAAGTCTCCACACAGCAGCACGTTTCCCTGGGCCTGGAAACGGCTGATTTCTGTGTGGATGTTGTTCAGATAGTTTCCTCATCATGGTATAGGGGATTCTGCTGGAGGAATATAGATGGCACAGAGAAGATATACGGGCTGAGATGGTTGAAATACCAATTGGTTGTTTAGATTTTAACCAGCAGTGAAATTTTCCAAATGTAATAATAGAAATGTGCTTGGCCAGAGCTTCCCTGTACCACACCAGAATTCCTCCCGAGTCTCGTCCACGGTGGACTGTACTTAGTTTAACTGAGGGTACAATTACTTCATAGTAGCCTGAGGGACAGTAGGTAAGAGCATCATTTCTACACCAGGTTTCAGTGAGAATAATAATGTCAGCATCTTTGTTATTTTTCAGAAAAACTGGGTCTGTGCTTTTAGGACCAAAAGTCGAAGAATGAAGACCCTGAATATTCCAACAACTTATATGAAATGAACGCATTAGTATTTTAGTAATATTAAAGATAAACCTATTTGGTAAGACAGAGAGAAAATAACCTTAGGAATGTATATGGTAAACAATTTACATCTAGTGCACTTTTTATTTTTTTTTTTTTTTTTTAATCAATGTTCTTAGTGCACTGTGTTTGTGTATATTGTCCTTATCTGTGAGCTGGTTGCACAGTGAGCAGCATCTCTCTGATCTGGCTCAGTTCTCTCTGTGATGTAGGTGTTGGGTGGAAGCTCAGGGGGCCGGGCTGCAGCTTCAGCGCTTCACATAGCTCTGTGCTCTCGGCTGTGGGGGCTTCGATGGAGGAGCTGGTGGGGGTGGTTCTTGGTTTCCTTTCTTACGGGGGTTTGATGGGCAGCAGGTGGATGTGGAGTTGAAGTGACTGCAGGTTTACTTGAGGTGTGTAGGGAGCCATTGGTGGTTGTGGTGGATGACGTGTGGTGTTTGTCCTCACCGGGGCCGGAGGGGGATGTCTGGGCATGTAGGGGTGAATGGGTCCGGTGGTATAGTGGAGTTGGTAACAGGTGTCTCGGTGATGCTGCAAACTGCGGCCCAGGGCTGCATCTTTTAGCCAGGACTTATGCAAAAATACGGACTCTTTGTGTAGGTGAAGTCCATCATACAGGTGTTGGAGGCCGATGTGGTGGTGGTGGGCCAGGTAGTACATTGGGTAGCGCAGAACAGCCACGGAAATTTCAGCATTGATGCCGTAGATGATGTGTGGTGGTGTGTCGTGTCTTGGGAGAAGCGTGGAGATTATGATTCGGGACTCTGGGAACTTTTTGCTGGTGGTTTCTGCTATTTTCCTCACTGCATCAGAAGTACTGTTGCGCAGCGAGTGAAGGTCGTTAGTCCCAGTGTGAATGATAATACATGAGGGTCCTGTGATGGCCCAGTCTCTGATGATCTCGGTCAGAAGCTCCAGGGCTTTATCGGTGTTGGGACATCGCTTTGCAGTGACTTTAACAGCTCTGGTGTCGGGGGAAAGAGTTTCTGAGGGTCCAGGAATTTTCCATTAGAGTCCACGAGGAGGAGAACATCTGGATCAGGTTCTGGAGGCTGGGCAGGTGAGGCCTGTGTTGCTGCAGGTGTCTGTGTGTTTGTCGTAGGCACGCATTCTGTGTTTGTGTAGTTTGGTTTGTCTGGAGCTGTATTGTAGTGAAGTGTATTGTCTTTTGATTTTTCTGTAACTGTTCTCTCATATTTTGCAGCTGTCTGGAAAAGTTCACTTCTTTTTTCTCTGTGTCCTGTATCTCTCTAGTTTGCAGAACTGTAAGCGGAGACTGTTTCTGTTTTCTTCTTCAGCAGCCTCATCTCTGAGAGCTCTTGTGAGTTCAGTGATGGAGGAGCTGGTGTTTTTCTTCAGCTGCTGGAGTTCATCTGTGTGAGCTCCTGGATGTAAATGTTTGTGTTGTGTGTGTCTGAGAGTTTGGCCTGAGTGTGTTCTGAGCTGAATCAGTGAAGTCCAGTTCTAGTAGGGCTAAACTGTCTCTCAGTTGACATTCGGATGGTGAAGGTGGTAAAGGTGAAGGATCCACTGGGCCTTCCTCCTCAGAGTCTGTGTAGTTCACATGGGTCTCATCTCTCTCATTCTCTACTCTGGCTTTTAGCAGGAGGAAAATCTCCTCAAATGAGTTCAGGCTTGCTTCATTGCCTTGCAGAAGGAAGGTGCCTTTAGTATAGTAGGTTATAGTGAGAATGGGGTTGTCTGTGTCTAGCATTTCATCTTCACAAATAGTTAATCTTCCAGCCTACAGATGCCTTCTTCTTTAACAGAGGGGTACATGCTTGTATTCCTCACAGATGGTCAGTTTCCAAGCATGTTGGGATGATCATATTGGTGTGGAAGATGAAGTTGTTCTTAATTCTCTTCCCATTGAGCTGAATATAGTCAGCGTACAGAACATCAGGATTGTCTCTGAGAGTGTTCTCTTATGTTTTTCTCCGTGCCTGCACAGTCTGTGCTGGGGAGCTCATTTGCATATGGCTCTGGGTAACACACCTCCCTGCACTCTGTTTGCACCAGGGTTGCCATGGTGATCAGAGCCAGAGCTGCAGCTAACTTTAGCTTTTAGCATATAATGATGAGAGTTTTTACTAGAATAAAGTAAAAATATACAATTTTTGTTAAAGTTTTGTGCCAGATAGAGCTCACCTCTCTGTTTAGTACCTGAAGATCAACAATTGTGAGAAGTTTTTCAGCTGGAGTTCCTTTTAAAAATCCTTAAGCGTTTTGGAGGGAAATCTTCAGTTAGCTGTTAGAGTGGAGATCCAGCAGCCAGATGCTAATCCACAGATCCCACTCTTCTTTCTTGTTTTAAAATGTTTTTTCAAGAAGAAAAATCACGTCTTTCATGAAGGTTTTCCTTTTGTTTTTACAGTTCAGTTTGTTGTCGTTATCTCACTCTCTTCTCACTTTTTTGGTTTAATCATTTTTGATCTAACTCTCATCTCAAAATAGCTGACCTGATAAAATAAACTCTCTCTCTAAGAGCTCTCTCTGACTCTCTCTGATGAGAACACTCTCTCTCCCTGCCTCTTCTCTCTCTCTCTCTCTCTCTCTCTCTCTCTCTCTCTCTCTCCTCTCTCTCTCTCTCTCTCTCTCTCCCTCTCTCTCTCCTCTCCCTCTCCCTCTCCTCTCTCTCTCTCTCTCTGTGTGTGTGTTGTTGTAATTTTCTGTCATGCGTGGTGTGTGTAGTACTAAATCAAGTCTTTACAAAGCCTTTACCATGGTAACAGTAATGTCCTTCAAAAAAGCAGTAGCTACAGCCATGGCTGTTGCTATAAAATGTGGGAAACCTGGCGCGCACTCAACTTTGGGACACAGGTACTGTCAAGGAAGTATTGGAAACACCTTACTTTTCACCTTTCACTTTTAAACCAAATCTCAATGTTATTGAGATGTCTGTCAGAGTTGTCTTTTCTGCATCTTTTTAACGAGTCTTTGCTGAGTGGTGGACTAATTGGATATTAGCAACAGGCGTATTCATTTTTTTTTAAAAAGAGTGTTACCTTACCACACATTTAGATGGTCAGAAGAAACCACTACTCAGAATGCTGTGTGATCAACCAGCAATTCACCTTTGTGCATTCAACATGCTTGTTACATAGCAGTTGCTTGGCAGAATAACAGAAGGACTATATGCGCAACCAGCCCTAGCTCTATTTATTTAAAACCAATAAAATGTGACATGTAAAACGCGAACGCTGTTTTAACGCGAACAAAAACGCGAACAAAAAAAAGGTCAATATATATATATGTATGTATGTATGTATGTATGTATGTATTTTTTATAAAAGCTATAAAAATACAAAACAGAAGTAAAAATAATAATAAAATAAATAAAATAAAATGGTTGTTTCGTTGTTCTTGTATTCTAATCGATTCCAGTTTCGATATCCCAGCAAAACCACAAGCTTAAATAAAGTTAAGACATTATTTAAAAGACAAGTAACCAATCAGTAATTAGGCTAAATAAGAACAAATTAGAAGCAATAGCGCAAATAAATACCATAGAATAAAGATACAAATGAAATAAACAGTGCTTTAAATTTTTCTCTAGGCCCACTTTTTTTAATAAAAATTTTCAGCAGTTTGCAAGATAAGTTGTTTAAAACGTGAGCTATAAATATGAATAAAACTGCACTGTCATATACAATTATATGTCTAGCTAAGCTGTTGTTTGCATAATCCTTTCATAATAATACATTGTAGTTTGTATCTTCATCAGTAGTGGCTCCTGACCATAAATTTAGATGGAGATAATTCTGGTTCTGTAATAATTACTTCTGCGTTTGTAAAAGGTACAAACAATTCATTTCTGTTTGAATTTAAAGGGTTACTCCGCCGAATCAACACAGAATCACTATGGTTCTGTATATATATTTTTTTTCCTTTTTATTCGTAGACTAATAGTGTAATATATTAACTACCCGACTTTTTACTTAAGTACCAGATATGGGTGTCATGCCATACATTTTTTATAATACGACTGACTTTGTATTTAATGTGAATTTAATAACAATTGTAAGTTACTAATTATACCACTTTTATTTTACAGAGAGTAAAGAACATTTACATTATCAAAATAAGATTTTCATTCAGTCTAGCCAGAGTTCAGGCACTATCAAAAACTCCCATTGAAGCTGTTTGAATATGAAATGAATATCTTACTTACATCAAAGAGTATAGAAGACCATTCGATCAAGTGAACAAAACACCGCGTTTCAGTGATGACTCATCCGAACGTCTCTGATTGGCCATTGCATTCATAAGCTCAACAGAATCGTGTGTGATTGGTTATAATGCCATGCTTTACAAACGCCTCTGTCTCTGACTCAGTGCCAGCCAACGCTCCAAATGCAGATTTGAATTTAGCAGCTGATGCTGTGAACGATATAATCACACTGGTGTGGTTGTATCAAATATATATAAAAAATATTCGGCTATTTTTTGTTTTTTGGAAGCTGCATTCAAAATCCACTTCGCTCAGAAATCCGAGGGGGCACGTGCCCAAAGATATTGTTTCTTCTGCCCAAAGATATTGGAGTCAGCTTTCTTAATCGGGGCTTGTTTGCATACTGTACACATAGGAGCATCATCACTGTGTCTGTCACGCAACTCTGTTCCCCTCTCGGGCTTGAACTGATGGTACAACTAATGACATTATTAACTGTCTTTACTTTAATTTTGAAAGCTGAAGCTCGCGATTATGGAAAGGGAAATGTTCGGCCAATCACAATGCACTGGGTCAGTTGGCCAATCAGAGCAGACTGGCTTGTTGAAAGGAGGGACTTTGTAGAAAAGGTTTGAGAGAGGCGGGGCATAGAGGACCTACAATAATGTACAGTATTTGAAAAATAATGTGTTTTTTGAACATTAAAGCATGTCAACATATTCTGTTACACCAAATGCACAAAATAATGATCTTTTAAAAAGCATCATATGACCCCTTTAAGACAAAAGCAATAAACATTCGATTCTGGTTTATTTGTATAGCACTTCCACAATACATATTGCTTCTAAGCAGCTTTACAGATAATTCTTGTTTCAATGTTAAAACTAGAAAGTATTCTGTAATAAGCCACAAATGAACTATCAAAGTAATGTCTATATGGCAGTAACATATAATACAATATATGGTTAGTTAACATAATGTATTCAGCTAAGCAGACACAACAAATGTGTTAGACAACAATTACAGCTTGTGCTTGTAATGATTACAATATAAGGATAATATGTGACAGTTTTGTACGTTGGTAAGGTTGGCATCATCTGAAGTCTTCACAATTTTTGATGTCATCATCTTTGCAATTGTTGGATCCAAACTGGTGCTGGCATAATCTAATTAAACACATAACCAAATACAAATATTTATTCTTAAATGAAACAACCATCTCAACTATTGTAGAATTACAAAATCTAAAATAAAAGATTGTTTTCATATTGTTAAAGTATTTATATCTCAACATAAATACTAATTCTGCTTTGAAACTGGTTAAAGTTACATTTAAAAAAAATATATATATATTTTTTTTTTGTCTTCACGGTCTGGTAGTAAAATGTTGCATATGAATATTCAAAGATAATTAATACCTATCTGATTATAGGACTGAACATGACACTTCTGAACCCAGAAGAGATACACTGGTTCTTGGTCCAATTGAGAATCCGGTTCCCAAGAATTTGACCTCCAACCCATCCACACCAACAGATACACCCGTGTCGACTCCAAGCCCCACTTTCACAGCAACTGTGGATGATGGACCATCACCTTCAGCTCAATCTTGCTAAGACAGAACTGCTCGTGGTCTCAGCCAACCCATTACTTCACCACAACTTCTCTATACAGCTGGGTTCGTCACCCATAACTCCTTCCAGGACAGCCAGGAACCTTGGAGTTGTGATCAATGATCAGTTAAGCTTCACAGACCATATTGCTACAACGGCCCGATCATGCAGATTTGCCTTATACAACATTAGGAAGATTAGGCCCTTCCTGTCAGAGCAAGCCGCACAACTCCTTGTCCAAGCTCTTGTTCTCTCCAGACTGGACTATTGTAATGCTGTCTTGGCGGGCCTTCCCGCATGTACTATCAAGCCTCTGCAACTGATCCAGAATGCAGCAGCCAGAGTGGTCTTTAATGAGCCGAAAAAAGCTCACGTTACCCCTCTCTTCATCAGGTTACACTGGCTACCAATAGCCGCTCGCATCAAATTCAAGGTACTGATGTTTGCCTACAAGACCACAACTGGCACTGCACCAATATACCTAAACTCGCTAGTTCAAACTTATGCGCCCTCCAGAAGCTTGCGTTCTGCAAGTGAACGACGCCTTGTGGTGCCATCCCAAAGAGGTACCAAATCACTCTCACGGACCTTTTCCTGGACTGTGCCCAGCTGGTGGAATGACCTCCCGATCTCAGTTAGAACAGCTGAGTCTTTAGCCATTTTCAAAAAACATCTAAAGACACATCTTTTTCGCCAGCACCTGACCAAATAATACTAACACTTACCAATTCTATTTAAAAAAAAAAAAAAAAATCCTAGCTACTTGTACTGTGCTATACTGAGACTTGTCATGGCACTTGTATACTGTTGCTCTCTCGATGGTCTGATTGCTTCTATTGTTCTCCTCATTTGTATGTCGCTTTGGATAAAAGCGTCTGCTAAATGATTAAATGTAAATATATATATATATATATATATATATATATATATAATTATTATTATTTATTATATATTTTTGTCATTTTTTTTGCATTTTTCTTGATAGGACAGTGGAGATTGCTTTAAACATGTTAAGGTGTTATTTCCATAACTAATTAATTAGATTAACGCGTTAAATCGAAAGCCCCTAATATGCGAATCTGCCTCTAATGAGGTATTTTTTTATCCTCAGTGTGTAGGATTAAAATCTCTCACCCTGGTGATGCTACTCCAACAACATATAAAATAGCAAAAATAAATAGACCTATATTTTTTAAATATTGCCAAGTAAAACGCTGCAACATAATAGTGCAAACAACAATAAAATCAGAAACGGACTTTAACTGCAGAAGCAACACACACATAAGGAAAACATGGGAGCAATAAAATCCTCAGAAATTTAGTACAAAATTTCATAAATATTAAAAAATATATATCACTTTAGTTTATTCAAGCATGTTGCCAAATAACGTATACCCTCAACATACATCATCTATGCCAAAAATGTAAGAAGATATGATTTCAGTGGACTTTCAAATGTGTGTGTGTGTGTGTGTGTGTGTTTTCTTTTGATTTACTTGAGTTTTGCCTCACACACAATGTGATTTTTGGCAATCGAGATTTACAGAAAATTACCGTCGATTGGCAAATTAATGGCACTTCGTTGTGTATCATAAATGTCCTGGCAGAAATTTACTTGTACATTTTCCCTTTTTATTTAATTAAAATTTTTTCAACGTTAGTAATAGAACAACTAGCCTATTACACAGCACTTACCATTTTCGTCATCTCCATGGTGGCTTAATTGTTGGTTTGCGGACATTTTAAAAGTTTAAAAAAGGTCAAACAAAAGGTCTTTGGTGGAGCGTCGCGGGAGCTGCGTCTCGGTCAAACGAAAGTGCACCTTCTTTCAATCAGTTTCGAAATTGCCAGGTCCCAGAAACATTTTAAACCCAACAACCACTCAAACCCCGCCCAACATTACTGAGTACTTTCCAAGTATTCCACAGCTGTTCAATACAATCAGGGTTATTACAGTAACCTGAAACTGAAACTAAACCCATAAAATATACGTTTTCATTACATGAAATAAAATAAATCTTTAATTAAATGAAAAATTATAATAATTTCATATTAACATATCAACATTTCTCATTTCTCATTTAGCCTAGCTTAAAATACAAATGAATAAAAACTATATAGACATTTAAAAACAGCAAAAAGTACTAAAAATGAAAAAAAAAAACATCATAATTACAATTTTTTTTAACTGAAATTAATATAAAACTAGACCATATAAAAAAAATAAAATCTAATTCAAAATAATAACAAAAACTGCACCTGGTATTAAAAACAGGTGTTATCAAATTAAGAAAGAAAATTGTTTATTTTTTTTTTAAATAAACAAATAAATACATTCATAAGTAAATAAATAAATGTGTACATTATTGAAAATTAAACTGTTTTTTTCGCACAGCCTTTTTTTAATTTTTTTTTTATGGTAGCACAATTTTAATTAGTCTAATAATATACAGTACTTGATTCTCTTCATTGGTTAAAGATTTCATGAATATGAAGGTCAGATTCAGTCCAACTGATCATAAACATTTTCTTCTATTCACATAATGAATGAATGAGGCATTTATATAGCGCTTTATTGTGTATGGTTGTACACCCAAAGCGCTTTACAATCATATGAGGGGGTCTCTCTTCAACCACCACCAGTGTGCAGCATCCACTTGGATGATGCGACGGCAGCCACAGCACAACGACGCCAGTGCGCTCACCACACACCAGCTACAGGTGGAGAGGAGAGAGATAGAGCCAATCAAGTGGATGGGGATTATTGGGAGGCCATGATTGACAAGGGCCAGTGGAGGGAATTTGGCCAGGACACCGTGGTTACACCCCTACTCTTTACGATGAGTGTCATGGGATTTTTAATGACCAGAGAGTGCTCTTTTGACAGTATAGTGTCCCCGTCACTAGACCACAGGGTGAGCACCTCCTGCTGGTCTCACTAACACCTCTTCCAACAGTAACCTAGTTTTCCCAGGAGGTCTCCCATCCAGGTACTGACCAGGCTCAACCCTGTTTAGCTTCAGTGGGCAACCGGTCTTGGGCTGCAGGGTGATATGGCTGTAGGCTATGGCTGTAGTGGTTATAATATATAACCACAATTATTTTTATAAACTGTGAATATTCTAAACAATATCATAACTCATTTTTAACATTTAAACAGAATTGTGGAAAAGTACTTCTGTTTTCCTGAAGTTCAAACAGTACAGCATAGCTCTAGTAATGCCAAGACCATGGGTGTGATAAACATGCATGAACTGATAAAAATATGTGCCTTCAGTGCAGTGTAAGTTTCTTCAGATAAACCAAATGCATCAAGCAAATAAATGAAAATACCCTTAGAGGGTAGCTGCTGTTTGACCTTTCAGTTGTCTGGTATTGTTTGTGTTATACACAGCTGTCTCGCTCTCTGTGGCATTCTGTGGATTTATTTAATAAACATAGTTTGATTTTCATCATCGTCTTCATCTTTGGACTACCTGTGACAAAACTGCTTTCAAATGCACGATCGCTTTTTACTTTCACTTTCGAGATTCGCGATCGCACGTACTCTGTTTATACTATGGAGCAGCAGTACTTACCACACATTTTGTTATGCATTTACGTTATGCAAATGTTGGGGGCATAACTATTAGTGATCCTGACTGTTAGGTCACAGTCGGTGTTATGTTCTGATTCGCCTGTTTTTCAGTGGTCTTTTTTATTCACTAGATTTACATAAGAAGGAAGGCACAATGTCTAACCGAAAGAGAAACTGAAAGACAACTCAGAAAAACAATTAATTTAAATCTGTTTATTATCCCATTTCAATTCTTACAAAAATATGACAAAATAAAATAAATAAATAATCCCACTCCCTAATATTGTTTCTTTAATAAAGAAAAGTTTTACAGTGGAACATTGGAAGAGCTCATGATAGGTTTGTGAGGTTGCCTTCAGAGAGGACATTCTGTGGCTCCTCATCACAATCAGTTCATATTTCACAGTTAGACCCAATGTAAAGCAGTTCTTAGACAACAAGCCTATGCAGCCTCGTGATGCTTCCAGCTATCGGTAGCTTAACTACTCAAATCATTAAATTAAACAACAATAACAGAAAGGTAAATGTTATTAGGCCAGGGCCAATGGCCTGAGTACATGATGTGGATGATTGATACAGAAATGACTATGATCTATCATACTGCAGAGTTCAGTTCAAAAAGAAAGAGACCAACCAAAAAACGCCTCTTACTAACAAACACTTCCAATTCTTCACCAGTTATTGACTTTTGCTGCCCATTTATAATCACAGACATTCTTTTCAGTCAGAGACTCCATCAAGGGAATATCACACCAAATAAAAGACAAAATCTATTTTACTATTTTAATACCTCATTATATAAATGCAGGGACTAACATGTTTTACTCTTTTTAACACTGAAAATGTAACACCTTCAACCATTTCATGAAACAGAAATAAATTTAGAATCAAATCCAATTTTTGCATATGCAATGCATATTGGATATAATAATATAATAATGCAATTTAATATTTGTGAAGTCAAATTAATATTTGGTGGAAAACGACCCAAAGGAAGTATATTTTCTTGGTTGCTGTAGTAATGGATGAATTTGTCAATGAAATGAATCAAAAACTGATCTCTAACCATAATTAATGGCTTGATAAATGTGTACTAGACAAATTTAGAACATAAAACAGATTAAAATTACCATTCAGGCCAAAACATTATTGCAACAACGTCTGTTCAGCAAATCTTTTCAACCAAATAAAGAACTAAATGCATAGTTTGTTTTGTTTTCTAAAAGCGTAAAAGTAAAAATGTTAAATATTTCATGACTTGAGGCACCGCTTGTTTCTTCATGACCTTACGCTGGAATATAAACAGCTTTACACAGATTCAACTGCTTCATAGAAACCCTTCAAGAGTGTGACATTGTGACTTCTGTAACGGGTTTTGACAGCAACAACTGAGCACATTGTGTTAAGATAAGACCCTCCCTTAGTTGCTCAGGACAAACTTAGTTATTCAAAGAAGTTCTTTGAAAAACACACATTCAAACTGCCTTTAAAGACAGAGACGGTTTGTTTGAGAAACATTTACGTCTTCCTTCACATTTCCAAACCGAAGCACTGCTTAGCAGCTTTACACAAAAACAATGCGACTTACACTAAAATAATGTGCAAAGAGGAGGCAAATATTACTTTTGCTTCAGTAAAAAAAATAAAAATACAAACACAGGTAGGCATGAATAAATTAAAATTGGCAACAAGTAGACTAATAGTAGTGACAGTGGATTATTTCAGTAGTGTATTAATAAAAAATACAATATTCGTATGTGATGAGGCTGCTAAATTGGCTTGCAGGATAATGATTCATTAATATTTAATTATCTAATCATTATTAGCTAATAATTACAGCCAACAGTTTGGAAACACATTTCCACATTTTTAGAAAATAGGAAAACCATCAAAAATATGAAATAATACAAAAGGAAGTATGCAAATTATGTATATATGTATAATTCATATACATAATATTGTATATGATTTCTGTATTGACCAAAATTTTAAACTATATTTAAGCTCTTTCAAAGTTTTGTAAAATTTGTCTGGAAAACTAATTTGAAGCATTTAAGCAGTAACCTAAAGTGCGTCCAAACGTTTGACTGGAGGTGTATGAAATGTTTCAACACTGTCTTACAGTTTAAGGTAGTTTCCAATCTGATGTGATGTAATTAAGAAGGGTTAAAGTCTGCACTATATGTGACATATCAGTTTGAAGGTTCAAAACAGTGCTATAATGATAAGGATACTGGTGGCAATGCAATGTGAAGATGACCATCAAATTCAGGATATGGCAATAATTTTCACGACAGGTATCTATCCGACCCCTCCTGCTGCCTTTGTGTACAGCGCTTCAGAAAAGTGTGAAATGGATATATGAATTTCAGACAAATAAATAATCAACATCACACACACCTTTGCATTTGTTTCATTGCAGTTTTCATTATTGATTTTCACTTTTTAATTAACATGAACATATTGCCATTCGGGGCCTATTATTCATTATGGATGTACTAAACCACCAGTAGTTTTTGCTTGTTTGCTATTGCTCTACTAAACCAACTGTTTAAAACAAATACAAAAGTTTTTATCACCCACAGTTGGAACTGCTGCTTGTGAGATTATAGTTGTTATGGTATTTTGGAGGTCATACTGTGAGATTGGTATAAACTGTGCGGTAACTGATCTTCTGTTTATTTTTCTACTGGCAACCAAATAAAATGTTACAATTATCAGACTAGTAATTACACATTGTATTTTACAAACTGTCAGAAACGCAGCTCATGCATTCCTATTTGAGTTGCAGAAAAGGCAATGTGTGTGTGAATAAGTGTGCGTATGTGTGGAGGGGGGTCTTTTCTACAAAGTTTTTTTCTGAAATATAGCAAAGCATTAACCAATATGGGCAAATTCACTAAACAGTTGCACCACTGTAGCGTTTCTGCACGAAACCATGCGTCATTTACCAGCCGCAATCCAACTTAACCAAGTAGTATATGCGCCGATACTGCACTACGCCATGCGTACTTAAATTACAGTGTCATCGTTGTTGTCATCTTACTTTCTATGCAAATGAAGCGCATTATAAAATGTGCCAAATTGGCAAAGTTTGTTAACATTTTACCGCTTGCTGTCTGTCAGCTATTGTCTGGAAATAAGTCGCAAGTACCCTCAGCATTAAATTTGTGGCGACGAGAGGCCAACTGTTTTTTTTTGCATATTTTGCCAATTAATTGGCACCGATAATTGGTTGGTGGAACAATCAGTTATCGGCATAAATCCATGCCGATAGATTTTCCAAGTTGGGTCTGTTTGCTGGAGTGGCTGAAAAGATTCACTGTCATTATACAGAACGAGAGCGGCCTCTAGAGGCGAACCATGTGCTGATTGTTTTGACACGTGAGACGGAATGCTGCAGAGCGGGACACTTCAGATGCCGATTTAAAACAGACAACAAAACACTATGTATAGGCCACACTACAGTATATGTTTTATATCATTATAAAGAAATGAATGTGTTGATTAGATGCCAAGATAGTAGAGAAAGAACAGCAGTATGGTTGCCGTCAAGGCTGAGAGGACGCTAATGTAAGCAGTACCTCAAGCGGTAAAACAATGTGACAAAATTTGACCCAAATGTTTAATGTCATGGCTGTTACCATCTATTTGCATTACTCATATCCAGCTGGTCACTTTTATGCATTTGTTAGCCAGCGAAGTTGCATATTTAAAACTAGTGAAGTGAGAAAGCAAACTGATATGTTCATGCAGCTGGCAGAAGCATATAAACAAATTAGAAACGGATCCCAATTCAGTTCTTTTTTATCGTCAATATAAAGGGGTTTTTCCAATTATATTACATTATATTTGACCCAAATTATTGTTTTATATATCATTTAAAAAGTACAGTACATTTTCATGATTAGTTACTGTTTTTTTGTAATAAAGCTCAGCACTATTTTATTTGGAGTGTTGTTTGTTTTCATGCAGTATCCATTTTAAAAACTATCGGTTGATTAATCTGTTATCGGTAAAATCCACTATCGGTTGACCTCTAGTGGCGACCATTACCTGAATCGGGTGCTAAAACAAAGCACACAACATGTGCAAATACACAACGCTCATCTGTCCACCCAATGTATTCGAAAGACAAAAGTAAACTTCCCTAGCCTGTGTTCCGCTCTGGCTTGCAAACAGTCAACGTGACAATTTTCGCTATTTGCCGTGTACGCCATCCACTTGCAGCCCAGTTTTTGAACTTGTGCACATACAACAGTGCATGTGTGATATCAGCGCTCAAAAAGTACACTAGGTGGCGCACACACCAAACATGTCCATCTATGCTCAGTGTCAACAGAGCACACTTGCACGCACAATTGTGCACGAAACGTAGCAGAACGCAGAAAATGAAGTACACCTGGGCTTTTAGTGAATTCCCCATTATGTCTTTAACTTAACAGCTTCCAGGTCTTGCACAGCCTCAAAAAACATTCCCACTCTCCCGCCCTCAATGTTACTAAGTAGTTTCTCACACTGTTTTTTTTTTTACTTTTTTTTTTTCCATGTTATATCTTAGGGCCTGATGGATCAGCATCGGATGAGGATGCATTCTCCCCATTCTCTCCACAAGGGGATAGGATTTCATCCAGGACCCCGTTGAGGTCGGACTTTGTCAGAAGCTTTTCCTGTACCTGTCCTCCATCCCCTGGTTTTGAAAGTTGTGCCCCGTTTACACATGCCCCTCCCTCTGATTTCCCAAAGTTAAAGAGTTTCCCAGGATTGAAGGACTTGTTGGGTGATTGGGATCTTTCCGCCCTCTCCTGGACAGGAGGAGCTGGCGTCGCACTAGCGGAAGCCATCGCCGCCTCCTTCTTGTTCTCAGGAGACTTTAGAAACTTAAAACTAAGGAAACCTGGTAGCTTGGGTTCGCTACCCGTGGGTGACTGCGGGGAACGGGCCGTGCCGGAAGAAAACTTGTTCTGTAGAGGGATGATCTGCTTCAGTTTCATGACATTGTTGTTTCCCAGAAGCGAGCTGGGACGTTTGGGTTTCTCCCCCCCAGAAGCGCCTCCCCCACCCCCCTGTCTGGATTTGCCACTGTGGCTCTTATCATGGTGGTGGTCGCCACACGAAGAGTCCGAGCGACCATCGTCTCGATCACGCCGGGCTTGATACTCCGCCTGCCGCTGGCGCTCATCTTCCTCACGCTTCCTCCTTTGCTGCTCCTGAAAATGCTGCTGTGCCTGACGCTCATGCTTCTGAAAACACATGTTCAACAGCAATGAATCCAGCTGCTGCCAGAATGCTAATGATTTTTTTTTAAATGCTTACATTTAACCAGTCTATATACAGTCTATAAAGAGAAATTATATTTTCTGGTAAGGGGCAATATTTCCCCCCTAGAACTGATTTCCAGGAGAATTTTATTTTACCTTTCTAAGGGCATTTTTTATAATTACCTTATTAATGCAAAAAAGTGGCTGGTTAAATTTAAGTGTTTGAAAAAAACCCAGATACAGTACATTTAATAAAATGCAACACCGATTGAACTGTTTGCATTCAATTAAGATAAGTCTATTAAGACGAGTCTATGCCTATTATACACTATTATGCACCTTATTAAATGTATCTGTTTGTTTGTTTTTTTCAAACGCTTAAATTTAACCAGTCACTTCAATTAAGTTCAAGTTCAAGTTGAGCTTTATTGTCATTCCGCTACATGTGGGGACATACAATGGAACGAAATGTCGTGCCTCACGGGTCCACGGTGCTACATAAATACAGACATACAACAATGAAGTAAAACACTATAAACCTATACACAACTAACCTACTGACAGATTTTGACTATAAGTATACTACATATAAATGTTTACCCTATACAAAAAAAATAAAAATAATAAAAGATAAAAAAAATAATAATACACACTATACAAACTATACGAATGCTTCACATAAATACTGTACATGTGCAGAGAGAAACATTGTGAGTCAAGCAGCTGGCTGGGGAACAGTACAAGATGATTTGTAGTGCATGAGCATGTAAACATACATATATTGCTTTTGTGGGATTGTGTACACATAGCAGTGTGTGAAAAGTGTCTAGTGCACATAGAGGAGAGTGTGTTACTACAGGTGGTTTGTACAGGCCCCCTCACCTGTGTGTAGCACAGGTGTTTTTAATCATAATACTATATACTGTTACCAATCAAAATTTCAAAACATCCACATTATACTGCAGAGGTGGAACAGAAGCTGCATCTTACATGGCATTTGTGTTAATTTTCAGAGACTCTTTATGTAAAATCATGACAAAATCATTATTGTTGATTATTACTCTTGATTATGTAATAATGATTATTAATGTTGAACTTTTTTTTTTCTGTAGGGGAAAAAGCATGTCAAATTCTGTCTACAACCACATGCGTGAAAACTAGTGGAGATCTATATTTTTTGCTGAAGAAAACAGAGAAATTTTGGATATAGAGAGTTTTGTTATTTTTTTAAACCAGTGATCACCAATCTTTTTAAGCCCAAGATCCCTGATCTAGATCTACCTATAGAAGATTTGATAGGAAAAGACTTCTAATTCTACTTCCAATTTGAGGCCTTTTATTTAGTATTTTAATTAGTGATGCACACATCAGGACTTTTTATGTCCGATTCAGATGCTGATTTTTTTTTAATTAAAAAACAAATAAATAAAAAACATTGGCTGATTTCGATACTGGTTGCTGTTTTATTTATTTTTTTATTAAATTTATGTTAATGAAATTAACTCTAATACTAAAGAGTTGAGAGTTGTTCAGGATCTTGCTATGTAGTTTTTTAGGTGTTTACTGTGTTTTAGCGTGTTTTTATGCAGGGTGGTTGCAGACTGGTTCAAGTCAAAAGAGTCTATACCCCAGCATTTATAATATTCAGTTTCTTAAAGCTGCAGTCCGTAAGTTTTGCCTCTTTGTCGCCATCTCTGTTTGAAAACCTGGAATTGCAGCTCTGTGCGGAATTATCTTCCATGCGTGGGGTTGTGCTCCGGCACGGCTCCAGCGCGGATGAATCTAATGTTTTGAGGAGTATGTGTGTCAGTCTGTCAGTCACCGCACTGGATACTGTGGATACTGTTCTTAGGAATCACAGATTATAGCCTACGTCTTGGAATATATGACTCAAATAAGAATTTTCACCTGATATTGCCATCTGAACAAGTAAGTAACAAGTCTGCCATGTTTGTTCTGACCAACTGAGGAAAAAAGCACTACAATAAATCATGCTACCAATGGTAATTAAATCTAATAATCGGTTAGCTCATATCACATCTAACCGTGCAAATTATTATTATTGTTATAATTTATTCTAAAATTATTAATGTTAACAACATCAGCACTGTGTGACAATGAGTATAGTGTGTATTAGCGTGTAGATTTACATTTCTGTACAGTCTAATCTCTAATTGTCATACATTTGAATTTCATATTAATAAATTATTTTAACCCAAAAAGCAAACTAGGCTCCCTTCGAGCTGGTTTTCTTTAAAATACAAATCTTGTGTAATCTCAGGCTATCTGTAATCAGAAGCACATTTAAAACTGGAATATAATTTAATTTCATTCACATGTGTTTCATAAATCCTTTCTGGATTACAATCCGCCATCAAAATGATACATTTAATTATTCCAGCTGCTGTGAGAAAAGGCTATAAACAATCCGTCACCTGCAGGATCCTCACATGAGATGCCTCACATGTCTACTAGCCGGGAAAACTTCTTTATGTTTACAGACGTGATGTAATGACGCAGTGCCATGCTCCAATCTCCTGCCAAAACCTAACGTACCACTCAAAATTAAAACATTATTAGTTGTGAATCAAGCTAAAGTAAGGAGATAGTTTTGAACACTGGCTGGTTATGTACTTGCTCAAATATTGATTTCGGATAATTTTTAACCCCAAAAAATTACAAACTGCAGCTCTAAATATAGTTTCGGTCAGCGCAGGGCCGTTGCTAGTGGGGTGAAAGGTGGTGACAATTCTAGGGGCCCCCACTGCCCAGGGGGCCCCACAAAATCCAGGAATTTTACTATATAGGCCCATGTTCTGTGAATAATTCTAATATTTTATTAGTTGTATAACTGAGATATTATGAAAACCACAAAAAAAGCATGCAATTTGATTCCATGCTTGTATATTGTACAGTATATGATATGTGTGTGTGTGGGGGGCCCACATCAATATTTTTTCAGGGGGCCCCCAATCCTCTAGCTACGGCCCTGGGTCAGCGGTGGAATGGTATTACCTTAAACGCCTCTTTGCGCTGAAACTCCAGCTTGGCCATTTCCTCTCCGACCCAGCTGGGGATGTCTGGTATTGCCACGTGAATGATATACTTCAAGAGTACTGCAAAGTGCTGCTCATGAGAGGAAAGAGAGAACGTAAAAGTCTTATGTGTTAGACAAGAAACTGAAAACAACAAGTCCCTACAATACAACAGCAAATCATATAAAGTGAATGAGGTCAGTTCAGAAGGAACTTCGGACTTACTGGCATGGTTTGAGAACTGAATATAGGTACGCTTTATGATTGTACTGGAAGCATAGAAAGTGTCAGTGATAACATGTTTAAAGTGTGAATGACAAAGCTATTCTCATGTGATTCACTGAGGAAGCAGATGGTCAGAAATGAGCTTTTCTTTTTCTTACTGAAATCCGAGCCAGTCTGCATATTTTGAACAGCCAGAACTGACAAATCTCACACAGAAAATCACATAGTGTATAATAGGCATAGACTCTGAATTGTCTTAATTGAATGTAAAGTTCATTCATACAGTGTTGCATCTTACATTTCATCACTTTATTAGATTTCTGTAGTATTTCTTACCTGAATACAGTTAGACAGACTTAGCTGAACAATTTAAAGCACTGTTTATTTCATTTGTATATTTATTCTGTTTATTTGTTCAAGTGCTTGTCATTTGTTTCTTTGTTCTGACTGTAAAATTCAAGAAAAAGTTTTTTCTCATATTTTTTCCTCATAAAAGTTTGTCTTATATTTCTGTCATATAATCTATAGTTAAGCAATATCACATGAGCAATGAGTGCAATATCACAAGAGGTCTGCTTTTGTAAAATATTGATTTTATACAACAGTTAAAGAAATAAGAACTCAATATTTTAGACAGAATATTGTCTGTTTTTGCTCAGTTTTGCCAATGCAAATATAAACTATTAAAGCCACGGCAGAACTTTTGCGCATCTTCAAGCAACACACAATTTCTGAATGAATCTACATTTTGAACGAATTGGGTGAACCAATGATTCAATGGCTGATTCATAAACAGAGTCATTTACTTCATTCCTGAATGAATCAACCAGCTGAACAAATCGATTGAATGAATGAATGAATGACTAAATTACTTATTCATTAAGACCACCTACTGGCAGTTTTAGTTTCTTATTTAGAGTATCATTTCATTAAAAAGAAATGTCATATTTACATATTGATAAAAAAAATCTGAAAATAAATATAAAAAGTCTGTATTAATAAAAACTAATGGATAAGGGACAGTTCACCAAAGTGATAGTTCACCCAAAATGAAAAAAGAAAATAGAAAAAGTCATAAAAAAAAAAAAAACTTTTGACAAAACAACTGACATCTCAAATAAGTACTAAAAATGGCAAAAACACACAACAAAATGTCTAAAACTTTACCTAAAATTAAATGAAAACAGAAAATAAAATAAAAACTTATTCCAAATATTAATAAAAACAATAGTAACATTGATAGTATCTCAATGATACTAAAATAGCACTGGTGTGTATGTGCTTGAGTGTGTGTATGTACCTCTAGGATGACGATGGAGATAATGGCCATCTCAGGACTAAGCCAGGGAAACAGTCTCTGGAGCTGCCCACACTGACCAATCAGATAGCAGTTCACTATGATGGCAATCAGACCCATGGCTTCCATCACTGTCTGTGCAAGGATACAGGACTTTTACACAACCTCGTTGTATGAAGGCACTCTTAGAACAGCATCAGATGAGTATTATAATGATTTTTGGAGTACTCAGTGTAGTCTAACCTGCCACTGCCCGATGCTCCCCACCCTCAGGCCGAAGGGTCTCTGTAGGCTGGTGCACAGTTTAAACGCGTCGCTCCGGATCTCAATGATATTGTTAATGAGGGCACACATGGCGGCCAGTGGGAAGGCAGAGGAAAAGAGCACCACATATCCAAACTGAACAAACATCTCCTGGTAGTCCTGAAAAGTGTCCTGGAAAGCAGTTTAGGGACATTTTGTTTTAGAGGTTTAGAGAAAGTATGTCAGTCAGAAGGATCTGACTGCCTGAGGTAGTAGAACATCCATAATCTAGAACACAAGTACATTGCAGAGACATTTGCAATGGAGTACTTCAACTGGAAGCCATTGTGCTATTTTTTAAATATTGTTAAAATATTATAGAAACAATATTTTACACTACTGAAAAGTTTTGAAAAAATGTCTCATGTTCACCAAGGTTCAAAATACAGTAAAAACATTAAGTTAAAAATAAGTGGTTTCAATGTGAATATATTTTGAAATGCAATTTATTCCTGTGAAGCAAAGCTGTATTTTCAGCATCATTACTCCAGTCTTCAGTGTCACATGATCTTCAGAAATCATTCTAATATGCTGATTTGCTGCTCAAGAAACATTTCTGATTATTATCAATGTTGAAAACAGTTGTGCTGCCGAATATTCTCGTGGATCCATGATGAAGCTCAAATTTCAAGCTTTTCACATAAATTTCAAAAGAACAGAATTTATTCGATTTATTTTTTATATATTTTTACAATGCAAAAAAAAAAAAAAAAAAAAAAAAAGTCTGCCAGTTTCGTTCTGACCAACTGAAAAAAAAGTTTTACAATAAATCGGCAAAAAAAGTTACGGAATGCAGCTTTAAACATTTTTTATTATATATATATGTATTTTTTTTATCTTTTTGTTTTTACATAAAAAAAATGAAACAAAAATATAAGTAGTACAGTGATGGCCAAAATTATTAGAACAATAGTATTTTCAGCCGCTAAAAAATGGTTTTAAATCAGTTATTTCTATCTTTTGCTGAAGTGTGTCAGTAGAAAATATCAGTTTACATTTCCAAACATTCATTTTGCCATTAATTGTTATAATCCAGTGAGATTTTTGTGCTCCACACAGAGATCTGATCTCATCATCATCAGTCTGTTTTGAATTGGTATTGGAACAAACTGAGACAGACTCAATCCAGAAGAACTGTGGAAACGTCTCCAAGATGCTTCAAGAGAAAACGCTTCCTGAGAAACTCTGCTCAAGTGCACCGAGGGCAAAAGCTGCTTTAAATGCAAAGGATTCTCACACCAAATGTTGGTTTAATTTAGTTAATAGAAGTTAATTGATAAAGAAAATCTATGACATTATTTTTGACAGCATTTTTTCACAAGTGTCTAAAACTTTTAACAGTACTGTAGCTTTGCAGGTAGGTTTCTTGAAGCATCTTGGAGAAGTTGCCACAGTTCTTCTGGATTGAGTCTGTCTCAGTTTGTTCTGTTTGTTCAAGTCAATCAAGACAGACTGATGATGATCAGATCAGATCTCTGTGTGGAGCACAAAAATCTCACTGGATTATTACAATTAATGGCAAAATGAATGTTTGGAAATGTAAACTGGTATTTCCTACTGACACACTTCAGCAAAAGATAGAAATAACTGATTTAAAACCATTTTTGGTTACACTTTATTTTAGGGTGTCCTTGTTACAGTGTAATTATACATTTAAGTACTGAGTAATATTAATTACTGACTGTATGGTTAGGGTTAGGATTAGGGTTTGTCTTAGGGTTACTTGCATGTAATTATGCATAATTTATTGTTATTATAATAGTAAGTACATTTAACGTGTAACAAGGACACCTTAAAATAGTGTTACCCCATTTTTTAGCTGGTGAAAATACTAGTGTTCCAATAATTTTGGCCACCACTGTACGCATGGGATGTTTTCTGACCTGGTAGGTTTGCATGCAGCTCTCCACCTCGGCTTGTGTTAGCGTGGTGGTTTCTTGCTCCTCAGGAAGATCCATCCACGAATCTCTCTTGGTCTTACTGTCAGCCCTCTCTAAGCTCCTTCCTCTCTTCCTGAGCCTGACTGAAGTGCTGTTCTCCACTCCCGTCGGCAGCGGCTCGGCTGTCAGCTCCTTCATCTCCGGAGCCCCGTTTTCATCCTCTTCATCACACATCTCGAAAACCGAGGCAGGATCCATGCCCCTCTCCACCATGGTGGGGCTTCCCTCCTCCAGGAAGCTGTCGTCCACCGGACTGACGCAGCTTGCAGACTTGCGCTCCACCTTCTCAATGAAGCTGACCTTCCGTAGCTTCAGGCCGCAATCGATGAGGCTCTCCGATTCGTTCTCTTCTTCGCTGTGCCTCTCGCCAGGCTCCTCCTCCACATCCTCATCCGGGACACCGCAGCCGCCGTTTAGACACTTGCGTTCTCGTCTCTCCTGAGGGCCCTCCTCACCCATCTGTGGCCCACGCAGGCCTGAGCCGAGCACGGTGGGGTCACTGGGCGAGACCTGCGCTCGTCCTGCTGCGAGCCGCCCGTACTTGAGCAGTGCAGACACCAGCAGCTCCCAAACGGCCCTCAGCGTCAGCTCACCCAATCGGTGCCGCTCGGCCAGGTAGGGCTGCAGGACCTCCTTCATGTTCTGCACAAACTGCCGGATAATCAGCAGTGTGGCCAGCATCTGCAGCAACAGATACACATTGATATGAATATCCCAACTGTGCATGCTTTGGTTAACATGCATTCTGACTGCCATGTTAAATCAATTCTAGCTCGCTCTAACCTAGTGAAAAATAAATACACTTAAATGTATTTGAAATACACTTATTTCATGCTAAGTGTACTACAAATACATTTATTTACAGTTGAAGTCAAAAGTTTTCAGAATCTGCAAAATGTTAATTAATTTACCAAAATAAGAGGGATCATACAGAATGCATGTTATTGTTTATTTAGTACTGACCTGAATAAGATATTCCACATAAAAGATGTTTACATAGTCCACAAGAGAAAATAATATTTGAATTTATAAAAATGACCCCGTTCAAAAGTTTACATACACTTGATTCTTAATACTGTGTTTTTACCTGAATGATCCACAGCTGTGTTTTTTTGTTTAGTGATAGTTGTTCATGAGTCCCTTGTTTGTCCTGAACAGTTAAACTACCTGCTGTTCTTCAGAAAAATCCTTCAGCTCCCTGCAAATTCAGTGGCTTTCCAGCATTTTTGTGTATTTGAACCCTTTCCAATAATGACTGTAAGATTTTGAGTTCCATCTTTTCAAACTGAGGACAACTGAGGGACTCATATGCAACTATTACAGAAGGTTCAAACGCTCAAACTTTTTGAATTTGAAGATCAGGGTAAATTTAACTTATTTTGTCTTCTGGGAAACATGTAAGTATCTTCTGTAGCTTCTGAAGGGCAGTACTAAATAAAAAAAATATGATATTTAGGCAAAATAAGAAAAAAAGGAACACATCTTCACTCTGTTCAAAAGTTTTTACGCCCCCGGCACATGCATAGTGAAGTCTTTTAAGTTTAACCGTGACTCGCTTGCTGGTAAAACAAACTGTTTGCGGTATAGAAGCGCAATTATTTCAAGTCTTTTCCATTGGAAATGAATATAATGAGTCTGATTTATTTCTTTATTTATTTTTACCAAGATACATTACACCCCTAGTATATATCTAAATTACATTTAATGTATTTTATTACAATATTCCTTGACTGAAAGAAAAAATACAGAATTCAATCGAATGCATGCCGCTCTGATGTTTCATGTTTCTGTGGTGTGGTTTTAGTAAGAAGTGTAAAGCAGATGTTCAGCTGGTCCAGTCTGAGACTCTCACCTCTTTCAGACGCTCCATGTCTTTGAGGTAGAATCCAATATAGAAAAGGCTGAGATAAGAATTTACAAACTGAAACTGAGAAAGAAAGAGAACATTTTTGGAACAAAACCAATACAAAGGTTCAAAAGGTTTTAGGAAAAGGTTCAAAATTGATTTATTTATTTGTTTATTACTTACAAGAACCATTTTGATGATGAGATTTTTCTCATAGGCACTCTGGAGTCTGTAGTTTTCTGTGGGAAACAGCAGATTCAGTCATTAGTATGCATCTCACAGGGGCCTAAAACAGCTAGCCAGTGTTTATCTTCTTTCTCCTTCTCACTCCTGTGTTTGGCTTCTGGAGGGCTGTATTCCCAAAATCCAGACCACAATCCGTTTCGACCTTGTTACTTTCTACTACTGACAAACTTTAAACCAAAATTTTCCGTGTTGCTTAACTCCCTCCTAAAATTCTGTTTTGTTGAATACAGTGTTCATGAACACTTCAAATGATAAATGACCAGATATAAACTCCCATATGTCCTGCGACTCACCCATGTCATTTAGCCAGCAGGCGATCTTTCTGTACACCTCATCACACGCCGTCACAGTGATGGCCAACATGATTTTAGGGATGAATCTTGCTACACGTGGAAGCTCCTTAATCCCCATCACAAATTCCTGCCAAACATCACTTCATTACAACTCACATTACAAGAACTGCTTTCTATTTGCACTTAGAAATATGCAAATCTATATTACATTACTTTTGTTTTTATCATATATTATGGTAAAGCATATGGAAGCCCATTTCTGCAATGGGATAAAAAAGGTATAATCTCACAATAAAATGTAATCTCACAATTCTGAATTTTTTTCTTGCCATTCTGAGTTTATATCTCACAAATAGAAACTCTCAATTGGAAAAAAAATGTGTGAGTTGTGAGAAGAAAAGTCTGAACTGTGAAATATAAGCTTGCAATATTATGTGATAACCAGTCGCAATTATCTTTATTTGTTTTTCCGTTATGGAAAAAAAAAAGTGAGATATAAACTCAGAATTGTGAGAAAATATCAGAATTGTGAGTTTATATCCCGCAATTGTAAGAGTATATCTCAAAACTCTTACTTTTATCCAGTGCTGTCAAATGATTAATTGCGATTAATCGCATCCAAAATAAAAGTTTTTGTTTACATAATATACGTATGTGTGTATTGTGTATATTTATTATGTATATACAGGTGCATCTCAATAAATTAGAATGTCATGAAAAAGTTCATTTTTTCTTGTAAGTTATTTCAAAAAGTGAAACTTTCATATATTTTAGATTCATTGCATGTAAAGTAAAACATTTCAAAAGTTTTTTTTGTTTTAATTTTGATGATTAGAGCTTACAGCTCATGAAAGTCAAAAATCAGTATCTCAAAATATTAGAATATTTACATTTGAGCTTCAATTAATGACCATCCATACAGTATAAATTATGGGTATCTCTTGTTCTTTGAAACCACAATAATGGGGAAGACTGCTGACTTGGCAATGATCCAGAAGACGAACATTGACACCCTCCACAAAGAGGGTAAGTCACAGAAGGTCATTACTGAAAGGTGTGGCTGTTTACAGAGTGCTGTATCAAAGCATATTAAATGCAAAGTTGACTGGAAGGAAGAATTTGGGTAGGAAAAGGTGCACAAGCAACAGGGATGACTGCAAGCTTGAGAATACTGTCAAGCAAAGCTGATTCAAACACTTGTGAGAGCTTCACAAGGAGTGGACTGAAGCTGGAGTCAGTGCATCAAGAGTCACCACGCTCAGACGTCTTCAGGAAAAGGGCTACCAAGCCACTTCTGAACCAGAGACAACGTCAGAAGCGTCTTACCTGGGCTGTGGAGAAAAAGAACTCAGTGGTCCAAAGTCCTCTTTTCAGATGAAAGTAAATTTTGCATTTCATTTGGAAACAAGGTCCCAGAGTCTGGAGGAAGAGTGGAGAGGCACAGAATCCATGTTGCTTGAAGTTCAGTGTGAAGTTTCCACAGTCAGTGATGATTTGGGCTGCCATGTCATCTGCTGGTGTTGGTCCACTGTGTTTTCTGAAGTCCACAGTCAACGCAGCCATCTACCAGGAAATTTTAGAGCACTTCATGCTTCCTTCTGCTGACAAGCTTTATGGAGATGCTGATTTCATTTTCCAGCAGGACTTGGCACATGGTGTTACTGTGCTTGATTGGCCAGCAAACTCGCCTGACCTGAACCCCATAGAGAATCTATGGGGTATTGTCAAGAGGAAGATGAGAGACACCAGACCCAACAATGAAGATGAGCTGAAGGCCACTGTCAAAGAAACCTGGGCTTCCATACCACCTCAGCAGTGCCACAAACTGATCACCTCCATGCCATGCCGAATTGAGGCAGTAATTAAAGCAAAAGGAGCCCCTACCAAGTATTGAGTACATATACAGTAAATGAACATACTTTCCAGAAGGCCAACAATTCGCTAAAAATGTTTTTTTTATTGGTCTTATGAAGTATTCTAATTTGTTGAGATAGTGAATTGGTGGGTTTTTGTTAAATGTGAGCCTAAATCATCACAATTAAAAGAACCAAAGACTTAAACTACTTCAGTCTGTGTGCATTGAATTTATTTAATACACAATTTTAATTGTGTTTCACAATTTGAGTTGAATTACTGAAATAAATTAACTTTTCCACGACATTCTAATTTATTGAGATGCACCTGTATAAATACACACACATTCATGTATATATTTAAGAAAAATATGTTATGTTTATATAATAAATATATTTATATATGTAAATACATGCAAATATTTTCAAAATATATACTCTACGTGTGTGCATTTATATATACATAATAAATATACACAACACACATATATTATGTAAACAAAAACTTTTATTTTGGATGCGATTAATCACGATTAATTGTTTGAGAGCATTACTTTTTTCTCATAATTGCATCAGAAATGCGAGATAAAAAGTCACAGTTCCCTTTTTTATTTATTATTCATTAACATGGTATCTTTCATTATTTTTAATCACCTTCTTGCCTTTACTTGTGTTTGAGAGAGTGTGTAACTCACCTGAAGCTCAAAGCAGACGAGCATGGCCAGAAATACAAAGCAAAGGCATAATATACAGACAGGAAAGCTGACCAGCCATCTGAACACTCTCCTCCTCCACAGTGGGTAATAAAACTCCTCACAGCCCGTCACTGGACTGCACCGCTTCACACCCTGACCCGAAGAGCAAGAGAGAGAACAATTCATTTAAAACATTACTTGGGCCGTCGAGTTAACATATTAATTTGGTGCAATTCATTTTGGAAAAAATCTGCCCAGATCTGTCTATGTCATCCGCTGGAACTCAACTCTCTCGTGTACGTGCGTTTCGGACATACTTATCACGTTACATACTGTTTTCACATACTATATAGTAGGAAGGCATTCGATTTCGAGTCATTTGCTTTGTTTCTGAATGACTCACTCATTAAGACACTTGTTGCCACCTACCGGTGGTTTTAGTTTCATATTTAGAGTATTATTTTTTTTAATAATTTCATTTTTTAATATTCATTTTTGGTTTTCCAAAAAAACATTAATAGCTATTTATTATCATTATTTATGCAATGTAAAAATACTTTTTTCTAGTGCTGTCAAATGATTAATCTCGATTAATCGCATCCAAAATAAAAGTTTTTGTTTACATAATATAGGTATGTGTGCTGTGTATATTTATTATGTATATATAAACACAATAATAATAACTAATATAAGTTATATGAATATAAATATAGACATGTAAATAGTTTCAAAATAGATACTGTATGTGTGTGTATTTATATATACATAATAAATATACACAGAACACACATATATATTATGCAAACAAATTTTTTTATTTTGGATGCGATTAATCGTTTGACAGCACTACTTTTTTCTAAAGTTACTTTTTTTTGTAATGGCTATTCAGTGTTTTTCTCATTTAACACAATAATGACTTTAAATTATCTATTGGGGGTAGTTTCTCAGCCAATATTGATGTGCAGTTAATATGCTATTAATAAGATTAATTAATCTGAGCATCATGTGATTAACTGCATTCAAATTTGAATCGCTTGTCAGCCCGAGTCATTACCCTGAACTGAGGTCTGGGCTCCTCCAGTGACTCAGCTGGGGTGTCCAGTGTACCCCACTTATAGGTGAGCTCCGCTCCTCTGCGTTTCCAGCGCTCCAGGAACAACGTGGCCCACACCACATTAAACAGAGCAAACACCACACAACAGATATCCCTGCTGGTCTGAGAGCACAGCGACAGAAATATCAATCACATGAACAATAGTAGTTGTACTACTATTGTTCTAAGTTACTTTTCTGGTGTTTAAGTGGTCAAATACCTGATCGGATTCTGTGAGCATCCACAATACAAAGCCAATAACGGCTGGATACAACATGGAAGTGGTGTAGAAACCCAGCCAGGCGAAGTACATAGCAATCTTCACGCCAAAATAATCACAAATATCATCTAACAAGACAAAGAAGACACAGATTCAGACAAATCATTTAAGTATCTAAGTAGGGCTGCAGCAACTAATCAATAAAATCGGTAATAAAAGATTCAGCAGCAAATTTGTTTATTGATTAACTGCATACAGATTAAGAGTGCGGTAATTTTGACTAAAATATACATTTTGCTAAATTATTTGTTGTTAGACAATAAACGTAGGTTTAAAATTCACAAGTAATTGTATTTTTATGACAAAAGAAACAGTAACGGGACTTCACTGGAGTATAAATTTGATTACTTTGTCCAGATGAGAGTGTGTGTACCTAGTATCAGTTAACATTTAGTCCGTGCTTTTGTTTTTGTTTACTAGCATTTTTAAATGAGTAATTTTAACTACTTTAAAATGGCAAGCTGTTATTAGTCGTTTAGAATGTAATTTTTAACCTTTTTTTACACATAATGTATAGCATAGCTTATAGATACATTCACAATTTTTTGGTTTTGGAGCCTTCAAATTGTACAGCATTGGAAGGGATGTGAAAAAACATTTTCATAAATAATTTATTAAAATCAATACATTTAAAATAAAAATAATTATTTATTTATTTATTTGATTTATTTTTTGATCTGATTTTCAACAGAGTTTAATTTATTTTTTTATTTTTTTAAAGCTTTTAAAAATTGTAGTGTAAAAAATTATTAAGAGCCAACATTTTGTAAAAACTATTTGCTTTTTCAGCCACATTTCTAAGAACCGATTTGATACTTTTTACCAAGTTTTCTTATATATATATATATATATATATATATAAACAATTCGAAAAACAGTATTATTTCTGCACAGTATTTTTTTTCTTCATTTTTCATTAATTCAACCGTAGCCTATTATTTTTTTCAATAAAACTTAAATGTGCTTTATAAACATGCTTAAATTAATCCAGATTAAATTATTGTTTAGTAAAGCTTGGATAAAATTGGGAGACCATCTTAAACCAACTAAAAGCAGCAATCAGGCTTATGCTGGTTTGTTTGTTTTTCAGCAGGGTTGTTAGCAACATTATTTTTCAATTCTAAAATAACAACAAACTGAAAAAAAGTATATTTCAGTGTTGACTTTCCACTTCTAACTACTAACCGAGAGGCTGTTTTTCACACACGGCCTGCACCCACGACTTCATCAGCTGTCCCAGAATCCTCTGCTCATGAAGTGGGAAGACTTGCTGGATCACACCTCGTGCCCTCAGCTCAGGAACTGGAACATACACACACACAGGTATTCAAAACTTCAGTAAAACTTTCCCTTCCAGAAACGTTCACTAGATCTGTCACCAGCAACATATAAATCCTCAGCTTGCACAGTCCTATCTCTATTAGGTACAGACTATCAAGATACTGAGCGACTTATACATACACACTGGCACACACTTCTCAGGGCTCTCGGGAAGTCTAAAGAGAAGAACTCACTGATTGGCTGCCCTTCCAGGAAGTGGACGTTGTGAAGGGCCTCCCCATGTTTAGCTCTGAGATTGTCCAGCCAGTATTTGATTATGCTTTGTCGTTCCTGTGATATTGAAAAGAATAGGCTTCAATCTATTATAATGTTCACAAAAATGTACAACCCAAACGGTGTCTCAATGAAATGACTTGATTCTTTAAAGGAATATAATGGATTAAATATAACCTTACCATGATTTACCAATGATTTTTAAATTATTAGTTATTACATTCTATTATTATTAGTTATTATTCTGTTTACTGATATTTTGAATTAGTGTTTTTTATTTTAGTTTAAGTTCTAGTAATTTTGTTATATGTTTCTGTTATTTTTATTAGTTTTTTTAGTTTTCATTTATTTTCATTTCACTTTTAGTAATTTTAATTTTAGTACTTCAAATTATTTTATTTCAGTTATTTGCCCGTTTTTTAAGTTCTATTCTATTTCTTTTCATTTAAGTTTTAGTTAACAATAACAAAACTGGTTGAAAGAAGCTTTACAAGGTTCTATTTAGCAATTCAGACTAGCTATTACATTATAACAGCATGTTGTTTAAGTGTAATGGCTAAAATTATAACATTTACCAGTGTAGTAATATTATAAAATATAAATTGCATATTTTTTAACTTTAAACTTTACTTGACTTTTACACATACTTTGTTTTGTTTTTACAAACTGAGGTTCAAATTATTATAAACTGAGTCAAAATATTTTTCTGTGGAAGTCTATATGGCTCAAATGCTGTTGTTTTGGTTGTATTTAACCCAAAATATTCCATAGGGGACATGTAAACTTTGTAACTTATGTATATATCAATGTGTTTTTGTAATTACACTGTAAAAAGTGGCAACCTGCAGTTTAACCTCCATTTCTACTTGATTGAACCAAATGTTGTTATTCTGTTGGTATAAATTATATTTTTACTTGAATAAAACCAGTTTTTTTAACATGTTACCATTTTAGGTTACCACTTTTTTACTGTATGCAACTCCAAATTATAATAGCCTTTTTCTGTTTTCATGAGATGTCATCAGCAGTCTTGATAACTAGTGAAAAAAACCAACTTAATGCTGCATCAAAACCTTTATGCTCAATATTGTGAAGGACCTGTGAGGTGAAGAAACAGAGTTCACTCTCAATGTTCTCGTAGATGTAATCTTCCTCACAGGAGAAACTGCGAGAACCGCTACCAAACTCCGGCTTCACAGCTTTCTGCAGTCCCATCTCTTCAGCCCCTCGTAAAAGACTGGCCACACAATAAAACAATACATCAGCATTAATGTCAGACTCAAGCTAGCCTCTATTAACACTATGAAAAGCACCTATGATAAAGGAAAGAACAATATAACTTATGTTAGAACAAGCTTTCGGTGTACTCAAGTTTGGGGTCAGTAAGAAGAAGAAGAAATCAGTACTTTCAGCAAGCATACATTTAATTCAGTGTTAATTTAGTATTATTGAGATACTGTTGTTGTTAAAGTTGTTCATATTTTGAGTTGGATTTTATGTTTATATTTTCTGTTTTCATTTTTTTTATCTTAGTTAAAGCTGTGTGTTTTGTCATTTTAATTTTTATCGTTTTTATTCATTTTTGTTTCAGTTTATTTTTAGTTGTTTTAATACACTAGATTAAATAAAATAAGTTTATTTTTATATATTTCTTACAGTTAACATTTATTTCATTTTGTGTGATTTATGTAATAACCCTGAATAAATTGATCAAAAAGTGAAACTATTTGATCTATTGTTCTATTGATCTAACTATTGCTGTCACAAATGATTTCTATTTCAAATAAATGCTGTTCTTTTGAATTTTTTATTCATCAAAGAATCCTGAAAAATGTATAATTACAAAAATATTAAGCAGCAACTGTTTTCAACATGTTTTAAGCAGCAAATCAGCATAAGAATGATTTCTGAAGATCATGTGACACTGAAGACTGGAGTAATGATGCTGAAAATACAGCTGCGCATCACAGAAATAAATTACATTTTAATTAATTAAATGTATTCAAACAGAAAACAGCTATTTTAAATTATAATAACATTTCACAATATTACTGTTTTTACTGTATCTTTGATCAAATAAATGTAGCCTTGGTGAGCAGAAGAGTCTTCTCTCAAAAACATTTAAACAATCTCACCAACCCCAGTATTTTGAACGGTAGCGAATATTGTTTCTCATGAGCTCCACAACTTCTTCTTTAGAGGCTCATGTTTGAACATGACAATAATCATCTCTTGACCCTTATGACTCATCTCATGGCATACATGGTAATTCCATCAACATCACCTGAAGAAACCGTTCATAAACAGGAGATTAATCTAAAGGAAAGATAAAAGCTCCCTCTCACTTCTCGTATGTGGCCGTGACGAAGAAGGCGTACATTCTGGTGTGTTTGTGGTGTCGGATCTGGATAATGAGTTCTGGGATGCCGAGCCGTATGTGGTTCAGAAGCCAGAGCAGCGTGTGGTCATCTGTGGTGTCTGTATGGAGACAAAAATAAACACCTCATCACCAATATGTTATTTATTAAACTGAGATACACAGCAAAAAACGACACCCATAACACCAGAATATTCTGTTTGTTTCAGCAGATAGTACCGTAGGTACAATGTTTGCATAAAATACCAATTCACAAATATGTAAAATCACTCAAAAACACATGATTTCTATTTCAAATCTACGTCTTTGTATTTTAAATTACAGTTGTACATCCTGTTTGCTTTATTAATTATAAATTCAGCAATTATAACAGACTTCAAAGGGCATTCTGATTGAAGCACAATCTTGATATCGAAATCAATCATTTTAGTATCATTGAGATACTATTATATTTTTTGTTAATATTTTGAATTAGATTTTATTTTTTTATATTTTCGGCTTTCATGTTAATTTTAGTTCAGGTTTTAGTCATTTGTTGTGTGTTTTTGTCATTTTTGTTAGTAAAAAAAAAAAGTCTATATAGTTTGTTCATTTTTATATCAGTTTTAGTTTTTAGTAAATAAAGTTAAGCTAAATGAAAATGAGAAATGCTGCCCTCTTAACTAGCCGAAATAAAATAAGTGTTTTGTATTTAATTTTATTTCAGTTAACTAGGGTTGTAACGATATACCGGTATTTCAACGATATAAAGACGTACGATTATCATTGTACTTTGCTTATCTCACGGTTATTGGGAGTTAATCAAATAACTCTGACCTCTAAATTAACTGGTTCTTTCCAACACGCATTACAGCAAACATGAATTAATATGATCAACCTGACTACACTGGGGTAAAAAAACTTAAGTAATTTTTAAGGATGAAGTCAGGTAGAAATAGTAAAAACTGCACATTTTCCCTTTATACTCTGGACAAAAGTGATAAAAGTATTCTATATGAAATAAAGACACACACAAACACATATTTCTTTGAATTCGGGGAGACATTTCCTTAGATTCACCCACTTTTTACTCCACCTTGTTATTAAGCTATTTTTTTTTAACAAATAGACAAAAAATTATGCATCATACATGTCAACAGTACTGTGAATGCACGTATTTTATATTAAGATGAATATCATGCACCAAGAACCACATTCAAATTCCACAGTAAGTATCATGATTATTTAAGCGCAAAAAAGGCTATTATAAGGAAATAAATCTGTTTATTTTGCATGTCTTTGTAAGATATAGAAAGAAAGAGACGGGAAAAAATAGATGTGCGGTGGTACGTACATAAGGACATCACAGTTCTCGTGGCTGGCACCGTCTCATCCAGGATTTAACATGAGTCTCCCGCCTGCAGCAGCCGTCCTCAAATAGCTATCTGAGAAACACAACACGGAGAGAGACAAGAGAAAGAGAAAAGATCAAACAAACGTCAGTCACAATGCATGTTGCTATGAACAAAAGAGCTCCTGCCTTCATTCTCCAACTCCATCAAAAGTTTAAATGTCAGTCCCTTCCCCTTGAAACATCGAAGAAATTGACAGACATTACAACTGTACAATGTCCAGCCTGGACTCCTGAACAATACCGGGCCATCGGAATAATAATGTGGTGTGGTTTTATAGAAACATGTTCAGGAATATATTTTCTCCTTATTTATTTAAGTAAATTTTCTGTTGTGCAGTCCTTTAGAAAATGTTCATAAAATGGTAAGGATGGAAAGAAGTTATTTATATATATATATTACAAAATTCCAGTTGGGAACTTACAAATTGTGAATAAGGCTTTATGCAATTAATTTCATTACCATCCATTTTTAATATTATATTTGTATTATATCATAAAAATACAGAATATAGAAAATATCAAACAGAATTTATGAATTGTTATGAATTATTCACAATGATGAATATAGAGTTGTTAACTAATATATAATGTTCAATGAGATTTTGAAATTTATGATTGGTCATTTTGGATTTCATGAGAATAAACACATGCTTCCAAAACATTTAGTTCAATAAAGGCCAAATGTAATAAAAACAGCTGGTTTTGCAACTTATTAGGTCAATTGGCATACATGATTGGGTATAAAAAGACTCGTGCATACCGTCTCTGAAAGTCAAGATATTTTCTGAGACGATCACCAATCCCCCATGCTGCGCGAAAAATACCGTGGACAATACAGAAAGGATTTCTCAGAGAAAAATTAAAGAGTTTGAAGTTATCATCATCTACAGTGCATAATATCATCCTAAATTCAGAGAATCTGGAACAATCTCTGTGCGTAAGGGTTATATGGATGATCTTCTTAGAAGCCTGCATCACATACACTGGGGTAAAACTGTAATTTTTAAGGATGAAGTCACAACATGGGCTAGGAAATAGTAAAACACGTGAACACATTGCCATTCCCTTTATACTCTAGGTCAAAAGTGATAAGAAGTATTCTATATGTCAACATAAAGAACACAAACGCAGGCGTATTTCTTTGGGAATTCGGGGAACATTTCCTTAGATTCACCGCAGGCTTATTCTGTGGGCCAAGGTCATTGTAAGAAATGGATGTGGAAAGTGGAAACTGTTCTGTGGAGACAGGAAATCAAAATTTAGATCTGCGGACCTGGAAAACTGGGACATGTCCACTAAGGACAACCCAGTTGTATCTCAGTCAGGCCTGCACCGTCTTGATCCAGGTATGGGGTTATGGGCATGAGTGCGTGCCTGGCATGGCCGCAGCTTACACATCTGAGAAAGGCACCATCGGAGAATGCTGAAAGGATAAAGTTCTAGAACAACAAATGCTCCCATCCAGACGTCGTCTCTTTCAGATGCAATTTGCTCCAACATGACAATGCCAGACCACCTGCATCAATGCCGTTCATCTGGCTGCTCACGGTGCCAAGTTGAAATGCCAGCCTGCAGTCCCTTTCACCCATGAAAACATTTGCATCATAGAAGAGGGATGCGACAATAGACCTAAGAAGTTGAGCAACTAGAAGCCTGTATTAGACAAGAATGGGACAACATTCCTATTCCTAAACTTGAGCAACTTGTCTCCTCAGTCCCCGAGACGTTTGCAGACTGTTATAAAAAGAAGAGGGGATGCCACACAGTGGTAAACATGGCCTTGTCCCAACTTTTTTGAGATGGTGTGATGCCATGAAAATTTAAAATCAACTTATTTTTCCCTTAATAATGATACATTTTCTCAGTTTAAACATTTGATATGTCATCTATGTTGTATTCTGAATAAAATATTGGATCGGGTTTGAAACTTCCACATCAGATTCTGTTTTTATCACAATTTGTACATCCCAACTTTTTTATCGGTTTGTATATATATATATATATATATATATACTGTATATGTGTGTGTGTGTGTCTGGAGCACAAAAGCAGTCATAAGTAGCACAGGTATATTTGTAGCAATAGCCAACAATACATTGTATGGGTCAAAATGAACGATTTTTCTTTTATGACAAAACTCATTAGGATATTAAGTAAAGATCATGTTTCATGAAGATATTTTGTACATTTCCTACTGTAAATATATATTAAAACTGATTAGTAGATTTGATTAGTAATATGCATTGCTAAGAACCTCATTTGGACAACTTTAAAAGCGTTTTTTACAATATTTAGATTTTTTTGCACCCTCAGATTCCAGATTTTCAAATAGTTGTATCTCGGCCCAGGGGCACAGGAAGGTGTCAATTTCTGTGTATAAATATTACGCCAAATAGAAACAGAAAATCGTGCTATAGCCTACGCACTTTCATGAGATCGTGTTAGACAACAATTAGCTATTTTACATGGGAATGCTACAATGGAATAGGCTACAATGAATTCATAACAATAAAGTAATTTTAAATGTACATTTACATTACCAAGCTACTTAAAAACCCTTATGAAATGTATAGTGAAAAGTTCTTTAAAAGCATCTGGAGTTTCGATGCAATAAATGTAATTTTAAAGCTGTTTACAGTTAAAGCATTTGCTGCATGGATTAGAAAAGAAGGCCAATAACATGTCTCAAATCCACAACAATCATATACCTGTGTCCTGTCTAAATGACTACCGTCCCATAGCACTGACTCCAATCATGATGAAGTGCTTTGAGAGGTTAAATGCACAACATCAAAACAGCCTCCCCAACACACTTGACCCGCTGCAGTTTGCATACCGTCCAACCGCTCTACGGACGATGCAATCTCCTCCACCCTCACCTGGCTCTTACCCACCTAGAAAATAAAGACTCCTTACGTTAGAATGCTGTTCATCGACTTCAGCTATTCAACACAATATGCTCATAAATAAACTAAACCTGCTGGCCTTACAATTCCCTTTATTGGATCCTGGAATAGAAACGGCAAGCATACCACACTATAGGCTGTGTGCTCATCACGCTGGCTTGCCAAGTCAGCTTCATAGGACACAACTCTTCAGCAACAACTGAAACGCACTAGGTTGGCGGAATTGTACTATCTGTTCAATGTAGACAAAGGAGGTTGTGATGGTCAGGAGATGGGACCATCGACAACTGTGGAAGATCAGCAGACTCCGCACATCCAGAGGATCACCTGGACCACCAACACCATGTCATCTGGACAGCGCAGAGAGACCAATATATGCATCTTAACGGGGCATGCTACCGCACCCTAGCGGACTGAAACGGCTGCAAAGATCGGTTTCCATTGGCATGTTTTGCAATTCCAGCAAAACCAACAGCATCGTTCCCACGTCTCTTTCCTTCAGGAAGAGTAGTCAAGCCCGCTTGCTAAAGCTTTCTATAGATATATTTACCTTCATATCTGTGAGCCAGTTTCGAGTAACACACTCTCCTCTATTAGCAGCTAGTAACAATCCCACGACTCGGCTGCATGTTTACAAGCACCACTACAAATCACTTGTACGTTCCCCAGCAGAAAGTGCATGTGTTTCGCTATTTTATCTTTAAAAGATAAACACAATAGTTGTATTTTCTATCTTTATATATGTAAATAGCTACAAACAGTAGTTAGTTTTGTGTATAATATAAATTGTTGTATGTCTGTAGTACACCGTGGTTGTATTTCGTTCCACTGTGTCATGCAGCGGAATGACAATAAATCAATTACTGAACTTACCTTTATGAGCAAAAATCACACGGCGTATTTTAAGTTTTTTATACTGTAAGAAAAAAATACAAGTGACCACGCTGGAGCCTCCGTGTCGCTTCAGCTTCACTCTCCACACAAACTGTTGCACATTTATATAGGTTAAACATTTAAACTAACATGCGTGAACTGTTTTATAGGCCTATCTATCGATTTTATTTTAGTCAAGTCGTGATGATTTGATAAGGCTAAATTAATCAAACATAGGCGATCAACTCACTGCTGACGCTGGCCGCTTGGTCGTTGCTTAAAAGAAAAAAAAACATTTAACGAACAAAAAATGTTTTTTCTAAATTAACTTTATGAAAGAAAAAACCCCCCCGAAACATAGCCTAATCACTTTTCCATTACATACAAAACTGAACTATTTTAATAGGTAGCTATAAGCTGTTTTGGGAGAAGGGGAAGACTCATATCACTGAGAAAAAAAAAAAAAAAAAAGTTTAAAATGTTTTTTTTTTCCCCCAGTACATCCATGATATTTCCATGTTCCGCTTTTAAGCCACAACCTACAGATCCCACAACACAAACATAACATTCACAAACATAAAAGCAAGCATTGGCAGGATGTGCGCAACGCGCGCATCAAGTAGCCCTGCATCAGTTTAATAACTTTGATAACTTTAATTCTTACAACTGTTACATTAATGGGCAAATGGTGAATATGTCGAAGAGCACATAGAAATAGATAGCAAAATAACCAATGTAAACTAAATGTTATAAACATCGGAGCAACCATAGAAATGTTTAAATGAATCTTTATTATAACAAATTTCTCTTAAGTTACGCAACTATTCACACTTCATTCAAAACTATTTTTTTTACACGTTTAAAAAGTAAACATAATTTCATTGTTCTCGTATAACACGTGCACAATACCTCAACACCCCAAATTTCTACAAACTTTGGTAAACAGTCCACCAGAGAGAGAGAGAGAGAGAGAGAGAGAGAGAGAGAGAGAGAGAGAGAGAGAGAGAGAGATGAGAGCAGATGGACTATAAGAACGCTAAAGATTTACTCTACAGCCGATTCAATGCAAGTGACAGATACAGCAACGACTGGCTAAACCAGGACAACCACTAAAGCAGACTTAAAGGAATGGGCCACATTCTGCAAACCCCTCTGCTGTTTTTAAGATTATGATGATAACACATAATATATCACAAATAACAACCAGAAAGACTAATAAATATTATACAAATATTCTGCATGGCAGTAACAGTTAACAAGCACACGGTGTCATATATGCGAAATAACAGTCAGCATTTAACCTTATGAAGACTTTGGAACTCCAAACGTGGCTTTGCGCTCTGGAGTGACGCTGATAAACTCCCTCACGAGGTCCTGAACATTAATGCGATCCAAACTTTCTCACGCTCGTCCTTGAAACTTTAATATTTTTAGGGTTTTTGAAAAACTCATAAATTCTCTTTTGCTACATGCTCATGGCTTCGTGTCTAACTGAAATTAAGTCCCTCAAGGTAACCTTAGTTACGCGTTGTAATCGGCAACAACAAATCTGATTGGTTAATAATACACATCGTGATTTGATTTGAATTATTGAATAACTCAAAACTCAAACATAATCAAATCTCTTTTCATAGTCAAATCCCAAATATTTAAGTATAAATATACAGTATAATATATATATATATATATATATATATATATATATATATATATATATATATATATATATATATATAGCCTTTTTTTTTTTTTATTCACAACAGTTTACAGTTGCCCACAGAAAAAAACAGGGGGTGCTGCAGCACCCTCAGCACCCCCTGTTCCCGCGCCCCTGTCTCGGCCAAATATTGTCCTATCATAACAAACCATACATAACCGGAAAGCTTATATAATATATATATTACAAGGAGTACCTATTTTACTAAATAAAAATCTCTAAAATTTCTATTTTATCAAATAATCCTGAAAAAAAATAAATGTATCATGGTTTCCACAAAAGTATGATGTTTCTTGAGCAGTAATTCAGCATATTAGAATGATTTCTGAAGGATCATGTGACACTGAAGACTGGAGTAATGATGCTGAAAATACAGCTTTGATTATAGGAATAAATTACATTATAAAATATATTAAATTAAAAAAATGTATTTTTTAACAATATTTCTCAATATTAATAGTTTGGACCAAATAAATCAAATGCAAAAGATACTTCTTTCAAAAACATTAAAAAATCATACAGACTTGAATTGTTTAAATCTCTCTCTCTCTCTGTATATTCAATGATTAACATATTCACCATCGTACCATGGTTCTTAAAAAAAATTATGATAGCAATGATGAGAGAATGATAATAGCATGATTCACATTCAAAATCGTGATATTTTTTCTCAGAAGAAAATGTTATTGCTGTTATTCCTTGAGATGCTGTTCTTTAATAACTGAGATACTAATTTAAGATCTTTTTTTTGTTTTTATTTGTTCATTTAAGCAAATGTATATTTTATCTTTGTTTCTTTCATGTTTCATTGTCCTGCTTGGCACTGCATCATTGCCTTTGACCAATGCCAAGCAGGAAAGTGTTTAAAAACAGTTACTATTTCTGCAAATTCTATTTGCCGATGCTAGAGGCACATCTCACAAAATTTCTTTCCTATTGGTTGGAACATTTTTGTTATATATTTAGAGTTCAGACTCAAATGCATTAAACCCCAAGTAAAGCAGTTCTGGTCAGTTGTGTAGTGTTTTTGGAAGTGGCCGCTCTGTAAATGTTCAGCTGCTCACAGTGGCTTCATGCTCACTGATGCATGACCTTCAGAAAGTGGGACACAGTCTAATGAATCTAGCACAATCTCAGGTCACTATCCAGCACGTAAAACATAATCAGATTTTCATAAAATATCGCTATCACCAAAGCGCAAATATATGCACTTGATATCTTGTATATAATATAAGTATATATATACTTGATGCTTGCATCTCAGCTTGTCTAACAGACATTTCTTGCAAGATGAAGGATCATCACCTTCAACTCAACCTAGCTAAGACAGAACTGCTTGTAGTTCCAGCAAACCCATCACTTCATCACAATTTCACCTTCCAGTTAGGCACATCAACCATAACTCCTTCAAAAACAGCCAGAAACCTTGGAGTTATGATTGATGATCAGCTGACTTTCTCAGACCACATTGCTAAAACTACCCGGTCCTGCAGATTTGCTTTATTCAACATCAAGAAGATCAGGCCCTTTCTCTCAGAACATGCTTCACAACTCCTTGTTCAGGCTCTTGTTTTGTCCAGGCTGCACTATTGCAATGCTCTCTTGGCAGGTCTTCCAGCCAATTCCATCAAACCTCTTCAATTAATCCAGAACGCGGCAGCAAGATTAATTTTTAATGAGCCGAAAAGAACGCACGTTACGCCTCTATTCATCAATTTGCACTGGCTACCAATAGCTGCTTGCATTAAATTCAAGGCATTAATGTTTGCCTACAGAACCACCATTGGCTCTGCACCTCTTTACCTAAATTCATTACTTCAGACTTATGTGCCTCTAGAAGCTTGCATTCTGCAAGTGAATGACGCATTATTGTGCCATCCAGAAGAGGCACAAAATCACTTTCACAGACTTTTTCATTAACTGTTCCCATCTGGTGGAATGACCTGACCTGAGAGTCCTTAGCCATCTTCAAGAATCGGCTAAAAACACATCTCTTCAATCTTTATTTGACCCTTTAACTCTAGCACTCTCTATTCTAATTCTATTCTTAAAAAAAAATGGCTCCTTTTAGACTCTATTAATTTACTAACTGTTTGTTTTATATATATATAAAAAAACTAACACTAGCTTCTCTATTCTTTTTGTATTCTATCTGTTTCTTTTCTTTTTATTTATTATATAATAAAAAAAAACCTTGCTACGTGTACTGTGTTAAGCTAACTGAGACGTGTCATAGCACTTACATATTATTGCTCTTTTGTCCGTACAAGATGGCGGCGCGCACAACAGACGCAGCGGCTTCTCTCTCTCCCGACAGAACGGTGTTTTCGTGTTTTTTGTCTTGTAAGTCGCAATGTTTTTGTACATATTCGTCTCGTCTACCTGTCTTTAAGCGCGCATACAGTCGTGAGTTTCTGCTCGATGTCGGCAGAACCACATTTTTAGAGTTAAACTCCGCGAAGAGCTGCGGGACCTCGGTTTGCTCCGGAGGCCTACACCATCACCGACCCCCACTACTGCATCTCGCCCACAGCGGAGGCGCTACAAGCGGCGTGAGAGGAAACAGAAGAGGGGTAAGCGCGGAGGTATCCGAGCTAGGCTAGCGGCTAACCCACACAAGCCAGCTATCCCCTCCATCGTACTGGCGAACGTACGCTCTTTGGACAATAAACTGGACCACATCCGACTACTTCGCTCAACTCAGAGGACTGTAAGAGACTGTTGTGTTTTTGTGTTTACGGAAACATGGCTCAACAACAGCGTTCCGGACTGCGCATTCAGCTCGAGCAGCTAACATGCTATCGAGCAGACAGAGCTCTCGTCGAGGGAGGTAAGAGACGCGGCGGCGGGCTTTGTGTTTACATCAATGATGCATGGTGCCGCGACGCTGTTGTGGTCTGCAAACACTGCTCACCCTGGTGGATTTATGATTATTAAGTGCCGGCCGTTCTATCTACCGAGGGAATATACAGCCATACTGCTCGTTGCTGTATACATCCCTCCCAGCTCTAACAACAATAACAGGAGTGAGGCACTGAATGATCTGTACCAGCACATCAGTGGGCAGCAGACAGCCCACCCAGATGCTTTTCTCATCTTGGCTGGAGACTTTAATCACGCAGACTTAGAGTGTGTTCCCAAAATTCAACAGCACGTTGACTTTCCAACAAGGGGAAAAAATACGCTGGACTTTGTTTACACCACCAGAGAGGAGCATACAAGGCTCTCCCCCTCCCCCACCTCGGAGCCTCAGACCACATCACTGTCATGCTAATGCCTGCACACAGACCGCTCGTTAAAGTCATCAAACCAATACACAAGCAGATACAAGTGTGGCCGGAAGGGTCGTCAGAGGCACTTCAAGACTGTTTTGACACCACTGACTGGAATATGTTTAAACAGGCTGCCACATACAACAACACCACAGACCTCCAAGAGTACTCAGAGACTGTCACTGCCTACATCACCAAGTGTATTGATGATGTAACGGTCACAAAGACTATCACTGTCCGGGCCAACCAGAAGCCGTGGCTGACAGGGGAGGTCTACAGACTTCTGAAGGCTCGGAATGCTGCCTTTAGAGCTGGAGATGAGGAGGGCCTAAGGACAGCTAGGGCCAACCTATCCCGCGGCATCAGAGAGGCCAAGAGACAGTACTCCAGGAGGATAGCCCACCGTTTCAGTGACAGCAGAGACACTCGGAGCCTGTGGCAGGGGATTCAGACCATTACGGACTACAAGCCCCCACCACAGACCTGTGACAGCACCATCCCCCTGCTGAATGAGCTGAATGCCTTCTTTGCTCGCTTTGAGGCACAAAACAGCACCACTGCACAGAAGACTCCACCTCCTCCAGGCGACCAGATGATGACGCTGTCCCCGCACAGCGTCAGGAGATCCCTCAGCAGGATCAATGCACGCAAAGCTCCGGGTCCTGACAACATTCCTGGGCGTGTACTGAGAGACTATGCAGTGGAACTCACTGATGTCTTCACAGACATTTTCAACATCTCACTAAGTCAGGCTGTTGTCCCCACATGCTTCAAAGCTACCACTATCATTCCAGTCCCGAAGAAGTCATCTCCATCCTGCTTCAATGACTACCGTCCAGTAGCACTCACTCCTATTCTCATGAAGTGCTTTGAACGGTTAGTCATGCAGCACATCAAGTCTGTCCTCCCCCCCTCCCTGGACCCCTTCCAGTTTGCATATAGGTCCAATCGCTCGACCGATGATGCCATCGCCACTGCCCTCCACCCAGCCCTCACACACCTAGACAAAACGGACACGTATGTCAGATTGCTGTTCATAGACTTCAGTTCAGCATTCAACACAATCATCCCTCAACAGCTCATCCATAAACTGGTCCAGCTGAGGCTCAATACGTCGCTGTGCAACTGGCTGTTGGACTTTCTGACCGGAGACCTCAGGCAGTACGGGTCGGCAGTAACACATCCAGCACCATCACACTGAACACAGGGGCCCCCAAGGATGTGTGCTGAGCCCCCTCCTCTTCACTCTGCTGACCCACGACTGCACACCGTCACACAACTCCAACCGCTTCATTAAATTTGCGGATGACACGAGTGTGGTGGGTCTCATCAGCAACAGAGATGAGACAAACTACAGGAGCGAGGTGAGCCACCTGGCGGGGTGGTGCAGTGACAACAATCTCTCTCTGAATGTGGAGAAGACGAAGGAGATTGTCGTTGACTTCAGGAGAGTGCACACTCAGCATGCTCCTCTGACCATCAATGGTGCGACCGTGGAGAAGTGAACAGCACCAAGTTCCTGGGTGTACACATCACAGAGGACCTTTCCTGGACCAACAACACTGCAGCACTAGCCAAGAAAGCACAACAGCGTCTCTACTTCCTCCGCAAACTAAGAAGAGCCAGAGCCCCGAGCCGGCCCCCATCATGTGCACCTTCTACAGAGGCACCATCGAGAGCATTCTGACTAGCTGCATCACTGTGTGGTATGGCGCCTGCAACGCGTCCTGCCGCAAGTCCCTTCAACGGATAGTGAGAGCAGCTGAGAAGATCGTTGGTGTCTCTCTCCCCTCCATCCAGGACATTTACAACACCCGTCTCACTCGCAAAGCCCTCAGCATTGCAGGTGATCCCACCCACCCGACACACAACTTCTTCAGTCTGCTTCCATCAGGGAGGAGACTGAGGAGTCTCCAAGCCAGGACAAACAGACTGAGAGACAGCTTCATCCACCAGGCTGTCAGGAAGCTGAACTCCCTCCCGTCCTTGCCCCCCCCTCCCCTCTCTTACCCCACGAATCACTGAACTCGGACCCCCACCCCACCACCACCACCCACACGAACACACACTCACACTCACACTGAGACAAGCACCGGTCACTGTACAGCATGGACTGACCTCATTCATTCAACTACCTCGTCTGGCAGTCTGAATAAAAAAGACTGCTCCTTGTCACTTTAAATAGTCTTATAAGCTCTTTGCACTACACCATCTATATTCTGCACTGTTTGTTTGTTTGTTTATCTCACTGATTTGCACTATCTGCCATGTGCCCTATGCCACTTTATCCATTCTTTATTTAATGTTTTATTTTATTTTTTTCCTACATGTCCTTATTGTATATTTGTAATAGTTGCATTTGTGTGTGTGTGTGTGTGTGTGTATATTGATTTGTACTTATCTGTATTTTTGCGTTCTACTGTTAGTGTTTAGTGTTATCTGTATGCACCAGGGAGTAAGAGAGTAACGCAATTTCAATTCTCTGTATGTATGTACGGTACATGTGGCAGAATTGACAATAAAGCTGACTTTGACTTTGACTTGTTGATTTTGATTGCTTCCATAATGTCCTCATTTGTAAGTCGCTTTGGATAAAAGCGTCTGCTAAATAACTAAGTGTAATGTAAATGTAATATCTGCAATAAGAGCCTTTATGTGAAGGATAAAGAAAACTATTACTATTATTGAAATTTTTTTGTAAGTAAATCATTTTACCATGATGTTCCTAAATTCCCTGCATGATGCATCACAATTGTACTTGATTTCATAAATAGTTTGTGCATCAGGGTGTTTGTTATTTTACGTTTATTGCATTATTATATAATTTGTGTTCCCTGATAGTATTTTGTTTGTTAATGCTATATTCATTTGTCATTGTTTTTAATGAGTTATATTGTAGCTTCTGTTTAGCAATTTTAGTCATTATTTACTCACAGTCATGTGCTTTGAAACCGGCATGACTTTCTTTCTTAAATCGAACATAAAATAATATATTTGGAGAAATGTGTCTGTCTTTTGTCCATATAATGGAAGTCAATGGGCTCAGAAACTCTAAATATCTTATTTTGTGGTCCACAAAAGAAAATCTTAAAAGTTTGGAACAACATGAGGGTGAGGAAAAGAATTATAATTTTGGGTGAACAATCCACAAAGAGATTTCAATTGCTACCATATAAAATCTATATCAAAATATACTAATAACTAATGTTAATATATTATATAAAAATATAATATATTAATAATGCATGTAACAAAATGACTTTCTAGCAAACCACAGCTGTCTGACTTTGCAGTAACTGTAAGTGAATTTTTATTTCTTTGTCTTTCTCACTCTAATCCACGCAAAACAAGTCAGAACAGATGGCTTTACTACATTGTCTGAAGTAAAGCATCATCATCAAACTAGTAGACACACGCGATCTGGCCAATCATCAGTCAGCGCTCGCTGGCTCAGTTTCCTAGAACTCTCTTAGCTTTATTTTTACCCGGTGTGTAAAGCCGAATGCGTGAATGATGCCATGCTGTCATAATGCAACACATCTCCAGCCCCGGATCAGCGAGAGAAGACAGCAGTTAGACGTGCAGAGAGAGTCGACGTTCAAGAGACGCCTCACAGAGTGGGAGGAAATCAATAAGCAATGGCCGCGTGAAATCTGTGACCGTCTTAATTGAGGCTACAGCATAAGTTCGGCAAACTACGATGATAGGGACAAAGCAAAGGCAAATCCTCTTTATTTTTGGATTCTTTTCAAACGCAGCAGTGATTTAGCACAGTAAGTGCACTTCTGCTATCAGAGGGGTCATCAGGACAGACATTATGAAGTGCTCCAAACGTTTACTTCTAAATAAAAGGGTGCTGAAAAGGAAAGTACTGCAAAATAGCAATATTTCACATGGCTGATGAGCCAAAAACTCTGGTAATTACTAAAGCATATGAACAAAGCCAGTGAAGAATTTAATGCATGGCCAGGTATGGGGTCACACTGTGATGGACAACAATAGCACAAAAAGTGATTCATTCAAATAAATGTTGATACAGTATATTAAAAAACAAATATTTAATCTGCAAATGAGAAATATATTACTGTTTCCATAAAGCAATTCCTGTGAAGCAGATACTCATCTACTCATATGAATGGGGCACTGTGAAGGAAAGCAGAAATTATGAATGACTGAATGAGCTGGAATTTGAATACATGCTTTGTCATTTCCCAGGGCACAACAAGCTGATTAATAACAGTACCATCAAATTGTCTTAAAGTAGTGTGTAAAAGAAGAAAACATGAAGAATTACAATTAAATGGGCCATTCACAGGTTTTACACAGATATTAAACATACTTGTCCTATTTTATATTCACTCAAAATGGAAGTGGTTCTAATAGCTCTCAAGCCAGTTACCATGCAAGTTCATAAATATGAGCCAGATTTTCAGCATCATTACTCCAGTCTTCAGTGTTACATGATCCTTCAGAAATCATTCTAATATGAGGATTTGCTGCCCAGGAAACATTTAGCATTATTATTTTTATTATTCAGGACTCTTTGATAAATAGAACAGCATTTATTTAAAACAGAAATATTTATCACATTATAAATGTTTTTACAGTCCTTGCTGTATAAATCATTTATAAATATGCACAACCAGAAAGATCCAGTATTTCCATATAGTGTGTTTTATCTGACAGCTCTTAAAAGTGTCAGACACAGGACTGGCTGAGATGACACTTCAGATGTCAACCAAGAGTAACAAATTTTATATATTTGATATATTTCTGTCCAACATTCCCCAAAATGAAATCTACTAAACTATTACATAAATTGAATAGAAAAAAGCAGAACATTCAGCCTTTCATGCTCTGTTTTATATATATTCTGGAGAACATTGTATTTGTTTATGAATGCGAGGAACCTAGCTATAACAGCAGCTGCTATTATAAGATGTTGAATGGAGCGAAACCTCATCTTGAGTGAGTCTTGAGAGCCGACTCGAAATGTAAGCATGTGTCATTTGGAAACACTGGAGCTGAAACAGGAGATCATTAGCTGTTAAAGACAGCTGTAAACTTTCACAGAGACTTGTACTGCAGGGAAGCAAATCATCTCAAAACATACTGGCTTCGGTTTGCCATAAACCCACATCATACAGTACAAGTAAGAGTGCAAAAAAACAATAACTCGAACCTATGTTTGGCACACTCTCAGAAAAAAAGGTACAAAAGCTGTCACTGTTGCAGCAGCACCTTTTGAAAGGTACAAATATATAATATTTAGGTACTAATATGTGTCAGGGTTCTGTTGTGTGTGTCATGTGTTCCCGCCTCATGTGTCCATATTTGGTTTGTTTCCTGTCCTTGTTTCATGTCATTATGAGTTAAGTATGTTCCAGCTGTGTTTGTGTGATTATGTGTTAATTACCCTGTGTATTTAGTTCCTGTCTTTTGAGTTTGATTTCGTCTGGTCTACTTGTGACTCCCCGGTGTATCTTGTCTGTCAGCCTTGCCTTGTCCTGCCTTGTCAACATTAAAGACTATTATTTGAGTTTAAGTCCTCGTCTGCGTGTTCCTGTATCCTCCCTGCTGTGTGCACCGTGACAGAAGACCAGACTCAACAGTAAGCGGCGCCCATTCACCTCGTTTTGTTTTGTTCGTTTTTTGAAAAGTTTTTATTTTGTTCCTGTCTGTTTGTCCCGCGGCATGGAAGTCGCCGCTCGTTATTCCCGCCATAGCCCACTGCAAGTCGGCGTGGGAGTTTGGCGGGATCGCCGCGAGTGCCGCGAGTCCACTGGCCGCGAGCCCTCATGCCCGCCGATCACGGGAGATATCCGCCGGGTTGCCTAGTTCCCGGGTTGCCGCTCCCCCAGGCGCGCCGTTCGCGGGAGATCACGCCACCGGCCCGCCCGCCTCTGACTCAATGCCCGCCGGATCGCCGCTGACTCAAGCCCGCCGGATCGCCGCTGACTCAACCCGCCGGATTGGCGCTGACTAATGCCCGCCGGCCGCCGCTATCCCTAGCTCCGTGGATCCTGTCCACAACACGGTCAGGAGTGCCGTGTGTATGTCTGGTTGTGCCCACAGGAACATTTTAACTTACCTTGTCATGCCCACGGAGACTTGTCTGTGGCAGGCGGCTCCTCTTGTTGTGGCCGCAGAGGCCATTCTAGCCGCCTGCCCCTATGTCGTGGAAGAGGAAGCGGAAGCTGAGGGAACCTTGTGAGGGCCCCTGATGTCTTGTCATGCCCAGAAAAAGCCTCAGCTTCCTAGCTGGCCCTGGAGGGCTTCCTGCTCCTGTGGGCTGTCCTGTCCTGTCTGTCTGGCCCTGGAGGGCTGTCCTGTCCTGTCCTGTTCCTGTGTGTTTAGCCCTGGAGGGCTATCCATGTACTGTCCTGTCTGTTTAGCCCCGGAGGGCTCCTTATACCCCCTAACTTCCCCAGGGAAATTTGGGGGGGGTGGGGTAAAAGGGTTCCGGCTGTAGGGGCCGGGCCGAGGGGACCGAGGCCACGGCCACAAGGACCACCTGCCATGGCCTCCTGAGCTCCCTGCACTGCCATGGCCTCCTGAGCCCCTAGCTACGCCATGGCTTCCTGAGCTCCCTGCGCCGCCATGGCCTCCTGAGCTCCCAGCTCCGCCATGGCCTCCTTTGTCTGTCTGTTCCGCTCTGGAGGTCCCCGTCCTGTGTTCCTGTCCATGTCTGTCCTGAGGGGCCTCCAGAGCGCCCACCCCCCCCTCCCCGGTGGAACTGTTACGGCGTGGGACACGCCTTCCGGGAGGGGGGAGTTATGTCAGGGTTCTGTTGTGTGTGTCATGTGTTCCCGCCTCATGTGTCCATATTTGGTTTGTTTCCTGTCCTTGTTTCATGTCATTATGAGTTAAGTATGTTCCAGCTGTGTTTGTGTGATTATGTGTTAATTACCCTGTGTATTTAGTTCCTGTCTTTTGAGTTTGATTTCGTCTGGTCTACTTGTGACTCCCGGTGTATCTTGTCTGTCAGCCTTGCCTTGTCCTGCCTTGTCAACATTAAAGAGTATTATTTGAGTTTAAGTCCTCGTCTGCGTGTTCCTGTATCCTCCCTGCTGTGTGCACCGTGACAATATGTACCTTTAAGGTACTTACAGTTTTTTTCAACTGCTTACACACAAAATCTGTACTTGTCACACAATTTCTGAAAGCTGACACTCAAACACCAGAACCACACACCTGCAAAACCATACACTAATTCTCGGCCTTTGATTCAATTTTCAATTTCATAAAACATTTTTGCAAAACACAACACACAATTTTCTATGTAACACACAAAAATCTAACAGGAATTAATATTATGGCAAAAATGTTTGCTTTTGAGATGTGTTTGAGATCTTGTGAATGCAGTGCTTCATTTTGCAAGAGATGTGAGGCATTTTGCATTTTGTGTGTGCAATTCTTGGATTTGTGTGTACAGTTTGGAAAAAAAGAGGCAAAGATTTGAAAATCAGTTGAAAAAACCTGTAAATGTACATTTTAGGTACTAATATGTAGCTTTATGGTACTTATATCCAACCTTTAGGGATAAATAAAGTACAAAAGTGTAGTTTTTGTGACAGTTTTTGTACCTTTTTTCTGAGAGTGTGTTCTTCAGACTCATAAATCACAATGTAACGTGTGGTTTTGTAACTTCACAACACAGGACCTCTTCATAATCACTGCCTCCAGGCTCCAACTAAAACTATGTCAGAGCTTTAACATCCATCTAACGTTTTACCACGGTGTTCAGGTGAGATATTTGCACCAGTTTACAACAGCAGATCTCTAATAAACACAATTTATGATACCAGAACTAGTTTCTGAAACTGCCATCCATCATCAAATTGCTGGCCTTTCATTTAGCTTATGAAATAACAATTGAGGCACTGACATCATGTGAGTGCTAATGGCACTTTGCTTTTTCGCTATTATGTAGGACCCTATGAAATCCGTTTTATTTTTTTCCAAAATTCCTTTTTTTTTTTTCTAAATTCATTTTTTTCCGTTTAAATTTTTCTGGATTCCGTTTTTTTCAGTTTTAATTTAGCTGGATTCCCTTTTAATGGTCAAATTAAATTGTATTAATCAAAAAGCATGCCTAATTAATTAAAATCATGAAACTTATACAATTTAACATTAATTTATTAAAAGTGTAACAAAAATGACATGTTTAGGGCCGTATGAAATGTTTTATTTTTTTCTCACCTTATGTTTTATTGTTACCAAATTCTGTGTTTTAGCCTGTCTAATTATTTGAATACATACAAACAATTTTTATTTATTCTTACAGTAGCCTTATGAAATGTTTTTTTTCCCCTCAGAAATTCTGTGTTGTGTATTTAAATTTTACTGGTTATCAGATGAAGGCATAAAACATTGATTTAATTTATATTTTAATTAATGAAAATTAAACATTTAAATTTTTGGCAAATAAAGGGGATTTACTATTAAAATTAAAATATTTTGTGATTATTTCTTTAAAAAATAAAGTTTTATTATTTTTCAACAGTAGTAGTAGTAGTAGTAATAGGTACATTCTACTAAATAATAGTAATATAGCCTATTTCTGGCACAATGTCTTTAATAAGTTAAACCGGACTTTTATTTTGACGGGTTGCCGTGAATACCTTTAAAGTTCTGTGTGTATATGATATGACCCTAGTTTTACTGAAATGAAATGGTAAAATGCTCGTGAAGTGACTCTTAGATCAGTTTTGGAGATATTGTTCATGTATTTATGTCCTCATTGAGGCGGCAGATGCTGAAATCACCGCGATGCTCGCGCGCCGTGTATGTAAACAAAACCGCAAATACGTAAGTATAAAGATGGCTGAGGACTTGTTTCTCTGGCACATAAGGTCTATCCACCTTATTTTTCACGTAGGAACAGGCTTTAAATGTAATATGTCTGGCTTCCGGTGTCATCCACATCCAGCTATTTTTAGCTGTACAAAATAGCTCGTTTTGCAGCTTGATATTGCAAACTGGTATGTCTTACCATATTATTTTAATGTATTATCTTAATTATGAACACACTGGTTTGTAGTACAAACAGTTTTACCATTTATTGGTATTCTTCTCTTTATTTTCCTACAGTGGCTAATGAACCGGAAGTCTCGCACATACACAGAAAATGGAATCAGTATTGAAAACTGAAACAGAAATGACTGTTCATGTGCAATGACGTAGAAATTGTGTAATGACGTATGACGTGACAGCGGTTTGCAATGGATAAATATTAATTCTGCTGTTTAAAACAAATAAAGAAGCAGTGTAGGAGAGTGGTTATTATGTGCAAACAGTGGGAAACTCTATATTTGTGCAGTGTGCGGATGTAAAAAAAATCTATTCCGATTTGAAGTTTGTGACATATAAATGCGCGCACATCAACCCGTTCACTTTATTTAGCGTTCATGTAAATACTACATTCAAATTCATAAATCGGAATGAATTCAGTTTGATTGAAACAAAAATTGTGCATTTAAACATAGCCAGTGATGTACTGTAAAAGTCCCAATGCTGTTGGACTAAATATCAGCACTCTGGGAACAGCGTTCATCCAATCAGATTCGAGGACCAGAACTAACTGTTGTATAATGCTAGTTCACAACAAGCCACAATAAGAAGGCCATCCAAGCATCAACAAACCCCAAAACAGAATATGATTTCAGCAATAATAGCGCCTCAGACAATTTGAACCTGCCCAAAGGCCCGTGAAAAAGGACTAACGTTAATCGAGCGCAAATAAGTAGCGCACGGCCCATATTATGTAGACTAACGTTACAGCTCCACTATCGCATTTGAAGTGATGCTGCCGCATGACCTTCTATAGGCCACAAATACATCAGCAGGGAGAGTTTAATGCATGCATAATGGACATAAGGAGCAGACAGCATAACAAAGCGCCGCATTGTTCATCCTGCTCGAAGGATATGCCGTCTGTCCCTTATGCCCGCGTCACATGCACCTGCCCCGTCCGTATTTGCCCTCTCCGGACTCACCCAAAATGCCCGCTGATGTGGGCTGAGGGGCAGCGGTGTGCTGCTGCTGCTCTGGCCGCTCCGTGTCTCCCTGCGCTCGGTGTCTGTGCCGCGAGCTCTCGCTGTCGCTGCTGCTGCTGCTGATGTTGCTCGCCGATGATGCAGCAGCGGCCGCCGTCGCCGCCGCCGTGTCGGGCATAATGCTGCTGCCGTTTCAGCGGGAAATGGATGCAGAAATGGGGCGCAGTGTGTGTGGATACACACTGGTTGGGTTAAATGAAGGTGAGGGTGAAGTGAAGGTTGTTGTGAGTCATCCTGTTTGCGGCGGGATGCGAGGAGAGACCGATTGCGGCGTGAGGAGGAGTACTATGGTGGAGGAGGAACAAAGAAGGGGAGAAGATATTATACACCGCCTCTCTCTCTCTGTCTGCCTTTGCTTTCAAACACTCAGATCCAGATATAGTCCACTCACACTGCCACCCTCTCATAGGAGACGCTGACCTCAGCATGAGTGTATATTGATGTATTGATCTGTACATTAGAAATCAAACCTCAGCAGTTAGGATGGTAAACTCTGTAATTCCTTTGGGCTGAAGGTTTTACAGAGATTTGCTTACATGTATGTTATGATATGCAATATATTATCTCAGTATTTTATCTTTAACTTTTCCCAAAAAGTTCACAGTAAAAATATTTTTTTTGAAATATGATTTTTCTAATTATTCATCCAAGTCTGATGGCAAGTTTTAAACAGAGAATAGCCTGTTTTCATATGGGGCCCTATGATGACTGTAAAAAAGGGAACATATGTCCTTCTAGTATTAAGGATAGATTTTTATATTCATTTTAGGTTCTCTACCCAGACTACCCAGCACAAAGCGACAATTTGAAGACCAGTGTCATTAATTTTGTAGTAGGCCTATTTATGCATCATGATTTAAGAGCATTCTCTTTATCAGGTGCCAAATAAATATTTAAAAAATAATTAATAAAATATGATGATGATAATAAGGTTTTAAAGTTGACTGCTATAATTTGGCTTATTCAGGCTTATTTTTCATAGTTGTTAATAAAAAGATTTACATAAAGAATATTGGAGTATGTTTGCAAGAAAAGTCTTATCAGTGTCACCCTGCCTTTTCTTTATAATTATGTGAAATGTATAATACTTTTTTGAGTGAAAATTGTGTCTTAAATGCAATCATTTGTGTAAAGGCATAATCTTTTTATCAACAAAGTTTTTTGGTTTCCATTTATATAAAAGTAAATGGCAAATTATTTGATTTTAAATAGTCCTGCAAGGTGACAAATTAATTTTAGAACAAATATTACATAGTCTTGCAGTTAATATGAGTTCATTAAAAAAATGCTGTTTAAAATATTTTTAGTATGTCAACATCCCGTATCAGTATCCAGCTACCCATAATTTACAGTAAAACTGCTTTTAATTGTATCATTGGTTACATACTAACTCAATCCTTGCATGTAGAAGAGTATTTGTGAATATATTTCTCCCTCTGTATTTCTGTGGGACTAAAATGAGACACAGCCTGTCCGAAAGGATGAAGCAGGGTATTATTTATTAATCAATGCAAAAAATATCTTCCCAGCTGAATATTTCAGAATGGCTTAACTATGAAGGTGATTTGTTATAGGCCTACCTCTCTGAACAAAAGAGCATAATTGAAGGCGTATAACAGGGTGGTTTTCTCCATAATCTGGGCAGATCTACAGTCGAAAATAATTATTTACATACAATCTAAAATATGATTTTTATTTAATGGTGATTTATATTAACATTAACCAGAAATACATAATACATACAGTTCTGCATTTAAATTGTTGTAAGCTATTAAATGAATAAATATATAGGCTATAGGCTAATAAAACCCTTGTGATTCAAGCATATATTATCTGTAATTGTCACAACACATTTTCAAATGGTCTCATTACCACAAATCAATCTGATTGTACTAAAATGATAAATACTCTGCATTGTGAAATATAGTGTAAAATATAAAATAATTGATAATTACATGAAATAGCTTTAACAAGGGTTTCTAGACATAGTCTTGCCCTATTGCTTTTACAAGCAGTCACGTCAGCTAACAGTAAACCAAGCAATAATCATTTCTGCCTGCTCATCAAGCTCTTACATGCAGCTCTTCACAGCCTCACAACCTCTAAAGAAGCCAATGGAAACGTCATATTGGTGTTATTATTATTATTTCTTTATTTCAGACCCATTTGGTCCATATCACAGTAAAAATAGAATACACAAACGAAGAAAATTACATACCAACATACATTCACATACAACAATCACTTAAGAAGAAAAAAAAACATACAACCTTGAATTCCAGTGCTCCCAGAACAAGGAAGAATACCTTGTATCACTTAATGTGGGATCATTTAAGGTCATTATGATTGCATTTCTTGAATCCCACAAAACACAAAACTATACATATAATTCCTTAAAACAGCATGGAGAACATCACTAGATACAAACAATTGGCTTGCACTCATCCACCTTTGAACTTAAGCAGGATTCTTAATGCATCATTAAATGACACCTGAAGCTTTTTCATTTTAGCTTTATTATAACTACACCATAAGTGACGTATAAAATGAAGTACAGTAAGCTCTAAAAAGTGCTATTTTGACATCAACAGTGCACATGTAAAATTTACAAGCCAACATATTCGCCTGCTATAACTTATAGCACTGGCGTTGCACATCATCATCATCATCATTCAAATCATCTCTTATAATGTGACCCAGATATTTTATTTTATTTACCACATTTAACACTTGGTCAACTAAATAAAAGGAGGGAAACTTTTGATTTAACAATCACTCTTTAGTTTTAACAATCATAACCACACTCTTTTTCGTATTAAATACAATATCATGCTGCACACCATAATTTGAACACGAAGCAACTGTTGTAGCCCAGAACTATAAGGGGACAGAATAACTAAGTCATCAGCATACATCAAATGGTTAATAAGACTATCTCCTATTACACATCCAGTTTTACATTCATTTAACTCAACAGAGAGATCATCCATATACAAATTAAAAAGAAGATGTGATAATATTCCACCTTGCCGAACCCCATTTGTCACATAAAAGGGTGCCGAAACATTCCTAACCTATCTGACTTGTAAAGGTTGATGTATATGCCAGTACTGTAAAATCCTAATCAAATATGGGGAAACCCCTCTGTCTTGTAACTTCATAAACAGCTAAGTGTGATTAATTTGATCAAATGCCTTAGACGCATTTAAAAAGCACATAAATACTGTAGAATTGTGTCTATTATACACACTAACCACTTCCTTTAGCGAATATATGCATAAATCAGTACCATGCTTCCTCTTAAAACCAAACTGATTATCTAGTTACCAAATATTCTTTGAGCCTATCCATAAGGTTATGCACAAATACTTTTTGAGATGATTTTTGCTAAGGCAATTGGCCTATAATTTTCTATACTGGATATTTTACCAGTTTTATCTTTAATTACTGGCACTAATAAAACTGTCAACATAGATTGAGGTAACACACCATGTAGCAAAAGTCCTGTAAGACACAAGGCAAGTAACACTTTTTTTTTTTGGCTAGCATAGATGTTCAGGTACTATTAAATCAGGGCCACATGCTTTATTTACTGCCAATTTCTCATAATTAACCTCAGAAGGTCTAATAATCACACCAATATCACTCGGTACATGACCTACTTCAAATTCCTGCCTCTCAACACAATTAAAATATCCCTATAATATTCTCTCCACAATTTGACAATATTCTCAGCCCCAACAACCCTGTCAATACTAGCTGGCAGCGGCACTTTACTATTATTAATAACCTTAACTTCTTGCCAAAAGTCATGAACATCACTTTTCTGAAATTTCTTAGCCATTGAGTTTGCTCTCATGGTTGCTTCAAATCTTTTAATAAACCGTACAGCATATTTAAATTTGGCATTTGCCAATTTCTTTTTCTCAAATTCTGGGCTGTACCTTGCTTTCCCTGTTAAAACCCAAATTTTAAAAGCATCTCTAGGCTCCAAATGCAACTCAGATACAGATTCATTCCATCCAGCCCTAAAAATATCACTTTTAACTACTTTTTGACAGAAAGGTCTACTGGCATTATTTAAACAATACACTAGTAGCTTGATCTAGGGGTATTTAGCCTAAACATGTTCAATATCATAATTAAAGTTGCAGTTGGTTTAAATAGTTCTACTAACAAGGCTATGCATTTTAAAGGGTACAAATATCATGCAGTCTAAATATAATGTCTTAAAAACTACACGCATTGTAGCATGAAACAAATCACACATTTTCCTATTAGCTTTTACTGTACGGCACCATCAACAGTCATTGCTTCTATTTTTTTGTTAAACGAAACATAAAAAACATGTTGATTGAATAAAATTCTATTCCTTGAATACAATTTTTTTTCAGAAATGTTTTTTTTTATGTATAGTATAATATGTCATACTCCACGACATTGCTGACACTATCTAGAATAAAACAGATCACGATCTTTTCAATTTAACACAACAACAGATAAGTCTCAAAATTTGAGTAGTTGAATAGATGTGTTAGATGGTTCACGGACAGAATTGTAGAGCGCACAAGGGGAAAGACTTTTATTTGATTGACAGCGGAGCTGGCGAATAGCAAGCATCTTTGCTCTCACGTGTATCGACGCGGACCAATGAAATTCACCTGAACATAATCAAAAACAAACCGCCTGGAAAATAACATTCCTAAATTCACGTGGAGCGCTCGTTTATGACAGCGGCGTAAATAATAATGATTCAGCCAAGCTATTGACACATTAATCCTGTATATCAGGTCATTAACATACACTTTATTAGTTGTTGGAGAAGAAGTGCCGCTGTCGTAACTGCTATAAGGTCTCTTGGGTTTGCTCATTTAGGTTTCCGTTACAGTAAACATGATCGGTTTGTGTTTGGCAGATCTCTTCCAGTGAAAAGACTTGTGTTCTGTCGGCTCAGAGGTCGCTCTGTCGTCGGGTCAGGGCAGGTGTGGTGTGGTGTGGTGTGGGTGTGTGGTGTGGTGTGGGGTGGGGTGTGGGTTGGGTTGGGTTGGGGTTGGGTGGGTTGGGGTGGGGTTGGGTTGGGGTTGGGTTGGGGTGGTGGTGGGGTTGGGTTGGGTTGGGTTGGGTTGGGTTGGGGTTGGGTGGGGTGGGGTTGGGTTGGGTTGGGTTGGGTTGGGTTGGGGTGGCGGTTGGGTGGGGTTGGGTTGGGTTGGGGTGGCGGTGGTGGTGGTTGTTAGGGTCAGTGGCCCGGCATCACACACCCTCAGATCAAAGAACTGCTGGACCGAGGCCTGGTCCTGTGGTTTCCAGGTCTGATGGCAAGTTTTAAACAGAGAATAGCCTGTTTTCACATGGGGACCTATGATGACTATAAAAAAGGCAACAAGTCCTAAGGATAGATTTTAATATTTGTGACACTGGACCACAAAACCAGTCATAAGGGGCAATTTTTCAAAATTGAGATGTATACATAAACCGAAAGCTGAATAAATAAGCTTTCCATTGATGTATGGTTTGTTATGATAGGACAATATTTGACCGGGATACAACTATTTGAAAATCTGGAATCTGAGGGTGAAAAAAAAATCAAAATATTGAGAAAATCGCCTTTAAAGTTGTCCAAATGAAGTTGTTAGCAATGCATATTACTAATCAAAAATGAAGTTTTGATATATTTACAGTAGGAAATTTACAAAATATCTTCATGGAACATGATCTTTGCTTAATGTCTTAATGATTTTTGGCATAAAAGAAAAATCAATAATTTTGACCCATACAATGTATTGTTGGCTATTGCTACAAATATATCCCAGCGATTTAAGACTGGTTTTGTGGTCCAGGGTCACATTTAGGTTCTCTATCCAGACTTTATAACTTACCAGCAAAAGCGACAATTTGAAGACCAGAAGTGTCATTAATTTTGTAATATTATGCATTATGAATTGAGAGCATCTTTATCAGGTGCCAAATAAATTTGAAAGGGTTAGTTCACCCAAAAATTGATTTCTGTCATTAATTACTCACCCTCATGTTGTTCCAAACCTGTAAGACCTTCGTTCATCTTCGGAACACAAATTAAGATATTTTTGATGAAATTCGAGAGCTTTCTGACCCTCCATAGAGAACAACGCAACTGACGCGTTTAAGGCCCAGAAACGTAGTAAGGACATTGTTAAAATAGTCCATGTGACATCAGGGGTTCAACCGTAATTTTACGAAGCTACGAGAATACTTTTTGTGCGCAAAGAAAACAAAAATAACGACTTTATTAAACAATTCTTCTCCTCATCCTGTCTGCAGCAGCGATGAGGAGGAGTATATTGAATAAAGTCGTTATTTTAGTTTTCTTTGTGCACAAAAATATTCTCGTAGCTTTGTAAAATAGATTTTTAATAGATTTAAAATTGTATTTATTCCTGTAATAGCAAAGCTGAATTTTCAGCAGTAGTTACTTTAGTGTCACATGATGCTGATTTGCTGTTCAAGAAACATTTCTTATTATCAATGGTGAAGACAGTTGTGCTGCTTCATATTTTTTTGTGGAAACTGACATTTTTTTTTCTGAATTCTTAAGTTCAAAACAGTATTTATTTGAAATAGACAACTTTGGCAACATTACAGTATACTATAAATGCTGTTATTGTCACTTTTGACATTTCAATTTAACATTTACTTCCTTGATGAATAGAAGTAATAATTTCTTAAAAAATTTTCTTTTGGACGATATATAACGAGTATATAAATTAGGAATTATTTCTGGTTTGACACATTTCACTCCTTCAGTCCTGCTAGTTTCACAGGAGAAGACCTGCAGAGTTTCACATTCACGGGGGTCCTGCTGTCATCAGTGGAGTCTTACAAGCACTTGGTATGTGTGATCAACCATTATTGTCCCAAATTGTTCTGTAATATGTCCTCTAAAAACCCTTTATGTTCATTTTATCATGATACATTTATTTTGCAAACAGCTAGTTGTTTAATCAGCATTTAACACTAGATGGCAGCATTTGTTTCATGCTTGGAAATATCTTGCTTTTATTTCTTGAGCAGAAGTATTTACTCATTAATTTCTCTTTTCATGTGAAGTAGTGCTTTATTAACTTATAGAGTTTATCTAAGATATATAAGATATTATAGAATGTAAATTAAATGCAGTGATGTGAAGTGTTGGAAATTTATTTTATTTTAAAGATATCTTATTTTGTGTGTTTCAGGGAGATTGCCGGGTCTGCGGCCTGAGTTTACCCGACGGGCGTTCTGTGCTGGAAAATCGGACCTTACTGAAGTAGAGGGTCTTGGTGACCTGATCCATGCAGAGACAGAAGCACAGAGGCGACAGGCTCTCCGACAAATGGCAGGAGACCTGGGCCGCATTTACCAAGACAGGAGTGTTCGGCTAAAATGGGTAAGTAAAGGATTGATCAGGAATATCTCATGTTTTTAGAACTTCTTTATGACCCTATACTTTGTCATCTGACACATATATTAACATTGTTATCCAGTTGCTGCTTTTGTGTTACAAAAATATTGCAGCAGCAACCTAAATTACTTTAACATGTTTATCAGGAAAGGGGGCAGGAAGTTCCAGACAGATGCTATAGACATGCATAATGTGGGAATTGTTAGGGGCCGTTCACACAGAACTCGTTTTTCCATGCCAGTGCGCTACTTTTCCATTGTTTTTCTATATAAACACAAGCTAGACAGACATGTATGACCATTGCGCTCATGTCTCGTGTCTTTTAAAACCATTTCTGAACACTTTTTCAGGCGCAAAGATGCATTCTGTATGAATGGCTCCTTAAGTGGCATACGTGTTTGATGGTTTCCTAATGGATGGGAATCAGTGCTACAAACAAAAAACTAGTGCGTTTAGTGAGCAGAACACTTTGGATCGCTCCAGGAGAACCGTCCATTATAGTGTGCTATATTATTCTTGATACTAAAAACATTTTATGAAGCTATGAGAATACTTTTTATGCACAAAGAAACCAAAATAACGACTTTATTCAACAATTCGTCACCTCCGCATCACCCTGTAGTGCCATTTTGGACAGTATCACATACGTAAACAACGTATGTACGCGGATACATCGTTTACATTGTTTATGGTTTGATCTGAACATAAACAATGTATCCGCGGAGGAGACTAATTGTTGAATAAAGTCGTTATTTTTGTTTTCTTTGCACACAAAAAGTATTCTCATTGCTTCGTAAAATTACGGTTGAACCCCTGATGTCACATGGATTATTTTACCGATGTCCTTACTACGTTTCTGAGCCTTGATCGTGTAAGGATCCTCGCTGTCTATGGAGGGTCTGAGGTCAAAAATATCTTTATTTGTTTTCCGAAGATGAATAAAGGTCTTACAGGTTTGGAACGACATGAGGGTGAGTATATACACCAAACACAAAAATGGGACGTCTCAACCCTAGAATGATTTCTGAAGGATCATGTGACATTGAAGACTGGAGTTGATGGATGCTGGAAATTCAGCTTTGCATCACAGGCATAAATTGTATTTTAAATTCTATTAATAGAGTTATTTTAAATTGTAATAATATTTCACAATACTGCTGTTTTACTGGATGTTTGATTAAATAAATGCAGCTCTGGTGAGCAGAAGAGACTAGAAGGTGGGACCCAAGTCGTATCTAGAGATCAGAATATCATAGAGAATTGAAGGGTGGGTTATTTTGACTTGGAGCAACTCCCTGAAAACCACATACAGCACACTAGCTGCAAGGAACAAAACACCCAGTTTTCTCATTCTTTTCATCATTTTGTAACACATGAAATATAATGAGTTTGATTGATAGATTGATTTTGAGCAGTTAGAGAGATCTGAAACACTAGAGCACCTCTAACTAAACACATTCAACATTGTACATGTGCTATTGGTAATTGGCAAAAGCTGTTTTCCTTGTAGTGTGAGGCTGATAGGGCTGTTAATGTGATTGACTGTCTAAGCCAATAGAACACTTGTCATTAAGTGTGTTCATATGAGAGGGTATTGTTTTTTTATATAAGGTCTATTAGATAATTCCAGAATTTACTGCTAGATTGGGCAGTGTTGTCTCTCTGTCAGGGATGGTGTCCATCTATTGTTTGTGTATAAGAGTGTGCTGATTGCTTGAGTCAATGAGGAGCAGAGAGCAGGAGACAGGACATCCTGAGCAGGGTGTGCGCCAAGCCGACAGAGCCCTCAGGACCCAGTGTGATGTCGGCTATTGGTTTGTGTAAAGACTCCTAGGAGGTTTTTGGTAACAAGGTTTTAAGGTTTTTGGTAACAAGCACAGAGGATTTTTTTTTTCAATGTAATTCTGGAAATAAACAAGGTCTCAAAATTTTGGGGAAAAAACATTATAACAGAAAAGTTATGACACAAAAAAGGATTAGAAATATTATACAAGATTCCTGAACATGGCCCTCATGCAGATGCTTTCATTAAAGCAAACAGCGACATACTAAATACTAAGATGTCCTGATCTTTATGGTAGTTTTCTCATACTTTTCACTTAAATTATGCTGAAAAGTGAAAACTATTTGAAACAATTTATTCTGGTCCTCAAATTGGATTGATTGAATAGCTAATTTTGTCATGTTTTAAGAAATTCAAACAATAAATACAGTTTTGTGGCTCTTTAATATTTCGTGAGAGATCACTTGAAGCACCCCAGTTGAAGTGGCATGTGAACTGATCATCTCTTCCTCTTTACTAGTTTTAGCATGAAATAAACATAAATGAACATCAGAAGGTATCTATAGTTTCAACCGCGGAAAGACGTCAGTACACATTTTTCAAGCTTTAGTGAGACTATTACCGACATTCTGTGGAATTATGACTAAGATGTTGTATTTGTGTGTGTTGTCAATTATAGTGCTTGGCACATGTAGAGGCATTCATTGAATTCAGTGAGGATGAACTCATAGAGGACGGGATCTTAAATGACGGTACGTCTCCTCACATGGATCCCTATCAACACTGATTCATTTCCAGAATGGTTTGTGAAACTTTCCTGTTAGTATTGACCTCAGAGAAACCACAGCAGGTGTTGAGAGAAGGAATCAAGACCAATGCAAGTCTTATTGAGAGATTTTGTCGTAGTGCCTAAAAATACAGCATGTACAGTTAATGCACATGCCATCATTTGTTCAACTTTATTCAGATGTTTGGGTGTTATATTTACATTAGAGTCTGTTCCTCTGGAGAATTGTGGGATTTCATTGTGCGTCAAGGAACAAGTCTGTCATAGACCATCTCCTTCCTCTGAGAGTTACAGACAGGCTGTAAAGTCTGAAAAATAGTGTTTCCCCTCCATTGACACACTTCTAGTGTGCCAAAGCTCTGTGAATTTGTATATGTTCAGTGCAAATTATTTTTATCCTTGTCTTTTAAAGTTAAATCCCTTTTGCTATTTATTCCTTGTGCATCCTTATGGACTTTTTGACTTTTTCATAAAAAAATAAAATAAAAAATAATAATTTTGGCTCTGTTAATGCAAACAACATACAATTAGCCAAAAATGAGGTTTTTTTTTAATGTGGAATGTGGCTTTTTAATATTTCTCCCTCATTTCTTTTCATAAATCAGTTTTACACTAGGTGCAAAAAATAGTTACACTCAGGACATTAAGGACAAGAGTCTCCATTAAAAGTGCAAATTTTTATCCTAGTGCCATTTAGGCATAAAATCATGCATTCTTTTTTTTAATAGGCTTTGATTCTGTTAGAAAGGCTTCAAATATGTTTTTTTTTGTTTTATAGAAAGTACTAAAAAAAAAATTCCCTGTTTTCTACTCACAAAAGGCCAATTGAATTGAAGTTATGTAATTAGAATTGTGTGAATGTATTGGTATCATTATAAGAGTGTGGCTTGTATGTATGTACTGTTTGTTTGAAGTTTTTTTTAGAACTAATTAGTTTAATGAATTTTTTTTTTTAATGTAACATTGCAAAAAAATAAAAAAGTGTCAAAATTAATATTGTTTCTGATCATATCCAAGACAGGACTGTCATATCAAAGACTGGAATAATCATTCATTTATAAATAAATAAATAAATAAATTCTGCTTAGCATTTATTATATGGAAAATATTTTTTTTCATAAAAAAACAACAACAGTGGATTATGTAAACAAACTGCCATTTAAAGGATTACAATTCTGAAAATTAATTAATTTTTGGTAGTTATGACAGATTAATGTTGGTATTAAAAAATCTGTCATTGAAAGTGGGAAAATAATATATAATAGATTAATATATAGTATTTGTATAATCTTTTTGACATGCGCGTTTTTGTCCTCCAAGTAACTCTTTTTTAACTTAACAAAAAGAGTGCATTTCAGTTTACAAAATGTAAAAGTACCACATCAACAATAAACTGCATACCTTTGTTAGAGCCTGTTGAGCCCTGACACATTGAACTGATGTTTGATCTGTTGCAGTGGACACAGCTGTTCGGCAGCTGCAGACTGATATAGAAAATCACCTTTCAGATCAGCGGAGAGGAGAGCGTCTGCGCAGCGGCGTTCAGGTGGTCATCGCTGGAAGCACTAACGCCGGCAAGAGTAGCCTGCTTAACATGCACAGTAAGATCAGACCTACTACCAGTGTCAAATATTCAATTATGCTAAATAAATTTCAAATATGATGGATTTGTGTTTAGTAAGTGTCAAACTAAATCCTTGCTTCACACAGACTAGTGGTTCTCAGATTTTACTTTTGATATTGTGTGTGGTGACCCAACAGCAGCATATTATCATACTAGAGTAAAACTAAACATCCATAAAATCAAACACTGAAATGTATTTATTTATTAATAATAATATCTTTGCTGGAAGTGAACTTGCATTTAATCTGGATTGTATGTTCTTTTATTTCACATAGTTTTGTTCATCTGCGTAATTTGGCTTCTACCAAAACAACAGATGAATCAGTGCTGAAAGAGTTTATTAGATGTACAGCGTTTGATGTCAGAGTAAAGGATGTGGGAAGTGTTTTGTTCTCCCAAATGCATTATTATTTGCTTAAAACTATGCAGTATTATATAGTTTGTTTGTTTTTATTTCCAGATGTCTTTGACACTATCAGAAGAAATAGGTCGGGATCCAGAACTGAAATACTGCTGTCCCAGATGTGGGGGTTTCAAACTTTTTGATGCCAAGGTTCTGCAAATAGAATATTATTGCAAATATAAAGCCATCTCTATATGTTCATGTATTAAAACTGTGATAGAAACTTGTTGACTGTGTGACAAATATTACCGTTATACAGACAACCAAATTCAATTTTCTTTTGTTTCCAAGTTAAATAATCTGAAATATTTTGTGCAAATTCAAATAGTTAAAATATTATCTTAAACAAATCTCATTAATATGCTACCATTCAAAAGTTTGGGGTCAGTAAGATTAAAAAAAAAAAAAAAATTCAGCAATGATGCTTTAAATTATCAAAAGTGACAGTAAAGGAATTTATTATGTTACAAAAGATTTCTATTTCAAATAAATGTTGTTCTTTTGAACTTTCTGTTCATCAAAGATTCACGGAGACACAAATATTAGGCAGCACATGTGTTTTCAACATTGATAATAATAAGAAAAGTTTGTTGAGCAGAATATTAGAATGATTTCTGATGGATCATGTGACAGAAGACTGGAGTAATGATGCTGAAAATTCAGCTTTGATCACAGGAATAAATGACATTTTACAATATTTTCACATTTATTAAACAGTTATTTTAAATTTTTATAATATTTCACAATTTTTACTGTATTTTTGATCAAATAAATGCAGCCTTGGTAAGAATGAGATATTTCATTCAAAAACATAAAATATGTCAGCCCCCAAACTTTGATTGTGTTAGCTTTGACAGCTTTAAAAATATTTTTTTGTTTAAATATTTTTTATATTTTTTATTTTTAATGGAACCTATAGCATCTTTCTCTGCCCTCCTAGACCTTGTTGTTTGTTTCTTCAACTTTTAAGAAAAGAAAAGATATTTCTGCTGTTCTACTGTTTGTTCTTTTGTCCACACTATAATTTTTATTCATTTGGGCAAGTTAGTCTGAGAGTACTTGAGTGAAAAAACACTGCATCAAATCAGGTTTCCATATGTATGGGAATATCGTGTTTTACTTAAAACGGTTAAACAGATTTTAGGGGCAAAAAAGTCACATTGTCCTATGACAGAAGGTTAATGGTTGTGATAAAGTGCACATAAAGTGACACCGTATGGCCTTTAATGACGTTTATCACTGACCTCTGTGCTCTCCAGTAGCAGAAGGGGATGTTTGATATCACCACACTTCCTGCCCTGAATTACCCCACATTCATCAGGTCCGTTATTGTTTGCGGTCCAGCTTGCAGCGCTGTGCTCTGCTGTCAGTTCCTGTGTAGTGTCATTTAATTAAGCATTTTGTAAATTCAATTATGCTTTAAACCTAAAAAATGGAATTTCAAGAATGCAGCACATTTTGCACTTGAAAATTTGAGATTTGAAAATGTGAAAAGATTTAGAAATTTAAAAGTTGTTGATTTTAGGATTGGTAATGTATATAAACTCCTAAAGGAAGTTCACACAAAGAACACTTGAGTGAAACTGGCCTCTTCCTTCCAGTGTACATATGGAGATATACTTTAATTCCAGACTGTACCAGAATGGCAACAACAGAGAAACGTTTCTTCAAACTTTCATCCGCTCAAGGAAACTGCAGAGCGCAGCACTGGTTTAGAGCGGTTTATTGTGTTGATATATGTGCTGTTATTTTAGTTCAGCGCTGAGCAGCAGAGAACAAAAGACAAAAGGGCAAGAAATGCTGAAGTTGTTTTATTCATGTATTTATTTAGGTATTCCAGGGGTTTTATTTATAGGTGTTTTATGTAATTATTCAGTTCCAGACAGATCATAGCTCACATGCTGTTCAAAATCAGATAATTAGATAATAAAAGCATTCAATGTTAAAGTGCCTTGCTAATAAATGAAACACTGACATTTTACAGAAAATAACATCTGTAAGAACTTGCCTACATAAAAAAAAAACAACAAAAAAAACTCATCAGACCATAATGTGACTCTGGTCTCTTAAGCAGCTCTTATTGTTTATTTAATGGTGATTTATGGTGATTTCATATTATAAAGAAATAACTCAAGGGTACTTGGCAAATAAAAAAATGCACATGAAATTTTGATGCCATTCAAAAGACTAATTGGCAACATGGTTATATATATATATATATATATATATATATAGTAGATATAAAAAGTCTACACACCCCTGTTAAAATGGCAGGTTTCTGTGATGTAAAAAAAATGAGACCAAGATAAATAATTTCAGAATTTTTTCCACCTTTAATGTAAACTATAACCTGTACAACACAATTAAAAACCAAACTGAAATCTTTTAGGTGGGGGGGGGGAAGTAAAAATAAAAAAATAAAATAATGTGGTTGCATAAGTGCACAAAGCACCTTTTGATTTGATTACACCACTCAGTCTTTTTGGGTATGAGTCTATCAGCATGGCACATCTTGAGTTCCTCTTCATCTTCAGCTTTCTAGCAGAAGCCTGAAGGTTTTGTGCTAATATTGACTGGTATTTGGAACTGTTCATAATTCCCTCCACCTTGACTAAGGCCCCAGTTCCAGCTGAAGAAAAACAGCCCCAAAGTGTGATGCTGCCACCACCATGCTTCACTGTGAGTATGGTGTTCCTTTGGTGATGTGCAGTGTTGTTTTTGTGCCAAACATACCTTTTAGAATTATGACCAAAAAGTTCAACCTTGGTTTCATCAGACCATAACTCATTTTCCCACATGCTCTGGGGATACTTCAAATGTGTTTTTGCAAAATTTAGCCGGGCTTGGATGTTTTTCTTGCCACCCTACCCCATAGCCCAGACACATGAAGAATATGGGAGATTGTTGTCACATGTACTACACATCCAGTACTTTCCAGAAATTCCTGCAGCTCTAATGTTGCTGTAGGCCTCTTGGCAGCCTCCCTCACCAGTTTTCTTCTTGTCTTTTCATTAATTTTGGAGGGACGTCCAGTGCTTGGTAATGTCACTGTTGCACCATATTTTCTCCACTTGATGATGATTGTCTTCACTGTGTTCCATGGTATATCTAATGTCTTGGAAATTATTTTGTACCCTTCTCCTGACTGATACCTTTTAACAATGAGATCCCTCTGCTTTGGAAGCTCTCTGTGGTCCATGGCTTTTGCTGTAAGATGCGACTAAGAAAATTAAAGGAAAAGCCTACTAGAACAGCTGAACTTTATTTGGGTTTAATCAGAGGCACTTTAAATGATGGCAGGTGTGTACTGACTCCTATTTAACATGAGTTTGAATGTGATTGCTTAATTCTGAACACAGCCACATCCTCAGTTATAAGAGCACACTTATGCAACCACATTATTTTATTTTTTTATTTTTACTCCCCTAAATTTTCCTGAAAGATTTCAGTTTGTTTTTAATTGAGTTATAGTTTACATTAAAGATGGAAAAAATTCTGAAATGCTTTATCTTGGTCTCATTTTTTTACATCACAGAAGCCTGCCATTTTAACAGGGGTGTGTAGACTTTTTATATCCACTGTATATATAAAGAAGGAAACTGGTAACGCTTTGCAATAACATCTCATTTGTTAACATTAGTTCATGCATGAACTAAGAAGACTTTAACTTGTCCCTTCACTTCCTGTTTATTTTAAGAGGATTTTATGATGGTAACAGGATTGATGCATAAATTTAGGATACAACTTTTTAAAGGGATAGTTTCTGTCCCTCCACTGAAAGTCCAGTTAACCAAAACATAAAATATCCAAAAAGACCATGAAGATGATATAATGTTAACTTGGTCGATGCTAATATGGGTGCAGAAAAAATCCATATACACTCTTAAAAATAAAGGTTCTTTATTGGCATCAGTGGTTCCACAAAGTACCTTTATTGTCCATGGAACCTTTTCATTCCACAAAAGGTTCTTTAAAGTGGAAAAATGTTTTTTTAGATTATTAAAATGTTCTTCACACTAAGAAAATGGATCAGATTTGAGTATCACTGTTCTATGGCATCGCTGTGAAAACCCCCTTTGGAACCTTTATTTTTAAGAGTGTACTTAGCTCTTTTGACTTGGGCAAATGAGCAACTATTTGGCTTTGGACCAGGTGTCCCAAATCATCCAGAAACATTATTCTAGTGTGAAAATTCAGCCTCACCTTCACCTGAACTTGACAAATGGAAACTCCAGCAGTTGTTGTTGGCAGTAACCTCAGTAACACAGGGAAGTTCACCACATCAAAGGTGGTGAACTTTGTTTTGTACCATGCTTTCGGATCTTATTTTAAGCTCCATTTTTAGGAAGACGTTTCCTTATCTCATCTAAAAAAAAAAATGCATATGTTCCTGCCCATGCATATTATTTGCCCATCACTGTAACACTGGTCTGCCATGTTTCTACAGGATGTGAACTTTGTGTTGTTGTTTTTTTGTGCTTGTAATCATCACATTTTAAATATAGTAAATCTTGGTTTTCTTGAAGCCTTGTGCATCTCCCTTGGTAATACCTCTGCCCTCCATCCTGAGAAATTAAAGACTTCGGAGAAGTCTGAGTCTAAGAACAAAATGTCTCACGGGCCCCCCCAACATCTCAGTGAACTAGTTTTTATTGTCCTTGGACGTGCAATATGTGCATTGCTGGCAAGCCAATTTAACATTATTCCTTAAAGGGGTCCTATTATGCTTTTTCACTTTTTGAATTTTAGTCAGTGTGTAGTGTGTATGTTTGGGCATAAAAAGATCTACAAAGTTACAAATCACAAAGTCCACTCCAAAGGGAGATATATAGTTTTTAAAAAATCCCTTTTCAAAAACTACAACGAACGGCTTGTTTGGACTACAAAGTTGTTTTCCTGTATTTGTGATATCACAAAGTGGCCCATTAGAATATCATTAAAATAAATCCCACCTACGGAAATTCGAATGGTTGGCAGGTGTGGGGAGAACGCTTGGTTGAGCACTGCATGTTTCAAAATCAAAACCCGGTGAGGGTGTTTTTATATCACTGTATTTCTGAAGGAAACCGATTGTCATCAGAAAATTTTGGATGTCTTTTTCATTTGATCTTGCATGTAATGTCTGATAAAGCAGCGTTTGTGAGAGGAGCTCTGTTTTGTGTACAGCGTTACCGGGGAAACCTCGATCTCTCCCGCTCCAACAGCGCCTCCCGCTGGCAGAGAATTAATTAGCATATATATGCGGCCACAAATAGTGTAAGTCTGTGGGACTATGGTATAAATAAATTCAACTGTATAACAGTTTCACTGCAATTCATGTTATAATGTTAGAATTAAAGAACAATAAACATAATACATTTTAACGTTGCATTTATCTGTACATAGTAAATGCAGTTCTTTTTAAGCTGTTGTTGACATCCTATCTAAAACGTGATTTAGCCAAAAAAAACAACAACAATAACGTTACCACTTTAATATGTCTTGCAATATCAGTGTGTGCAAAGGTTCTGCGCGATCCTCAATATTTTCGAGGTCTGAATTGATATGGCAATATTGACGAACTTGCTGTTTTGGCAAGGGGCGGGGCAGTACTGAAACGCGTCTAAGCTGTTCGCCAATCACAACGCACTGGGAGAGCTAACCAATCACATCACATTTAGTTTTTCGGAAGGTGGGTCTTCATCAAACCCGGAACTAATCGAGCCGTTTGTGCCAGGCTGGGGAGAAAGGTATTGTAATAATCTAAATTATGTGAAAAATAATGCGATTTTCGAACCACCAAGCATGAGAGCATGTTCTAGTACATCCCCAAAACAAAATCAAGACTTTGTAAAAGAGCATAATAGGACCCCTTTAAAACATACCAGTATCTATTTGCATGCTATTAGTACTTATTTTGTAGCTACTAAGGTCTATTCCATTAGGTACTAGTGCTTATTCAGTGTTTATTCTTTGGCCACTAGCAACTTTTTAAAAATACTAATATTTATTTATTAGATATTTATTTAAATAGTGACTAATGTCTTTTTAAATATTGCTAGAAAGCATTCATCACTTATTAAATGCTATTGCATTTCAGTAGATATAGTTCCTATTTTTTGTTAGTTTGTTGGATATGCTATTACATTTCAGTAGATACTAGTTCCTATTTTTTGTTAGTTTGTCCTGTCTTTAGTCATATCCCTGCAATCAGTTTCACCAGAGACGAATTGCTGGACATTCGGAAGTACACACCACCCGATATTTCACCGGATTTCGTCTATTCTGATGTTTTGCTGGACATTGTAGTTGGCGGAGCAGCGGTGCTGTTTAGACGCTACAGGACGCACAGATGGGGGAAGCGAGCCGGCGCGCTCGTGAAGCTTCGTCGGCGGGGATTAAGAACGCCGTTGCCTAGCATCCATCTAGCTAATCTCGGCTCTCTACCCAATAAAACGGCCGAACTCCTTCTGCTTTCCCATTTAAAAAAGGATTTTTCAAACTCTGCTGCTCTGTGTTTCACGGAAACCTGGCTGAATGGTGCCATTCCAGACAGCGCTTTACATCTGCCGAATTTCCAGCTGATCAGAGCAGATCGCGATGCAGAATCAACGGGGAAATCGCGTGGCGGCGGGATGTGCTTTTACATCAATGAAAGGTGGTGTACAGATGTAACTGTGTTAAAGAAGATGTGCTGTTATGATCTAGAAACGCTCTTCGTTAACTGCAAGCCGTTCTATTCGCCACGGGAGATTTGTTTGTTCATTCTGGTGAGTGTCTACATTCCACCGCGAGCGCTCGTGAACTCAGCTTTACAGAAACTCACTGATCTGATCACAGACACAGAACAACAACACCCAGACTCTGTTTTAATCATTCTTGGGGACTTTTATAAAGCAAATCTCTCCCGTGAACTGCCAAAATACAGACAGCATGTTACATATCCCACCAGAGACAGTAAAATATTGGATCACTGTTACACAACAATAAATAATGCATATTACTCTGTTCCACGGGCAGCTTTGGGGCTCTCTGATCACTGCCTGGTTCATCTTATACCAACCTACAGGCAGAAATTAAAATCTGCTAAACCTGTGGTAAAGACTGTAAAGAGATGGACCAATGAGACAGAGCGGGTTTTACAAGCCTATCTCGACCTTACTGATTGGAGTGTTTTTGAGGCTGCTGCAAACGATCTGGATGAGCTCACAGAGACTGTCACTTCATATATCAGTTTCTGTGAGGACATGTGCATTTCTACCAGGACTCATTTAACCTACAACAATGACAAACCATAGTTCACTGCAAAACTCAGGCAGCTCCGTCAGGCCAAAGAAGATGCTTACAGGAAGGGGGATAAAGTCTTGTATAAACAGGCCAAATACACACTGGAAAAGGAGATCAGAGTAGCAAAGAGGAATTATTCTGATAATCTTCAACAGATCACTGGAAATGTGCGAAGTCCCTTCATGCTTCAAAAGCTCCAACATCATCCCCATCCCAAAGAAATCCAAAATTACAGGACTAAATGACTACAGACCTGTGGCTCTAATGTCTGTGGTCATGAAGTCTTTGAAAAACTGGTGCTGGCCCACCTGAAGGACATCACTGGACCCTTGCTGGATCCTCTTCAGTTTGCCAACAGAGCAAACAGGTCTGTGGACGATGCAGTCAACATGGGACTGCATTATGTTCTGCAACATCTAGACAGACCAGGGGCTTATGTGAGGATCCTGTTTGTGGACTTCAGCTTGACCTTTAACACTATCATTCCAAACCGCCTCTTGCCCAAACTAACTCAGCTCTCCGTGCCCACCTCCGTCTGTCAGTGGATCAACAGCTTCCTGACAGACAGGCAGCAGCTAGTGAGGCTGGGAAAATTCTCATCCAGCCACCCGTACGATCAGCACTGGAGCTCCTCAGGGCTGTGTTCTCTCCCCACTGCTCTTCTCCCTGTACACCGACGACTGCACATCTAAAGACCCCTCTGTCAAACTCCTGAAATTTGCAGACGACACCACACTGATCGGCCTCATCCAGGATGGTGACGAGTCTGCTCACAGACAGGAGGTTAAAGGGGTGGTTGATTGCGATTTCACTTTTCTAACGTTAGTTAGTGTGTAATGTTGCTGTTTGAGCATAAACAATATCTGCAAAGTTGCAGTGCTGAAAGTTCAATGCAAACGGAGATATCATCTTTTAAAATTCTGGAAGTTTAATGCCTACAAAAACGACTGGTAAGGGACTACAACGAGTTACTTCCCGGGTCCGATATGTCACGAACCCAGATAAACTCCGCCCCTGGGAACATGTAACGAAGGAGGCGAGGCCATGTTGTGCTGCTTTAGAGAAGAGAAAACTAGGGGTGCATGTAAAAATCTTCATATATGAATCGCGATTCTGTCTTCTAACGATTCTAATGGATTCCAAGTTTTAAAATCAATGTTCTAAAGCAACTGTTCTTAATACTGTTCCTCGCGTCGCCCTGCTCTTCACACGCCCGGTGTCTCTCTCTCATTCAGATCGTCAGATCAGTTCCAACAAACTAGCAGTGAGAAGAGTTATACATGGACATGTGTGCAGTTGCCGTACTGTATTAAAGCTTTAATCAGAATAAAACCGTATATTAAAAGCTAACATAAGCAGTAGCATAATAACAGCATATCTAAAAGTATGAGACAACAACATCAAACATACCATTAAGAGCCGTGCTTGCACAGGTTCTGCGAGAGCCTCTTCACTAATATCCTCTGAGTCTCATTGGGGCTCAAATTGATAAGCAATATACACAACGCCCTTGTTGACAATACAACCGGAGCACATGCCACTGAGGCGAGGGGCGGGACATTCAGACGTGCAGTAGAGGCAGTTTAGCGAATCACAACACACTGAGGCAGCTAACCAATCAGAGCCCATTGCGTATTTCTGAGGGAGGGGCTTCATAAAAACAGGAAATAATCGAGGCTTTTGTCAGAGAAGGGACAGAGTGGTGAGGAATAAAGGTAAATTATATGAAAAATAATGCGTTTTTAAAAAAATGAAGCATTAACACATGTTAGACTGCACCCCATAAACACAATCAAGCCTAGAAAAAAAAACAGTCAACCACCCCTTTAAGGAGCTGGCTGTCTGGTGCAGTCTTAACAACCTGGAGCAGTGGTGATGATCCACTTGATTGGCTCTAAACCCCCCTGCTCTCCCCCCACTCACCATCATGAACAGCACTGTGACTGCAGTGGAGTCATTCAGGTTCCTGAGCACCACCATCTCCCAGGACCTGAAGTGGACAATCACATAGACAATAAAAAAGGCCCAGCAGAGCTTGTACTTCCTTCGCCAGCTGAGGAAGTTTAACTGCCCAGGAGCTGCTGAAACCGTTCTACTCTGCCATCATTTAATCTGTCCTCTGCACTTCCAATAACTGTCTGGTTCAGCTCAGCTACCAAATCTGACCTCAAAAGACTACGGAGGGTAGTCCGGACTGCTCGCCAGTACAACCCTCCCCACTCTGAGGAACTGTACTTTCCAGAGTGACAAAAGGGCTGCCAAAACAGGAGACCCCTCACTCCAGCACACTCCCTCTTTGAACTGTTACCGTCTGGTCGACGCTACAGAGCTCTGAGCACCAGAACGCCTAGACACAGGAACAGTTTCTTCCCCAAGTAATCATTCATGAAACTTGACAATAATTGTGAACACACACTATTTATCCTCTGCACTTATTTATCTAAAACACATTAGTCTAATTTCTGTCTGCACATAATATACCTGTACATACAAACCTTCAGCTCACTGTTATATACCTGTACCAACATCTACAATTGTCAATTTGTATATTGTTATTACTTATTTCACTTGTTCTTTTTAATTCTTTTTATTATCTGTGTTTTTTGTTCTGTCACTGTCATTCTGTTGCGCTGCGGAGGGTAGAAAACAAATTCCTCGTCCGGACTGTAAACATACCTGCAATAAAGCTCATTCTGATTCTGATTCTGATTCATTTAATTGGATCTTACTAGTCACAACTGTTAACCGTGTTACTCGTGTTAGTCAGAATGACCATTGTAGAGACATTTAAAATTTTTCTATTAAAATCCAAGATCTTACTAGTAATAATTTGAATAATGAATGAATGAATAAATACAGTGTATAATTATCTAGTGTCTAAAAAAATAAGTAGAGTACTGAGCAAAACTGTTTCCTCCTTGTCTAGGTCACTGGTTTACACAAAGTGGGCGTTTCCATCACTCTGGACCCCTCACATCCAGCTGCACACTCCCTCTTTGATCTCCTCTCACTGTTACCGTCTGGTCGATCCTGTGTTGCGTTGATGTTACAGAGTTTCGTGTGCAGCACTTCAGTTCCTGTCTGTTCATTGTTTCACCGCTCACGAAATCACCTGGCACCAGAACGCTTCTAGACCGGACTATTCATCACGTCATCTGCACTGACCATCTAGTCCCTGTGTTGCCACTGTGTGTGTATGCTGGTTTCTGTTTGTTCTTATTATTTTGTGTATCTGTTTCTCTGAGTTACTTGCATCTTGCTTCCATCATAATCCATCTCATGGAAGCAGAACACTTGACATCTCTGGATAATTGTGGAACACGGATGGACACTATTTATACGGCGAGGGCACTTCCAGGCATTTAACGCAGGTGTCCGAGCTCACCCAGCAAAAACACAGGTCCCGCTGCGCCCCCCACACCAACCGCCCCCACCACACCACCAGATAGCCTCTCAGTCAGAACCCCGTCTGCCATCCGGGGACTTCAATGGAGGTGAGCCCAACTTTTGTAGAACATTTCTACCCGTTGTTCGATACTTCGCTCTACCTCCCGCACCTTTGCCACATGCACGAGTGGCGTTTGTTCTCAAACCTGCTGACCGGGAGGGCAGCGCTACTGTGGGAGAACGCCGATATGCTAGTCGTTCCAGGCACCTCCGCCGAAATGAGAGGAGTGTTCATCGGGCCAACACCGGACGAGAAGCGGCCCGCGTTCTGGCCAATAAAGCAAGGCGAACGGTGTCAATTTGTAGAACACTGGCGGTAGATTGTGGAACGACGAAGCGCAGTGGGACATTGCACTTGGCCGACCGCATTCAACGTGAGATTACGCCCTGGATTACCAGAGGTTCTTGGAGCTTTCAGAGTGGATGCACGTCTTCCCGGATGGAGCGACGCATTATCCAGTCGCCATCAGAGAGTCAGCGGTCCAGCGGCGGGGTGCGGTTTCCACGATCCCGAACCCATGCAGGTGGGGCGAGCTCGGCTCCCGGGAGGAGAAGGAGAGACGGAGTCACTTTGTTTGTATTGTGGAGTGCGGGACATCACTCTAAAAGAGCAAGCCCGACGGTAAGCATGCACTCGGGCGGGATCTCTGTCGAAAAGACCTCATCTACATCAACTCTTCTGACTCATGTCTACTCAAGCACGACTGTCAAGCACTGGTGGACTCGGGAGCAGAAGGTAACTCATGGACCACTCACTGGCATCAAGTACGGATTCCACTCCAACCACTTACCCACAAGATTGAAGTTCATGCACCTCAACGGTCAAGACCTACCTCAATTTCACACGACACCGGACCAGTCACGCTCGTCACGTCTGGCAATCACATTGAAAAATTATCATTTTACATCTGACACCCCCCTGGCTCCCATCGTTTTGACACCCTTGGCTTCAAACACAACCCCAGAATGATTGGCAACAGCGGACAGTGTTGGAGTGGAGCATAGTGTCATGAGTCTTGTCTTGTGTCTGCCTGTTCGTCTGTTTCTGTTTCTGTGTTTCAGGAGAAACTATGAATTTATCTAACGTGCCCACGGAGTACCTACTGAAGGAAGTCACAAGTCTCGGGCTGCGTCTTACCTCCGCAGTCCCTATGACTGTGCAATAGAGTTATGCCTCGACTCCGCCGAAGGGCAGGTTAGCTCTCTACCCCAGGGGGGAATGACCATTAGCAACGGGGTAGAGATCACGGTTTTAACCTTGCATTTACCGAGGGCTTACTATTAATCCTTTGCCGTTGATGTCTTCAGCCTTAAGGTTGAAGCGTCTATCTTACTAGTAATAATTTGAACGGCTTTTAGGGCACTTTGAATGAATGCCGTTGCTTATCCAATAGTCCTGCAGTCCTTAGGCGCTTGTCAATAACGTGCTGCGAGATATGGTCGTCAGTTTATATATGTCTACCTGGATAATAGATTTTTTCTACATCTCTCCAGGAACACTGCAGCAGTCCGACGAGTCTCAAAGGTTGCTAAAATGGACTTTTTGTCAAGGCGGAGAAATGCGAATTTCATGCACAGTCTGTTCCTTTTCTAGTCACATTGTGTCGGCTGAGGGAATACGATGGTAACTGAGAAGATTAAGGTATTATTTTGTGTATCTGTTTCATTAAAACCTGAGTTACTTGCATCTTGCTTCCATCATCATTGATCATGACAAGTACCTAATGAGTAACTACTGGAATATAAAAAAAATATGTTCTAGTCACAATTGGAATACATACTAGTCAAAACTGATTAGATGATATCTAAATGACAGATCCTCATATAAGTAAATAAAAAAATTGAAATGTTACTAGAATAGTTACTAGTCACTAAGTAGTTTCTAATATATTAGTGCCTAATAAAAAGTACCATCGTTTAATGAATAAGTACTAGTATCTAATGAATAGCTACTAGTATCTTATAATAAGCACTAGTGTTTATTTTGTAGGTACTAGTGTCTAATGAATGAATACCAGTATCTAATAAATAAGAACTGGTATCTAATGAATAAGTACTAGTGTATTTTAAAAAGGTTCTAGTACCTTAAGAATAAACACTATTAGCCAATAAATAAGTACTAATACCTAATGGAATAGATACTACTAACTAAAAAAATAAGTACTAGTAGAATCAAAATAGATACTAGTACGTTTTATAAATTAAATGTTAAAATGGCTTGCCATATACTAATCTTTGCCATAAAGTCAAAAATTTGAAATGAGTTACTAGTTACAATTGAATATTTACTAGTCACTATTGAAATAAGTACTTGTCACTATATATTGAAATAAATACTAGTATCTAATGAATAAGTACTAGTATCTATTTAATAGGTACTAGTATCTAATGAATTAGTTCCAGTATCTAACAATCAGTACTAATATCTAATGAATATGTACTGATATCTTTTAAAAGTGTAGCAAAAGAATTTAGTTTTAGTAAAAAGTTTTAGTAGCATGAAAATGAACACTAGTATGTTTGAAGGGTAAAATAGTGCAGTTCTTTGATGTCCTTGTTAGTTTCTGAACTAATTGTCGTATCTTCTCTCACGCTGTATAGCTCAGCGTCCTGCTGCCATAGTGTCTCCCACTGCCGGGACCACCAGAGATGTGGTGGAGGTCCCGCTGGACATCGGGGGGTATCTCGTGCTGCTGAGTGACACGGCAGGGCTACGGGACACCACAGACAGCGTGGAGCAGGAGGGCGTCCGGCGCACCCGTCAGTGGTATGTATTTACGGACACGTGTGGGAAAATCAAGCTAGAATAAACACTCAGGCATTTTTGTGCAAACAATCCAAAGTGATAAATATCGCCATCCTAAAAATGGCCTGTAGAGGGGAAATATATCTCAAGATTTCTTGCAACTCATTGTGCCGCGTGAGGGGAAATGATCTGTTTATTCATAGATTTAGCTATGTGGCACATTTTTCACGACTGAATAGATATGGGAGGTTATGCAATAATATAAAGAGTTAAGTTACATAATGCTTGCAGAAAAAGAGGTGGCAGTTTAATAATGACCAAAAATTATGTAGTTATTTACAAATATATCAAAACAAGCACCATGTCTTTTAAAAGAACAGGTTGCAAAAGAAGTCTGTTAGGTTTGAAACTATAGATGGTTGTTAAAGTTGAACTCGAGGAAAAACCGACTAGAAGTTTTGTTTGTTTGTTTATTTTTATCAGGGAAAATACACATTATCAATACCTAAACACAACATTTTCACAATTTTGATTTGACAAAAACCAAATGTTTAATTTTTTTTGAGAAACCAAAATGCCTTTTTATATCTGTTAATTTTGATGGGAGTCTTTTCCAGTCATGGCTTCCTCTAAAGGCAAATGATAACTGACTAAAAAGAGATAAATAATCCATTTAACCAGTTCTTTTTACTGATATTCAAACTTTTCACACTCATTTTGCTTTTTTGTTTTGTGCATATTAATTATTTAATTATTTTTTACAACTAGCTACAATTACATGTGAGCAACACAACATTTTTTAGACAAAGCCCAAACATTTTTTTTCGGTCATTTAGACCAGAGGTGCCAAAATATATGATGAGCCAAAAATTAAACTTGATTGAGTTTTATGTGCCAAAAGTAAATGTTGCATTATATCCAATTACATTGTATTAAAAATTTAAATAATTAAACAAAAAAAAATGTATTTAAAATTTAAAATTAAGTAAAAAAAAATAATTTACATTTCAATGCAAAAATAAAACAAACAAACAAAAAAGCAAAAATATAAATTAGAAATGAACATATGCTTTGATGGCATGTTTTTCCTTCATGTTATATGATATGGTAGGCGAAATCAAAGGTCATTAGATTGTACAGATCACAAAACAACTATGCATAAGCAGCACAATTTATATAAATCCTTATTAATTAATCAATAAAATAGAGTTTTAAAACTCTGTTTTAATTTTTTTTTTCCTGCATTTAAGAACAAATTATTATTTTTGAAAAACTATTCTATAAAAAGGTCTATCATCATTTATTTGCAGATATATTTTAAAAGTTTTATTTTATTTAATGCAATGCAATTCAAACATTTTAAACATGCACAACCGTGTCCAAGTGCCATCGTTGCACATTAGCATTTCCTTTGTCACAGTTTACCTTTGTGTGTTGCAGTGCATGATATTTTTCTGCCTTTACAGTATGCTGTGATTTACTAAAGTGATGGCATATACAGGAAGTGACCAGTTTGTTTTTGCGAGGTCAGAGGTTGTAAGATGCTGACCATGCTCAGGAAACAGGCTTAAGAAACGACCTTCCGCTGCTGCCCACAGGATGGAGCAGGCAGATCTGTCTCTTGTGGTCGTCGACTTGATGCAGCTTCCTCCGTCTTCCTCAGTGGACACTTGTAGAGTATTCTTGAGCACTCATCTCACAGGCAGGACTGCATCCTGATCCTCAACAAAAGTGACCTCATCTCCACCGAGCACAAGCGCAGCATCCAGGCGGCCCTCGAGGAGGCTGCTGATGTTCCTCTTGCTTGTTTGTTGTCATGTCACACCAAAGATGGCCTTCGGGATCTCCTGATGGCATTACAGAACAGACTAAAGACACTGTGAGTGGAAATGGTCAGAAAGCAGCTGTATAACTATTCAAATATGTTATGTACTGTAGATAATGTAAACAAAAGTGATGCACCGAAATATAAATTCTGTGCCGAAATCAAAACCGAATATTCAGGATGCACTTGAATAAATACTCAAATGTATTTAATAATCAATAATAATAATAATACAAACACATTTGGACATTGGACATTTCCTGACCCTTATGAAAATTAACCATGGTTTAACTACAAATAAAACCAAACAAAAAAATATGGTTACTATAATTAAGCCATGGTAACCACAAATTAACCTTGGTTTGCTACACTAACCATAGTTTAACCATGGTATTTGTAGTAAAACTGTGATTATACAAATGGTAATCAATACACCAAAAAAACATGGTTACTATACTTTTATTATAATAAAACCATGGTTAATTTTAGTAAGGGGAGGTAAATGCTACGTGACATTGTTTACAAGCTGTTTTATTGACGTCTTTCTTTGGTTCAAACACACATTTATTGTTTGTATTTTGTAATAGAATTGGCAGAATTTGAAAGCTGAGACTGTTTCATATTAAAAGTAGCAAGGCACAAAGCTTATAGTGATTATTGGTTGGTAGACATGCTACAGATAATTTTGAGTGAAGTTCATGCATCAACAGAAAACAGCACAGAAGAAACACTAATTAAACATCACTGATTCGGTCAATGTTTTCATTCGAGTATTTTCGGTGCATCACTGGAGCAAACCTAATTACGGCACGTTCATAAAGTCTTATATCACTGTCTGTTCAGATGTGGTGACCCACTGATCGGCAGCCCGAGTCTGACTCAGACACGACCCCGGACTCACCTGCAGGAGAGCGTGGAGGCTTTACATCAGTACTATCAGTACAGGGTTGTGCACCTGGTGCTGGCGGCAGAAGGGCTTCAGTTGGGCCTCTCCAGCCTGGGCAGGATCACTGGTAGAGTCGGTGCTGAGGACATTTTAGACCTCATTTTCAAAGACATTTGCATTGGGAAATAGAAAAATTATGTATATAATAAGAAAAAAATGTTTATGTGTTTATAAGTTCATTTGTAATTCTAAAATAAAAATCAGACTTGAAGTCATTTAAAGAAACAGTTATTTTCAGGACATACACTTTACTGTTCAAAAGATTGGTGTCAGATTTTTTAGTTTCGTAAATAAATTAATACTTTTATTCATAATCAAAGGTACACTACAGTGCAGAAGTCTTAGGCCATTAGTATTTTCATCAACAAAAAATGGTTTTAAGTCAGTTATTTCTATCTTTTGCTGTAGTGTGTCAGTAGGAAATAATCAGTTTACATTTCCAAACGTTCATTTCGCAAGTAATTGTAATAATCCAGTGAGATTTTTGTCTGATAACAGCCAGTGCTCCACACAGAGATCTGATCTGATCATCATCCAGTCTGTCTGGAATGACATGAAGAAACTGAGACAGACTAAATCCAAAAGAACTGTGGCAACATCTCCAAGATGCTTCAAGAAACCTACCTGCAAAGCTACAGTACTGTTAAAAGTTTTAGGCACTTGAGCATAGTTTTTCAGGAAGCTTTGCAGGAAGGTTTCTTGAAGCGTCTTGGAGAAGTTGCCACAGTTCTTCTGGATTTAGTCTGTCTCAGTTTGTTCTGTTTCTTCAAGTCATTCCAGACTACAAAGATACAAGAGATACAAAAATCTCACTGGATTATATATATATATATATATATATATACATACATACAGGTGCATCTCAATAAATTAGAATGACGTGGAAAAATTCATTTATTTCAGTAATTCAACTCAAATTGTGAAACTCGTGTATTAAATAAATTCAATGCACACAGACTGAAGTAGTTTAAGTCTTTGGTTCTTTTAATTGTGATGATTTAGGCTCACATTTAACAAAAACCCACCAATTCACTATCTCAACAAATTAGAATACTTCATAAGACCAATAAAAAAAACATTTTTAGTGAATTGTTGGCCTTCTGGAAAGTATGTTAATTTACTGTATATGTACTCAATACTTGGTAGGGGCTCCTTTTGCTTTAATTACTGCCTCAATTCGGCGTGGCATGGAGGTGATCAGTTTGTGGCACTGCTGAGGTGGTATGGAAGCCCAGGTTTCTTTGACAGTGGCCTTCAGCTCATCTGCATTTTTTGGTCTCTTGGTTCTCATTTTCCTCTTGACAATACCCCATAGATTCTCTATGGGGTTCAGGTCTGGTGAGTTTGCTGGCCAGTCAAGCACACCAACACCATGGTCATTTAACCAACTTTTGGTGCTTTTGGCAGTGTGGGCAGGTGCCAAATCCTGCTGGAAAATGAAATCAGCATCTTTAAAAACCTGGTCAGCAGAAGGAAGCATGAAGTGCTCCAAAATGTCTTGGTAAACGGGTGCAGTGACGTTGGTTTTCAAAAAACACAATGGACACCAGCAGATGACATTGCACCCCAAATCATCACAGACTGTGGAAACTTAACACTGGACTTCATGCAACTTGGGCTATGAGCTTCTCCACCCTTCCTCCAGACTCTAGGACCTTGGTTTCCAAATGAAATACAAAACAGCTCTCATCTGAAAAGAGGACTTTGGCAACTGTAGCCAAATTCCTTGACACGTCTGTGTGTGGTGGCTCTTGATGCCTTGACCCCAGCCTCAGTCCATTCCTTGTGAAGTTCACCCAAATTCTTGAATCGATTTTGCTTGACAATCCTCATAAGGCTGCGGTTCTCTCGGTTGGTTGTGCATCTTTTTCTTCCACACTTTTTCCTTCCACTCAACTTTCTGTTAACATGCTTGGATACAGCACTCTGTGAACAGCCAGCTTCTTTGGCAATGAATGTTTGTGGCTTACCCTCCTTGTGAAGGGTGTCAATGATTGTCTTCTGGACAACTGTCAGATCAGCAGTCTTCCCCATGATTGTGTAGCCTAGTGAACCAAACTGAGAGACCATTTTGAAGGCTCAGGAAACCTTTGCAGGTGTTTTGAGTTGATTAGCTGATTGACATGTCACCATATTCTAATTTGTTGAGATAGTGAATTGGTGGGTTTTTGTTAAATGTGAGCCTAAATCATCACAATTAAAAGAACCAAAGAGTTAAACTACTTCAGTCTGTGTGCATTGAATTTATTTAATACACGAGTTTCACAATTTGAGTTGAATTACTGAAATAAATGAACTTTTCCATGACATTCTAATTTATTGAGATGCACCTGTATAAATGGGTAGTTGACAAATAAAAATTGGACTGTGTGACATAGCAAAAATGTAGAAAAAAACTTAACATACAAATAACATGAGAAAAATATATCTTCATTCTTAGAGTTACAAATAGCATGAGAGAGGTTTCTCTTCAATGTTAGATGTTTTTTTTTTTATTTTTTACATTTTTCCATCACACCATAGGACACATTGATACATCAACTACCCATATATATATATACACGCACGCACGCATGCACGCACACACACACACACACACACACACATTAGTATATAATGTTCATTTCCAGCTTTTCACTCTTACAACAGAGGGACTTGTACACAGTTATTGCAAAAGGTGTAAAGATTTTAAACATAGCTTCTAGAGGGCAGTACTAAAAAAAGATAATAGATTTACCTGATAGAATGTTTAAAATCTTAAAAAAAAAAATTTGTTAAAGTCTACAAATCTGACCTGATCAGTCCAAACAGTCAACAGAAAAGCACACTGTAACCAGAAAAATCTGTATTTTTTTTATTGCATATAGCAGGCAGAGTTTCAAATCTCAGCTTCCCCAAAAACAATTCAATTTCCTCCCAATGGCTGTTTTGGAAAGGATGACTTCACACTAGCCTTGGCAGGAGGATTTCTTATTTGTTCTGGCCGCATTGAGCTCAAACACGCTGACGGCGATATGATGCAGCTGAGCATTCTCTGTGTTCTCTGCTGTTGAGGAAGGAGGTGTTCAGAAATGGTCCCCACGGCCCTTTGTTCTCCTGTCAATCTGACATTCATTTAAATATTTATGTGTGCTTGCTGAACTCTTCACCCGTTTGACGACATCGGGGTGCCAGGAGCTGTGTGCAGCACGCTGTACTTTCTGCCTTCCTCTCATTCATGACGCTGTTGTGCTGTTGTTTCTGCCGATTAGTGGGGTTAAAAAGCTCCCATAAATCACACTGGCCTTTGCTCTGCTTTATGAGGTTGATGGAGAGGCCAAAATGTTCTAAAGGAACTGCCTTAGAACACATGGATTCCTTCAGAAGTGTGTTCTAAATTTAATAGAGATTGCATAAAGAAAATTATTTACCAATCTCGGTACAGAACACATTCAGCTTCTACAAATTTTCTGTCTTTTGTTACTTCCTCTTGATATTCAACACACCACACCCAAAAACAGAATCCTTAAATATAGTTGTATATACTGTATCATCAGAGTGCATGTTTAATATTTAAAATGTTGTTGTTATTAGTAACAATTAGTTGGCTATTAACATTGTACAGGGTATTCCTGTATGTAATGACATTCATCCAAAAGTGTGTGTGTGTATATATACTGTATATATATATATATACATATGAGATCAGCATATTTGGTTAGTGAGCGACAAATCTTGATTATTTCTTCATTTTAACTTTCTTTTGTTTTAACTTTAAATACAGGTTTAATAATAATAAAAAATAATGAAATCAGGACTTGATTTTTATGACTATTTATTTATTAAAAACAGACTGATCAATATTTAGAAAACAAAAACAGTAAAAAAGGACATTAAAACTGGTTCAAACAATCACTGAAACACAATTAATGTGTAAAGAATATTATATACATCACAACATGTATCATGTTTCACAGAATTAGATTATCTCAGTAACTGATGCTGTAAAATATGTTTTATTTAATATTAACTGTGTGCTTTGTAGGAAAGGCAGTCTCACATTTTTAGGTCTGCACCACTCTAAATAGCTGAATAACTGATTCAGGCCTCAGAAGTACATCATGTCATGCAAATTCACAGCCCATGATGCTTAAATACAACTATACAATGAACTAAACATTAGAGTGCACGTACATTTACAGTGATCCACAGTGACAACATTATTTACAAAAGAGATCACAGGCTCAAAATCAGGAAACTCCTGCACACAAGACACTCAGAAACTCAGAGTCCGGCCTTGAGATTCAGATCATTCCCTTCTCCACACCCAGCCTGCGGAAAAGAGCCAAAACAATAAAAAAGACATTCTGAATCACTCAGCCTGATATGGGTAATTAACACAAGTCCTCCAAACAAAGGATAAGGTCTTCAAAAATTGAGTTTTTTTAATATTACTTTTGCGTAATATTTAATATTTTGTGTGACTTGTAATCCAGCACTTTTCACAAAGTATTGTATGTTTTGTTTCAGATGTTATCAGTGATCAATCTCATGTCCCTCTGTTCTAGGCAAATTTTAAAAGGCATTTTTGTGCCCTTTAAGTGCACTATGAGAAGGTCGTTCCAAACCAAATTGAGGGAGTGAAGTATACATACAGTGGGCCCTTGACAGAAATAATTTTGCCAAATATCATCACATGCACTCTTAGAAAAAATGTACAGCAGTTGTACCTGAGGTGGTACCTTTTCAAAAGATACTAATATTTTACACTTTAGGTAATAATATGTACCCTTAGAGTACAAATATGAACACTTTAGGGGTAAATAAGGTACAAAGGTGTACTTTTTTTAAAGGGTACCACCCTAGTGACAGCTTTTTCTTCTGGAGGGCCACCTTCCAGCACTAATTAAACACACCTGCACCTGCTAAACGAGGTCTTCAGAATTACTAGAAACTTCCAGGCATGTGTGTTACAGCTAAAATCTGCAGGAAGGTGGCCCTTCAGAATCAGGACTGGATGTAACATTCCGATGCAAAATTAAAGTGACAATAACATATGTCTTTGTGATGGACAGGTGTGTCCAATCCTGCTTGTGGAGTTTAGCTTCAACCCTAATTAAACACACCTGGATAGTTCACCCAAAAATTAAAATTCTGTCATCATTTTTACTTACCCCCATGTCATCGTTTTCTTGCCAAACAGTTTCTGGTCCCCATTGACTTCCGTAGTTTTTCCATTCTGTGGAAGTCAATGGGATCCAACACCTGCTTGTTGACCCATATTTTTCAAAATATCTTCTTGCACATTTAACAGAAGAAAGAAATTTGCATAGGTTTGGAACAACTGAGGGGGAGTGAATGATGACATAATTTTCAGTTTCAAGTGAACTATCCTATTAAGGTCTTTAGGATTACTAGATATTTCCAGGCAGATTGGTGATAATTGGACACCCCTGGTGTAGCCTGTAACAAATGGACAGTAATGCCCTGCACCCTTCAAAGTGGGTAGGGCCAAGTGAGTATTGACTTTCAAATGAATAAAGACCACTTACCTTTAGTGGTTAATGGCCCCTACCAGGTACGGCTATGCCAGGGGGTTGAAAACCAGCAAGTTTGGGCTGTGAAGATTGATTTGAGTTAATTACGATACGCTCTACAGCTTTAAAACATGCAATTAGGCTAAAAATGGCCACCATGGAAGATTTTCCAGATGTTTAAGCGTCATCATTCATCCCAACAAAACTCCCACCTGTTGTGCGCAGCCATTTCTCAGGGATATAAGGGTGGCGTCATTCACAGAAAGCCGGGCTTCTAGTAGGTCTTTGGCGTCCCTCAGTCTGCTTTGCTCCTTGAGAAGCTGCTCCAGCTGCTTGTCATACTTCTGTTGGGCATCCTGCAGTTTTTTGCTGCTCTCCGCAGCCTCTTTCTCCCAGTCCGTTTTGCACTTGTCCAGTTCTGAAGTCAGTCCCGCATTCTGTACTTCCAGCCGGCTGCTCTGTTTCTGAATGCTGGAGACCTTCGCTCCCACGTTGTCCAGGTAGCTCTGGAACTTGTCCTCCACCTGTCGAGAGAGGCTGGAGCAGTTGGAGCGAATCCTTTCCATCTGTTCTTCCTGTTTCGGACAGGTGAGGTGAAACGTGACCGAGTTGGTGAAGAAGTTGTCGATTTTGGTCAGGAAGGCACTTGTGACCATCTGGATGCCTTGGAGGGACTCTGCAAAGTCTTCTTTGCATTTCTTGGTGTACACATCAAGCTGGGATTTCAAGTTCACGTTTTCTTGTCTCAGTTGTATCACCTGGCTGTGATGTTCACTTTTATCCTTCACTGCATTGTCCAAGTCAGTTTTAAGGTACTCCACCGTTTGGCTGAAGTTACTCTTAAGGATTCCACATAGAACTTTCTGTTGTTCCAGAAGAGTATTTAGAGTTTTTATTTCAGCTGAGAAGAGAAAAGAGAGCCATGTCAGCAGGACGGTCTCTTCGTGAAATTGGTTATTCATTAAATCATTGATTGCACTCACCATTCTGATTGTTGTTGCTTGGTGGACATGGGAGTGGAGTATATCGAGTGCTTGGAATCTTTGCTTTACTGGCCTCACAAAGAGACTGTAAAACAGCCAGTCAAAATCAAGCTTGTAATTATTGTTAAGGTTTCAAGATTAATCACACTTCATAATATCAAGACAAAAATTAAACTTCAGTCCTCCTTTGCACACCCTCATGTCGTTGTAAACCTGTATGACTTACTTTCTTCTGTCTAACCACAAAGATATTTTTTAAAAATGTCTCCAGTTTTTCATTTGTCCATACAATGAAAGTCAGTCAAATTATTTTGAGCCCCATTGACCAAAACAATGGCAACATCCTTCAAAGTATCTTTTTTGTTTGTTCCACAGAAGAAAGCAAGTCATACAGGTGAGTAAATGATGACATACACTGCTGTTCAAATGTTTGGGATCAGTAAGATTTTTAATGAAGTCTCTTCTGCTCATCAAGGCTGTATTTATTTGATAAAAAATACAGAAATATAGTGAAATATTATTGCAATTTCTAATATCGGTTTCCTATTTTAATATACTTTAAAATATAATTTATTTCTGTGATGCAGTGCTGAATTTATCAACCAATACTCCAGTCATCAGTGTCACATGATCCTTCAGAAATCATTCTGATATGCTGATTTATTATTAGTGTTGAAACTGTTGTGCTGTAATGTGATACTTTTTTCTTTGATGGATAAAAAGTTCAAAAGAGCAGCATTTATTCAAAATGGTAATCTTTTCCAACAATATAAGTCTTTACTATCACTTTTTATCCATTTAACATCCTTGCTGAATAAAAGTATTAATTTCTTAAAACATTAAAAATCTTACTGATCCCCAAACTTTTGAATGGCACTCTACAAGCAAATGAAAGACTTACAAGTGATTTCTGCAAGTTACTGCTCTTGAGCGTTGTTGCGTTCAAGTCATTTTTCAGCTTTGCTATCTCTTTATCCGCCGCCTCCTTCTCTCCAGTCTTTGCTTTGAGGGCACCGGTGAGGTCAGCTTTGTCTTTTCTGAGTTTGGTGTTGTCTGAGGAGAGCTTGTTGAAGGCCAGCTCCAGCTCTTCCACTCTCTTCTCCTCAGCCGTCTTCTCCGGCTGGCCGTACACAAGGAAGAGCACCAAACTGGCGATGATGAGGGACTGGATCAGAGACGAGAAGAAGAAGACGATCCTCATGTAGTAGCCACAGCTTTTCCCCTTCTTCGCCTTGTGGATCTGTTTCGTCTCCAGTCCGAGAGTGGCCCGGGAGTAGCTGCTGTTGTACATTTCTGAGGTCCGGTTGTGGGAATGAGACAGACCTTCGGACGGTTGTGATTCTAGAGGTTTGTTATGAAAAACAATGGTCAGAGGTTACTCTTGTGAGCAGTGACATGTAAACACTTCTGCCAGGACTCAGGGCGGGAGTTGTGTTTATAAGACACCCTTCCCATGCTGTGACTCTTTCCGGACCCTCCCCAGGAAAGCTCCAGAGGTTAGCGGTACTTCACGCTGAACCTACGGAGATCTCCAGAGACAGCCAGAGCTCCTCCCTTACTTTCCCTCATAAATCACACCTAACCCTGTCAAGGAATGCAGACCACCATCACACATCTAGATAACACTTGTATCATGATCTCATTGTGGGATTTGTCTTTAGCTGTTCTTGGCGTCCATATTGGTATTTCTCAATTTGAGTTAATGAACTTAATATCAGCTGTCATTTTGTAATCACCCACTTTGGCCAAGAAAAACAATGTTCCTGCAAAGGACAAAAGCTGGTCCTTCCATCTCTTCCTGGATCAGATCAGATACAATAACACATATGATCAAAACAAGCCACCTGAAACTGTTTCCTGCAGAGCCGCATCGGTGGAGTCAACAATAGTGACCCGTCATCCTCCACGCAGGAATGAATAACAAACTCTCCCAGAAGTCCAGGAGGCGGCAGCACGTTTGATCCCGGGCTGGCGATGACGCTCGCAGCTGACAGTCGTGTCTGGGAGAGTGTGAAGAGGGGACGTAAAGTAAGTCAGGGGTTTTCCTGCAGGCCATTGTCTCCTTGCCAATCCATCCTCAGCGGAAAGTCATTTACAGAGGGTTTTTGAAACTGACTGAAAGTTCTCACAAAATTCCCTTACAGAACGCAAATGAGCTTTAAGACAAAAACAGGAAGCTGATTCTGCAAAAGACAGCCGAACACAAGACAGAAGAGCTGTGGTTATTATAGGGCATCAGAGTCTGAGCTCAACATCTAGTCATTACTCCAAGAATTTTGGTTCTATCAAATATTCTAGAGACAGTTCACCCAAAAATGAAAATTGCCATTTATGCACCCTCAAGTTGTTCCAAACCTGTACGAGTTTCTTCTTCTGCGGAGTACGAAAGAAGATATTTTAAAGATTGTTGTTAACCAAACAGTTGCTGGTTCCCATTGACTTCCATAGTATTTTTTCCCAATACTAGCAGCTGTTTGGGTACAAACATTCTTGAATATATTTTCTTTTGTGTTCAGCAGACGAAAGCAACCCATAGAGGTTTGGAAGGACTTGAGGGTGAGTAAAAGATGACAGTATTTTAATTTCAAGCTAAATTTACTCACTGTCATGTCAGTCGTCTCTGGAAAACAAAAGTTGAGCATTACAGCCAATCAGTAAATCACATACAGGTGCATCTCAATAAATTAGAATGTTGTGAAAAAGTTCATTTTTTTTCTAGTAACTTATTTCAAAAAGTGAAACTTTCATATATTTTAGATTCATTACATGTAAAGTAAAACATTTCAAAAGTTTTTTTTTTGTTTTAATTTTGATGATTAGAGCTTACAGCTCATTAAAGTCAAAAATCAGTATCTCAAAATATTAGAATATTTACATTTGAGTTTCAATAAATGACCATCCATACAGTATAAATTCTGGGTATCTCTTGTTCTTTGAAACCACAATAATGGGGAAGACTGCTGACTTGGCAATGATCCAGAAGACGAACATTGACACCCTCCACAAAGAGGGTAAGTCACAGAAGGTCATTACTGAAAGGTGTGGCTGTTTACAGAGTGCTGTATCAAAGCATATTATATGCAAAGTTGACTGGAAGGAAGAATTTGGGTAGGAAAAGGTGCACAAGCAACAGGGATGACCGCAAGCTTGAGAATACAGTCAAGCAAAGCTGATTGGGAGAGCTCCACCAGGAGTGAAGCTGGAGTCAGTGCATCAAGAGTCACCACGCTCAGACGTCTTCAGGAAAAGGGCTACCCAGCCACTTCTGAACCAGAGACAACGTCAGAAGCATCTTACCTGGGCTGTGGAGAAAAAGAACTGGACTGTTGCTCAGTGGTCCATAGTCCTCTTTTAAGATGAAAGTAAATTTTGCATTTCATTTGGAAATCAAGGTCCCAGTGTCTAGAGGAAGAGTGGAGAGGCACAGAAAATCCATGTTGCTTGAAGTCCAGTGTGAAGTTTCCACAGTCAGTGATGATTTGAGCTGCCATGGCATCTGCTGGTGTTGGTCCACTGTGTTTTCTGAAGTCCACAGTCAACGCAGCCATCTACCAGGAAATTTAGAGCACTTCATGCTTCCTTCTGCTGACAAGCTTTATGGAGATGCTGATTTCATTGGCCAGCACTGTGCTTGATTGGCCAGCAAACTTGCCTGACCTGAACCCCATAGAGAATCTATGGGGTATTGTCAAGAGGAAGATGAGAGACAACAGACCCAACAATGCAGATGAGCTGAAGGCCACTGTCAAAGAAACCTGGGCTTCCATACCACCTCAGCAGTGCCACAAACTGATCACCTCCATGCCACGCCGAATTGAGGCAGTAATTAAAGCAAAAGGAGCCCCTACCAAGTATTGAGTACATATACAGTAAATGAACATACTTTCCAGAAGGCCAACAATTCGCTAAAAATGTTTTTTTTATTGGTCTTATGAAGTATTCTAATTTGTTGAGATAGTGAATTGGTGGGTTTTTGTTAAATGTGAGCCTAAATCATCACAATTAAAAGAACCAAAGACTTAAACTACTTCAGTCTGTGTGCATTGAATTTATTTAATACACGAGTTTCACAATTTGAGTTGAATTACTGAAATAAATGAACTTTTCCACGACATTCTAATGTATTGAGATGCACCTGTACTTGTAGGTATTCACTCTTAAAAATAAAATGTTCTTTTTTGGAATTTATGGTTCCAAGAATGTTTAACATCCATGGAAACATTCCATTCCACAGAATGTCCTTTAGATTATCCAAATGTTCGTCACACTAAGACATTTTCTTTTTCTTTTTGGGGATACTTTAGGGAACCAAAAATGGTTCTTCTATGGCATCACTGGGAAAGACCTTCTCTAAGAATTTAGCATCTTGATTTAGGTTTTCCTGCATCTTTGTTTACAGCTTGGAACAAAATTCTTCCCAGAACTAAGGAGGTTGCAGGGTGAAAAAGGTTAATGATTATTAACACAATAAAGGAGAAAAAAAATGTGACCTGAAAGCTTTTCCGACTATTATCTGTGAACCTCTGTGCCGCTCAACAGCAGGATACAGAATCACCGATATGAGTTTGTGTGGTCAAAGAATCAAAGCAAAGCAAATTCTTCTTTAAAAAACACAAACAATTCCAGTTAATAATCCCACAAGTAAATTCCCCATGTAATCAACATTATTCATTATGGACTAATGACTTTTTTTTGTTCAGCTGTACTCCTGTGACCTCTTGTGGACACAATTGCATTGCTGCTTTAATTTTCCCATCAAGGGTTTTGTTTTGCATATTTAAAATTAAACAGTATCTTTAGTGGATATGTAACATTCTTCACCACAACAAAAAAATTCCCCTAGTTCTAAATGCATGTCACCGGCATGTACACATTATTATCAGTACATGCTGTTTATAATGCAATTTTTTTTTTATACCCTTCCTCCAAATGTAAAATACACTGGCACTCTCCAGTACTTTATTAACTGGATATACATTTAGTATATGTAATAATATATAATAACAGTGTAGCACACCTCCATACAAAAACTTGTGGAATAATCTGAAATATCATCTGATTTGGTGGAATATATTAACCAATAATATCATAGATTGCTTTTCACCATCCAGTCAAATTACGATGGCCAGCATCAAGCCCTGCTCATTATTAGTTCCCACAATTTTTTTTTTAAACTTCCGTTCAAATGCCTTATTTAACATGGTTGTCTTCTAAAACAATCTGTCCACAGCTACACTGTTTCTCTACCATAATGTTTTTTGGTTTGTAAGTAAGGCACCCGTGTAGCAAATTAGGTCCACAGAGCATTTACCTTTAATTTTTTTCGACAGGAACAAGCAAACAGTATTTATTAGTTGCTGTCTAGATGAAACCACTAGCGCACTAAAGATCCAGTCAAAGGATCCATTATGGCCGTCATTCACATGTAAATCTCCACCACATAAGCGGACATTTGAGAGGTGTATCATGTATGCCTTTACACGACGTGATAGCTGACATTCTCAAAAACTAATTGGTTAGCTTTAATCGACTGTTCCACAACACAGGGTCTTGAGCTAGTGTGGTTATGTCTGCTGTGCTAAATTAAGACACTGAAGTTTTCAAAAGGAATAAAAGAGGCATTTCCAGTACAGAAAGAGCAGACAAGCCCACATATACGCAGTTATTCACAGGTCACAGGTTGATCAGTCTGTGATTATGCATCCAGGAGATGTGAGTGTCACACCGTGGCTTCGTTCTCTGGTGCGTCGTCATCCTCCAGCAGACTGTAGGATGCGTGGCTCTGGAAGGGTCTCTGCAGCGGGTGGCACAGCAGTTTGGCCATGCAGTTGTGCAGCTCAATAGCAGGACCACACAGTGACACCTCAAAGCGATAACACATTCCCTTAGAGTCCAGCTCACTGAAGGAGGCGTACACATCCTGACAACACAGACACAAACATTCAGTATCCTCTTTATAAAAACTGAAACGTATAACTTAAAGGGAATCGTAGGATGCTCAAACCTTCCAGCTAGTGTCTTCTGTCTGTTCTTCAGTGCCGTTATGAAGATAAACAACATCAAAGAAAAAATAGGGAGACTGCAGCATTTTCTGAAAAAAAAAGTAGAATATTAGGAACATGCAGGATTACTCATTTAATGAAGATACTGTTATTTTAAGTATCACTGAGATACTATTATAGTGTTTATTTTTATATTTTATGATTTAATGTTAATCAATTTGTTTACATTTTAATTTTTAGTTTAAGTTTAATATTGCTTTTGTGATTTTTACTAGTTTTTAAATATGTCTATAGTTTTTTTTTCTTTTTCCGTTTTAGTCATTTTTGTACATCAAATTAAACAAAGAAAAAGGGATATTTTGCCTTGGAAACTAGCTGAAATAAAATAGGTTTGAATTTTTTTTTTAATATATTTTATTTTCAGTTAACATTTATTTTATTTCAAGCAATGAGCATGTTTATATATATATATATATATATATTTAGTTAACGTTAATAACCCTGTTTTGGATCAAATTTCTAAAGGATTACTTTTCTTTAAATCTGAAAGAATTTGTGTGTTCATGATTTCATTTGGCTTTGAAAAACATTATACTGTTATAAATAAAAATTCTATTGAAATTCAGTGACTTCCTAAATGTACTTCCTAAACCACAAATTAAAAATTAATTTTCCTTACAATTTCAATATAAGTGGGTAAACACATCTTAATGTTTATTTCCCAAAAATATTTTAAATATATTTTTCAAAATACAAAAATATTGTTTTTACAATTTACATGAATTATTAATTTATACATATCTTAATTTTTTTTGTGTGTAGGAGACATGACATTTTACATCCTGAAACTGGCTTAGACTTAAAGACAGTCATGATGATTTTTAGGTGTCCTCTTTCACTTCATGTTTTGTTTTATTTTCTGTTATTTCTGCACATTGTTGGCTGCACCACGTTGATTTGGTGGACAAAAGGTAAGGTCACATTTACTGTTGTTCTGCAAACTTTTACAGATAAAATCCAGTAATTTCAACAGGAATCCAAGCAAAGGGTCATTTTGCATGAAATATTTCCCCACAAATTTTGAAAACTCTGTAAGTATGAATTATAGTTTAAAGTGGCAATCATTCACATAAGCCAAAAAAAAGAGTTGTTGTCATAGACCCATAATTGTGTAGTAACGTGTCAAACAAACTCACTTTGGCAGCATCAGAAGGGTTGAACTGAAGCAGGCCAGCATGCCGGCTGAAGAGGAGGAGAGTCCGGACTACGAAAGGAGGCGGGATGGTCTGAATGTTCTCCATCTGAGGAAGTTCAATTTTCTGCAAACTTCAAGAGAAGGAAATCATACAACGGAACGGAGGAATTTTAATTTATAGCAGTCCAATTATCAAACACAGAAGACAAAAATTGCTCACATGACATTGAGGAGATCTTCCAGATCTACAGGTAAGAGTTAAGGAAAATGATCAGTGTGATGATGATTCATTCAACCCTTATCAATGTTTATCTGGACCGACCTGATTCCACAAGCACATAAAATGAGCCTAACTCTCTAAATAAGGATACTGAAGGACTCGCAGACGTTGGTCTCCAGGTCGTACAGACAGCTGCAGAGCTCTCGCGGGTCAGACGTGAATCCTGATAACTGTGTGTGAAAGAGATCACATGAATGTCACGCAGTGTAACATGCTATGCTTCAATCAAAACCACTGAGACCTGGATATGTTATCTGAATAAATGACAGATAAGGGTGTCCTCGATAAAGAAAATTTAAATTAATTAAAAAAAATATTCTCTTTATATTCATGATGTTGGTTTCATGTGGTTTTGAAATACATTTATACATTTTCAACAGAAGGTTAAATTGAAATAAAATATAAATATTAATTGAAAAAAATTAAGTTATAAAAACTAATGAATATCAGAAATGTTGCCTAGGTAACTAACTGAATAAAGTTTAAGTACTAGTTTAAGTACTAGGACTAAATCTAAAACTGAAATAAAAATAAATAGAGAAATATTAACAAAAAAAAAGCACATGACAAAATTATAAAAGTAAATATTGCAATAGTATATAAATATTAAGTACTTAATTATTTAAGTTTTAAAATATTTTTTTCAGGGTAAACATGATAATTGTTGTTTTTGGGAAGTTGCACCACATGACATTTTACAACCTGATCTAACCCTGCCTAAAAATGATCTGATATTTTAAGGGACTTTTTGACCTTAACACACAGTCATGAGTGTCCTCATGTTTTGCAAATATTTGTAAGCAATGAACAGTGTTATTGTTCATTAAACTGAACCTAAAACTATTAAAATTTGTTTTCAGTAATTGAAATAATGCTGAAATATATGAAAAATATAAATTAATATTACATGAAAATCAAAAACATTGCCTTGGCATCTAACTGAAATAAGTTGAAGTACGAAAATTATTACAAATAAATTAAATGAACCTTTATACGAATACAAAAAAAAAAACTTAAAATGAGAAAGTTATAAAATCTAAATATAAAAACAAATGTTAAAAAAAATATGTTAATGAAAATTAATAATTTGGAATATTTTAATAATGACAGTGATGTCAAAATGACTGTGTAGTTGGACCCGTGGTTTTGTTCACTCACCCACATGGCGTCATCATTCACCACCACCAGAGCAAACTCATGCCTTTTGTCAATCTTGTGCTTGGTTCTCACAAACATCTCAATCATTTTCTGTGAAATATTCAAGGCGTTTGTCTTGGATCTGAAAATGCAAATTTACAAAAAAAATATTTAAAATGCCTTTTCCTTTCTTTAAAATGTATTTTCTAAAAGAATATGACTAACCAAAGGAATCAATTTACTGTCATAATAGTAAAATGGTAAAATAACCCAGGTTGTAACTATCAAGTAAAAAGTATATATATATATATTTTTTTTCCATACACAGTGAATAATTGTATATGGAAATAATAACAATACTAAGTAACATTGGGTGTAACCATCAAGTAAAATTATATCTTTTTTTTTTTACATTTCTACATTTTAAGTTTTAAAATGTAATTTTCAAGATAAAATTATTATTATTTTCTGTGAAACATTTAAGGTATTCATCTTGGATCTGAAAATGCAAATCATTTACGAAACACTGATATGAAATAAATTTGTCTTTTCTAATTGAATACGATAAACCAACAATTTAATTCAAAACCTGTAAAAATACCCATTAAACGACTCCAGTTTCTGTAGAGACATCTCCTCAGAAAGGTCCAAACAGATGATCTGTTTAAAAAAAAAAAGACATTGCAAGACAATTTCACTGACGGAAGTGTTTTCAGATTCAAATATCCTGAAGTTCTGTTTATTGACAGACGCACCACTTTCTCGGGGCAGTTGACTCGTGGCGCCCGCAGGTGTAACTCGGCTGATGGGGGGATCTGGGTGCTGATGGCCACCTGAGGGGGTTTGTGTCTTTCCTTCACTGTGGAAGCCATCGCAGGCAGGCTGGCGGTGGAGTTTCCCGTCGCAGGAACAGGTGCAGCTGCAGCGGAGGCAGAAGTCGGAGGGCTGTCGGAGCTGGCCGCCTCTCCCTCTCCCTCCACACGGCTGCCCACGGCCGGCTGCGGCGGGGACGCCAGGCTGTTGTTCAGGCTCCCGGTGCTGCTGCGCCGGTCCTCCGCACCCTCCGGATTGGACCGGGTCCTGGGTCTCAGCTCCACCATCTGCTCCTCTCCATCTGCCTGACCGGGTTCAGGGGTCTCCATTACAACCTGTCAGCTTCAGAATGCCACATAAATCACACAAATAATGAAGAATAACAATAGAAACCAAACACATACTAAATACTGTACATACTTTGTACTGAATATTTTAAAGGCGACTGAATGAGGAGGAAGTAAAAGCTAACATTCTTGAATTATTTGAATAAATACACTCACAAGCAGCTGCAAAAATTACAATAAAGGTCTTATTTTAAAAATCTAAACCTAAATGTGACCCTGGACCACAAAAGCAGTCATAAGTAGCACGGGTATATTTGTAGCAATAGCCAACAATACATTGTATGGGTCAAAATGATCCATTTTTCTTTTATGCCAAATCTGGTTCCATGAAGATATTTTGTAAATTTCCTACTGTAAATATATCAAAACTAAATTTTTGATTAGTAATATGCATTGCTAAGAACTTCATTTGGACAACTTTGAAGGCGATTTTCTCAATATTTTTTATTTTTTTTTGCATCCTCAGATTCCAGATTTTCAAATAACTTAGTTTAATAATTTCAGCAAAATATTTTCCTATCCTAACAAACCATACATAAATGGAAAGCTTATTTATTCAGTTTCAGATTATGTATAAATCTCAACTTCAAAAAACTGACCCTTATGGTCCAGGGTCACAAATTAGCTTTTAAAAATATGTTTTTAAGTACGTTATTCGTTTGTATGAAGCAAAGGCAGTACATTAACAGTCGTGATTTCTCAAAAACGTAAGAGACTTGTACAGGCAGCGCAGGTATAACAATAACTTACCAAACATGCAATAGATTAAAATATGAGTTTAGTGAGGGAAAATGATGTACAATTGATATTATTCTCCAGCACTTCCTCGTTCGCTTCTGTGTCGGTGTCGAATACTGAAGAGTGTTTCTGATCAAGAGCGCCTCTAGCGGACTGGAGAGTTACTGCGGCTTCAGCGCTGCAAACGACCTTTTCCTCAAGTACGGCATTTTATTTTATTATTATGCAATTGTATACATATTAATACAAACATATACATCTCACAACAATAACAGAAAAAAACTGAAAAAGGGTATACAGAGAAGAAAAAAAACAAAAACGTATCGCGTATCTTGTCAGTGTCTGCGCTTGCTTGGCCATTTGTTGAGGAAAAAATAAGGAAAGTGTGTTCAGCTGAATTCAATTAGTATTTGTTAGGCGGGTATAAAAAACCCTCAAGGGGCACGAGCCCCTGCCCCTGCCCCTGCCCCTTTGAGGTCCGACGCTAAAGTGCCCTTGCGGTCCGGTCTGTGCGATATGAACGATATCGTGGACGATAAAAATCAGTACCGCCGCAGTTTGCGTAGGGCACCAAGTCCCAGGGGGGCACCATCCCAGTTGCTCCAAAAAAAAAAATGCCCTTGAAAAGACATCAGCAGTCCGGCGCCGAGAAAAAAAAAACGATGAAAACGAAGCCCGCACGTCACTTTCAGGTAGGCTACATTCATAATCAAAGAAGTATTAAGACAATATATATATATATATATGTTTGTGGTTATAAAAACAGACCTAAGCCAACAACAGCCTTTAAAATGAGTTAAAATGAATTATATAAAAACAATGAGGCAACCCTGCTGAAAAAAACACAATAGAACCATCGCAGAAAATTCTAACACCATCACAAATAAATCACAAATGCCATTACAAACCATCAACTTTTAACCATTAAAACCATTAAAAAATGGTTTTCTGTAGTGTGTTTTGGGACATATTCCATTAGGATTTATTGGTTTTAACAAGCCACCAATAGAAGGTGACCAATTACCAGCAGAAACCCACAGGGTCCATTACAGTTTCCATTAAAACCAATACAAGTCTATAACCAGTAAAACATTACACATTTTGTGATGATGTCTATTGTTTTTTCAACATTACATGATATAAAAGCCTGTAAAGGAGCCAAAGGCCTGGTCATCGCTGCTGTTACACTTACAGGACGATCATATCCTTGTTTATTAGGCTATTGACCAAACATTTAATTCAAATATACACTTAATCTTTATTTTTTGGCCACCTTTTGCTATAGATGACACAGCCTCTATAATTTCTTCAACAAAAAACATGTGGACATCATTTTCGTAGTAAAATTGCTTAATTTTCTTGTGTGATTTCTGAATGCTTGAGACCATAAAATCAATCAGACAACTGTATGACTGCCATATATAACTGTCTAGAGCTACAATGGTAATTTGTAAATAATACAATTTAATTACAATTTATTTACTTTTATATTTTATTCAAGTTCTATTTTGACCCCTATGGTAGGTGTTTTTTTTTTACTTCCATAATATTTGAGGGAGGGGGCACAACAATACAATCCTGCTTAGGCACACATTTGGCCAGCAGCGGCCCTGATAAAAATGTCTCCACGATCTGCTTTTGAAGAAATATCGTAGTATCTTGCTACAGCACACATTCTATCAGCTTCAGTTCTGGCGCCGCAGTATCAATATACTGTACAGCGCCACATGCATTCACATCAGTAAGAAGATATTTTGAAGAATCATGGTAACCAAACAGTTGCTGGTCCACATTGACTTTGACAGAAGGGGAAAAAAATACTATGGAAATCACTGTGGACCAGCAACTGTTTGGTTTTCCACCTTCTTCAAAATATCGTTTATGTTTAGCAGAAGAAGGAAACTCGGGTTTAAAACAACTTTTGAGTGAGTAAATGAAGGTATAAAAATAAAACACTAGCCTTTTTTAATTCTTGGGTGAATTATTCATTTAATGTTAATAAAACACCAAACACAAAGAGAAAAATCACTCACTCTTGACTGAAAAATTAATACAGTTTCTTTAATAGGAATCAATCTATAGCCTACAGTGTTTTATATTTATATTTGTTCATTCAGTTTCTTGAATGCTGCTGCTATCGTAGCACCTAACGTTACCTGAAAATAAAAACTCTTTATTTTATTTGTATATTATGTGTATTTGTAATGTGTACCTTTGCTCTCATTTTTTTATTAAAAAGATAAAATAATGACAAAGATTTTTATCTTCACCCACTTTGGCCTAAATATCTGCCATACTTTTTAAATTTGTTTATATTTTGTTACCTTGAAAGGCTTTGTCTTTATAATAGGGAAATTAGTTTGGCTGTAATGCTCAAACAGCTTGCAAAATAGAAAAACCAACATGACAAAGAATCGTGATAAAATCGTGAATCGTGATACCCCTAGCCGAGGGGGAACAACGCCCCCCGCCCCCGATTGTGCCCTCATAACGCCATTTCGCCCCTGCCCCTCCGGAGGCCTGTGCACGCACGCCACTGGTAAAGACCATCGACTCCACCGGGCATTTCTCCTCTTTCCTACTGCTTTAGTAGTAACCATTTCTTACTATGTGTAGGGATGTGCCGAACGAAGCTTCTGAAGCAGTGAGGCTTTTACCACAAACTGCGTTGATGCTTCGAAGCTTTTGACACAGTGCTCTACTGCGCCATCTGGTGGTCAATAAAAATTCCTACACCAACGGTGTCATTCAGATGATTTGTTCGTTGGGATGTCATTGTAAGGTTTATTTGTATATTAATAAACATATTAGCAAGATGGTGGCACGTGTGTGTGTGTAGTGATAGAGTTTCCAAATTTCATTGTTTTTTGCACTATACAATGACAACAAAGACTTTCTGTTCTTCATATGTAGGCTACTCACATCAAACTTGTGTATTTTTATTAACTTTTATTAACAATAATACATGTCACCAAAATAGAAGCACTGCAGTAATCATTAAAATTAGAGGATTTATAAATAATTGATTTATAAACAGCAAGATTTATCAACCTCTTGCAGAGATAGAGAGTCAAAAATAATCCAAACCGGAAAATATCTAAGACAGTCAAGAGATGTTTATCAGAGAGCAGGTTTAGCAGTGAAGAGAAGAGTGTTTGATCTGGATGAGCTGGAGATCCCAGAGGACAGAGGAGGAGACACACAAACTCTCTGACAGCACACTGGATCACACTGAAACGCTCGTTCAGTCATCTTCTGAGGAGGACAGAACCTGAACTGAACCGAGGGCAGGCGGATGATGGAGGTGAGTTTCTGGAACAGTCATGATATTTATGCAGAATCTGAAGCAGAAAAATAGCATTAAGCTTTGTTTTAAACAAACTTTGTAGTGCAAACCAGTTCAATGAATTGCTTTTTAAGTAAAAAAAACATTCATTCAGTATAAATCATGAGGAGACTTAGTCACTTGTTTGTCATTAGTAACTGTGCTGAGAATTTATAATAGTTCACCATTTTCTAGCCAACCTCAATTCTTGGCAGATCTACAGTAAGCGAGGTCCTTAAAACCATGTGGTTAAATTATATTTCTAGATGAATACTGAGAAGAACAGTATTGAGAGTTGATTTTCTCACATTGAGCGACATCATGCAGCAGCAGGAAGTGCAGTTACAGGATGTGCCTGTTTCCTCCTGTTCCTCCCCTCAGGAAAAAAAAGGGTGATGTAGAAAACAACACCCATTATTTTATATGGCATCTTATATATTTTATATGGCATCTTCATGAGTTGATGTATAAGCAGAGACAAATAGATTTTTTTTTTTACATTATGCAACGATTCTTTTTAGTTGTTGTTGGAACATGTTCAATGTTAACTCCTCTTCATTTCTAATAAAATTCACTGTGACATTTAAACTGTCATTGCAAAAACTGAATTTAGGTTTGAAGAAGCACTAGCATTATTTGTTTGTACCTGCCACTTGAGGGCTATTCACACTGTGCTTATCTTCGTTCTAAACTACACTTTTAACCCTAGGTATAAGTGTATTTCACAATGGTAATGTAGAAGGACCCCCTCATAACTATAACAGTGGTTAAGCACATGCTTTACTCTTAGATGCTATTGGAACTTCAAATTAAATTTTTCTGTATTTTTTTTTTTTTTTTTTTTTTTTTCCTTTTTCTGGACTCTATTTTAGTTAAATTAAATAGTAATAAAAACATGTCTAATTAATTGTAATCATGAAATTATTACTATTGCTATTATTATTACTTTGAATAGTACATTCTACTGTACAATAGTAATATATTTTTGTCAAAATTTCTTCACGTTAAACCAGACTTTTATTTTGATGGGTTGTCATAAAGACCATTGAGTTTCTGTGTGATGATAGCTTTTCTCAAACAAAATAAAGTGACTCTCAGAGCAGCTCTAAAGATGAAGCTGATGTATTCGTGTCCTCATATATTGAGACGAAAGACCCTGACAACACCAGAGACCAGCAGAACATCCACACTTTGCTTAAATAGTCTTTTGCGCTTTAATATTCACAGACCCATATAGCGATTTCATTAAGTGGACTGCGCTAACTTTTGATTTATTTAAGATTTGACATTTCACATTGTATAGTAAATTTCACTTTTATGACCGGATTCCACAACTCCATCCGCATTTTGTCCATTGCAGAAATCCTAAAATTATTTTTCAGCGCGTCTGAGGGGAAAGTGCCAAAAGTGATGGAAAACACGTGAACTGGAGTGAAGAAGAGACTGTTTTATCCTCACCTTTACAGTCCACCAAGAAGTCAATTCAGGAAAAACTGTATAATAGGAGGATGCACAGTGCCTGGAGCCAGTATGTAAACAGGTGGCATACTGCATTCATCCAACTCCTTTTCAGGGAAAGTTGCTAAAGGCAGGAAAATTTGCTAAAAGTTGCTAAATGCAATGACATCATTATGTAATCACAACCCAAAACTGCAAAGAATACATAATCAGATCACTCAAATCTCAGCAAAAAAATAAATAAAAAATATGATTATGAATTTGATATGAAATGTTAATTTAGATTTGTTAGTAAAACTAAAAAATAAATATAATAATATTAAAATATAAATGTCATATTTATTTTTAAATACAACATTGAATTATTGAACATTTGCACATTTTTGAGCAATTACATTTCATGTATTTTCTTATTAACTAGTAAAACACATTCTGAACATTTATATTTTTAAGCAGTGTATTGGTTAGTGTGCTACACAGAAAAGTCTGTAAAATAGGGCACAATGTACTGTTAATATGAAGGAATTTTTTATATTGATTTTTAACAGTTTTTTACCTGAATTTAAAATTACGCATTGTATTTTGTGTTTTCAGGTTACAACTTAATGGATAATGTTCCGGCAGAAAATTGCCAGTAACTTCAATTTTTCTACAGATTTTTTAACTGATCAACAAGTGCAGGAACAAACTAATAACAAAGTGTTATCATAAATTAACAATTATTGGTAAACAATTGCAACTTAATTCACATGATATGTGTACTGCTAGACACCTTTGATTCCCTCTTTTTTTGTAATTTAGAGGGAAAATGTGTGCCTTTTGATCGTTTGAGTCACAGTTGCTAAAAGTTGCCAAATAAATTCTGAAAGTCAGAAAAGCTGCTAAATCTAGCAATAAAACTAACAAAATCAGTGACACTGACATCCCAAATATGCAAATATTTAAATAAATTCTGAGCAGTGTGAAAAGTGAAGAAAACCCAGGATTCCCTATACCAGAGGTTTAGAATGACCTGGGGTTAACGTGAAAAGCCACTGTAGAGTGTCATCCCAACCTAACTCAAGTCTCATCTAAAGTAAAGACTGCTTTCGCACATTTTCTTGCAATATTTCACATAAGTGACACATTCCAGCAGAGATCGGACAGTCTGGTGTCGGCGGACTCTGAACTGGCGCAGTGTGAGACGGAGGTCAACACTTTACTGAAGATCATTTCTGACCTCAACAGGAAGATGGACTCCCTACAAATACCACGGTAATCTCGGCTTCAAACAATTGCAAACTATATATATATATATTGCTGTACACTAAGTGAAAATGTCTGTGTTCTCTCAGAGAAAGTCCAGTCGGGGTCAGGGGCTCGATGGTGGACGCTGGCACAGCATCAGTGGAGTCCATGACCGAGAGCGTCTGCAGGGACTCAGAAGGCATGTTGTGTTTATACAATGCCTCATCATCAATCACAGTAAATGCTGTGTCAGAACGGACAGCCTGCTATTTACTGCGCTATTGGTCCTGCCAGACTTTTGTTTCCATATGCAAAGCTACTTATTAAAATCTAAAATTATTTTCTCTGGGCACATTGTAACGTTTCCTACACATGCTAGTATTTTTTTTTTTAATTAAGGCTCCTGAGAAATTTTCAGAATGTTTTAGTGGGGAGGAAAAATAACTCCAAAAACCAAAAACTTAGGTAATCCATGAGTTTTCATAATGGTGTTCATATAGTGTGCAAACAACTAAAGTTATTTTTTATGGTGATGATGATGATGGTAACAATAAAATATTGCTAACCTTTTTTTGTTTTTTTACATAATTAATATTCAACCTAATCGGTGGTGTTTTTCCACATCTTCTTTTGATGTTTTTTTTTTTTAAATATGAAAATGGATGAAGTCAGGAGGAAAAAATAATACTAAAAAACTAAAACATAGTAAGTAATTTGAGTTGCTTTCATAATGGAGTGCAAACATCTAAAATGAATGTATTGTCATTTTCATTACTATATTATTTTTAATAGTAGTAGTATTCATCATCATTATCATTATCATTTTTAATGTTTTATTAATAAAATAAGTCATAATTTCTAGGAATCTGGATCTTAATAATAATAATTATTGTTGTTATTATATAGTATAATAATAGTAGCATTTAACGTCATTAGTGGTGTTTTGACACATTCTATTGATGAGTTTTGTGTAAGAATAAATATGGATGTTGGGAGGAAAAATAACACAATAAATTAAAGACTTATTGTTTTTCTTCATAATGGAGTGCATGCAAACATAGAAAAGTTCATTACGAATAACTTATTTTTTATTATTAAATAACTTAATACATTTTTACAATTTATTTGTATTTAATAATAATATTCATCATTAAAAAACTAAAGAATGATAATAATTTTATTTTATTAATAAAAAATCAGGAATTTGGATCATAACTAAAAATATTAATAAAATGAATAATAATAAAGTTAGTGTTTTGTCACATTTTCCCTAACTACTTAGTTTAACTACCTTACTCCTTACTAAGTGTATCTGAATAATTTAAATATTCCAATAACAATTAGGAAAAAAATAAAATAAATACAAACTCAGTGTTTTTGCGCAGGGGGCAGCAGTGAGCTGTGGAACGAGCTGCAGAAGGTTCTCTCTGCTCTTGAGACGTCTAGTGGTCAGGGGAGGAAAATGCTCAAGCTGCAAACTCAGAGTGCTGAGACCATCCAGGCAAAGCATCTCTCTGCAGCCCGGGAGAGCTGGGTTCAGGCCACACAGGTGCTCATGTAGTCCCCGCTGTGCTGTACTCAATCTGAACTTCCTCCAGCTCTGATCTGTGTGATCTGCCCCAGGTGCTGGAGGAGATGGAGAGGGATTTGGGGATCTCGTACCCCTCTGCTCTGCCCCCTGATGAGAGACGTCAGTATCAGCGGGATGTTCTCTCACTCTACAAACACAACCAAGACCTCAACGCCTCCTTGGAGAGCCGTCAGGAAGAGCTTATGGGTGCTGAAAGAACGCTGACGGATCTTGCGGACGAGAAAAAGTGGCTACAGGAAATGGTTGATGGGGACATTCTTAATCAATCATTAATACAGAAAATGTTTACGTTTTCCTTCATAAACTCAATAACTACTACAAATCTACTGCCGTCTGGTATAGGACATAAATTATTGGTGCCATAAATAGAAAAATATATGGAAATATGTTATAATAAAATTATATTAAAATGTGATTTATTTATTATTAATAATAATAACAATAATACTTTTACTGTTTTAATAAAATAGTGATCATGATTTTTAGGAATATGAATAATAATCATTATTAATGTTATTTTTAATAATAAAAGTTAAAATAAAAAATTAATTGGTGGTGTTTTGCCAAAAAAAAATCCACAAGAGTTTTCTTTGTAAAAATGGATATGGATGTTAAGAAGAAAAATAACACTAAAATAGTTTTATTCATAATGGAGTATTAACATCTACTTATAATATATTATGATATTATATCCTAAATTATATTATAATAATATAATAACGTAATAATAATAATAATAATATTTATTATTATTATATATTAAAACAGCTTCTTCTACAGAATAAACTAAAGAATAATAATGATAATTTTCTTATTTTAAGAATACCTGTAGAATTGCCATCTGGTATAGGACATAAATTAATGGTGCCATAACAAACATATAGTCAATTAATATAAATATATTAAAATATGATTTCATAGTCCATATGCAACCGCAACATTAAATTATATTTAAATTGTATATCAGTGACACACCTCAAAGTAATAATATCATTACTTATTTATATTAAATAATATAAAAATAAATTAATATACGATTATATACTTATTCATATCAAATAGTAACTTTAACCATTATATTGTGCATCTTTTTTTACCAATAGAATAATGTGTATTTATATTAATTAACTGATAAGCAAAAAAACCTTTCATTTATTATTACACATTTATAATTTATTTTTATTTTTTTCATTTAGTTTAAAGTTTTAAGCCAAAAAGTCTTTAATGTGTATTACACTTATATATATATTTTTTTATTATTATTTTTTTATTTTTTTTATTGAGTCATATAGTCAATCAATAACTTCTTCTGAACTCATCTTTTGGCAGGTGGTGGACCTGAAAAGGAAATGGCTGTATGGAGTGAGTCGTTCTCCTTCTGTTAGTCCGTCATTGTCCTCCAGTCGAACTTCAAGCCCTTGCTTTTCCTCTCCTCTATATCCTGGATCCCCGCTGCTGTCCCGCAAACTACCCAGCTCCAGGCCGGACTCCCCTTCATCTCCCTGCACTGTTGATTCTGTGCTTCAGGCTGAGATCGAAAAGCTGCAGAGGTGTGAGGTTAATAGTTTTATTCCTCTATACTGACCTCGGATTATGATATACATCCAAAGACAACAACACCAAACCCCCCCTAAAATATTGAGCTGTGGTTCTCATGCAGGGGACACAGGTTTGAGTCCGTCTAGATAAGGTGTTCTCATTGGCTATACAGTTGCTAGGGTGTTCTGGATGGTTGTTACCTGGTTGGTTTGAAGTCCTGGTAGCTTCAGAAGCTGTTAAAATGAACAGAATACCTTCTTCCAAATATCCCTGAAATTGATTCAAATATAGAATCTTATGAATAGACGACTGCGAGCAAGTTAATGTGCCTCAACTTCACCATTTCAGTGCATTTTTATCACTCAGACAAGTATGTTATGCAATTGTTTTGACTGAGGGAAACAAGCTACATTTCTATTTTCAATATTATTAGTTCTTCAGACATTCTTCTTTAAGTACAATAAGTATCAGCTGAATGGGAAGTGACTCACACTTGGTTTATGACCATTGAAAATGGATAAAATTCAACTGTTTGGTCACATTGGGATCCCTATATCTCCGGGATTGAACCATATAGGGCCTTAAAATGAAAATTTCAAAAGAAAAAATTATTAAAAACCAGAACCTAAAAGCATATTAAGATATCTTTAATACTGGCACCCAAACTTTGGAAAAATAATATTTATAGCACTCGGACAGGTTTTCAATGCAGTTGTTTGGTAGAGGGGAAACAAGATGCATTTCTAGTTTCAACATTATTTGTTTTTCAGAAATTCCTCTCTAAAAGAAAAAAACAAACAAAACTCAACTGTATGCAAAGTGACCCACATTTGGTTTTTGACCACTAAAAATGTGTACAATATAACAGTTTACTCAAGGAGCCACATTGAAATTACTATATCTCTGCTGGAAATACTAACCATAAGGGCTCTAAAATGAAGATATTAGAAGAAAAATTGTTAAGAACTAAAATCTAAAAGGGCATTAAGATATCTTTAATACTTCTTGAGTTACAAGCATGCAAACTTCAGGTAAAGATGAAAAGTGATTTTTCCCATTTGTGAACGGTCATTATTATCATATAATGCAACAGAGATTGCCAAAGTCAACAGATTTTACTAATAGACCTACCAGTCTTGGTGTATACTGTATAATCTAATGATGTTGCCATCTTTCTAAAGTCATATTTACCCCCCTTATTTGGCTTCAAATCTCAAGTTAAAGTCATTTTGACACCCCTCTACAAAATAGTGGATTACTCAGAAAATATACATCCATGCAATGTAATATTTTGGCTTTCATCACTATTTATGTTCATTAAAAATTAACTTTTCTCTGAGCAGGGGTCTGGAGCGTCTGAAAGCTAGGAATGAGCGTCTGAATGCCGCACTGGTCAGAAGGAAAGGAGAATCGGAGCAGCTGAGCATGAGTCTTGGCCGACAGGAGGCAGACAGCTCGGCTCTACACATGGCTCTGTCATACTGGTGTGTGCTGCTGTCTTCACCTCTGTTTCACACTGCATGAGCGTAAAATCACTGCTGATCCCGGATCAGCGCTTAGTCACTTGTATATCTCACAGTCATTTCTAAAACTGATCCTGAAAGTGTTTTCTTGATTCTATTTGACATTGTAAACCTTGACCTTTGGCCTCGAGGAGCATGAGTGTGTGAGTGGTATGCTGACAATGGCTCTTTGATTGACAGTGAGGAGTGTGAGGAGGCTTACGGTGACCTGCTGTCCCTGTGCGAAACCAGAAAACAACAGAACGCAGGTGCTGCAAACTCTGCTCATTACAGCTCATGTGGTGCATAACCACATTAAGGTACAACCACGCACATATAAATACAACGTTTTTATCTTTCAGAAACAATTAGCACACCCCAGCATGACCTCTCAAAATCAACTGAGGAGTCCTCCAGTTCACCAGAGGGCACTGCTGAGACCAAACCAAGCAGGTTGTTGTTTTATATGCAATCTCTTTAGGTGTGGGAACATTTAATGTTGCTCAATTTCAATGGACTATTTTTGCATTCTTTCTTAATACGGCTTAGGTGTTTCTGATAACAGCGTTAAATGCAAACCAACAGTTACACAGGAGAACACAGATTACTTTGTTTTAGGGCTGTCAGTTGATTAAAACAATGAATCACATTCTCTGCATTAACATGAATTATTCTCAACCTGCTGTGAAATGTTCCTATAAATATATTTTCTTTTCCAAATGTGCGTTCTGAATAATAATTAAATGAATTTTCTTACTAACCTGCAGCAGTCTAGTGCTCATCATCTCATTAACACTGTTTTTCACATGGATTTTTCATAAATGAATTTGACAGATGAACAGGATTTGCTTGTGTGTGTTCCTCTTATTTCAGGCTTTTTTTAAATAGACTGAATGAATACAGTACCTGCCTTAAAGAAATGCAACTATGTTAATCATATTTAATTGTTAACAGTAATGCATTAACAGCATTAATATACTATGCATATTAAATTATTTGAAAATGGAAGGGTGTCACGAAACTCAGTGCAAGTAGTCCATTGGAATCAGTGCAGTGAAGAATTTCACCCGAAGGATTGGTGAACAACTTTTCCTATGTAAAGTTTTTATCAAAAAGAAGGCTGTTTGGAAAACAGTTATTTATAATATTTGGACAGCAGTTATTTAGGGTTTGTTTGTTTGTTTGCTAGCTAACAGAATATCTTTGGATGCTTATTTTGGCAGCACTATTCCATATTTCATTCATCATAATTTGTCACATCCGTTCCCACTTTTTTTGGCCTGTGAAATTACATCAAGCAACAGTAAATGTAACACAATTTCAGGCTCGGTCTCAAGTAGCGCACTTGATGTTTAAGATAACTTGTTTGTCACGTTGATGTCCACAAGACTGTAAGGTGTCCCATTTGACATTTTAGGTTTCAGAAAGGTGCTGTATTATGTCACCAAAGTACCCTGAGAAGGATCTCATAAGCTTAGGGTGGCTTTTGAGAAAGGGCCTTAGTCAGACAGAGATATCCGGGGTCGCACCTCAATTTGCTTGCTATCTGTCGCATGTTGCATGCAATATTAAGGTTTGTGCATTGAAAATTATAGGTTGTGTGCCGATTCCATACTTCTGCTATGCACTAAGTACTTTGAGAGTATATGAGTAAATACATGCTTGTGAGTTGGAATAGTACTGTATGTAAGTATTGGGACACTAAAATGTCATAATTTTATTCCGATATGACAGCGGCCTTTGTTACTTTACTGTTTGCATGAGTAAGTGTTACCATCTAGCTATATTTTTTAAACATAAAATTCATAGGTTTTTTATTCTTAACTGTAAGCTTAATTTAAAAGTTTAGCCATTTTATAATCCCTCTGTTTCTTTAGTGCATTACATGGATAAATATCTCATCTACACACCTACTAGTTTCAATAGACACTGGTATGCAGCTTGAATCTGAGTGCAATTATCTCAACAAGCTTTTCGGTCCTAATTAGATGAATTACACTGGCTTAACATGCAATTACCTTCCCAAACCAATTCAATCAATCCACTTATTTTGGTCTGATAATGAAACGGACGTCATCTTAGATCTGAAAAGCCTCTCTCATTCTTTCTCTCTCCCTTTTTCCGTAAACTGCAGCTTGTCAGAGAAGGAGTTTGAGGACAAGTCTGGTGTACTTCTCCAAAGGATCTCCAGGCTGAAGCAGGACCGAGCCGCTGTGTGTATCCCGCAGCGGGGCGAAGCAGGAGAGGGCAAGATCAGTCCTGACACTGGCACGCTCGCAGGGGTCAGAGGTCGCACCAGTTCACTTTCCAAAAACACCAAAGAAGAGAAAGCGGCTCTGCTGTACGAGCTGGTGACAGTCAGGGTGAGCATTATGAAAAGTTTACCCTTATTTTATATATTCAGAACCAGTTTTAACCCTTGCATGTCAGTTTAAAAAAGTTACACAGAGGTCCTTAAAGGACAAAACATTTCATAAAATATTGTATATTAATATTTTCTTTTCTGTTGTCACTGATATCTTTTTACCAACATCAGTCCTGATCATATAACTAACAAAAATGCATTCATTTTCAGGATTTTAACCCTTTAAACATCAGTTTGTTTACATAATGATTTTTATATCAGTAAGTTTTAAGTGATATATCAATAAATATGTTAATTGATTTAATGTATACTAAGCACACTGAGTCCGAAATTCTCGTACAAAATTTTCGCACGTTAAAAAATAAACAAGACATTTACGTTGTGTCAATCACGTTTACACACTGCCTCCTGAAATTTTCATCCGTAATAAAAAAAATTCAGACCAGGTTAAATTTTCTGAATTTTCGTAGCAAGCATTTTGATTCAGTGTGCAAGGACCTTTAGTATGAAATAAATGTATTTTAAATATATTATAGTTATTTTCTAGGGCATAGATTTTTTCTAGGGTAGCAAAAACATTAATTATGGTGCATTATTAGGCTATTTTTGTGCAGTGCCAGATTAAATAAAAAACATTCACACACACACACACACACACACACACACACACACACACACACACACACACACACACACACACACACACATTTCTCCTTACAAACATGCAAAACACACTCTGATATCGATACCAATACACCCACACAAATATAATTACATAATTTCAATTCAGTTGCCTTTTTAGCAGAAGCAGTTAACAGCAAAAAAGTGATGCCTTTCCAACAGAATCAAAGCCTATTAACAAAGAATGCATGAATGTATGCTTAAATAGCACTGGGATTAAATATTACAGTATTAACGTGTTTCAAAGGGGACATTTTTGTCCTTTAGGTAAAAAAAATACACCCAGGATCATGTGTAAAAGAGATGTATGAAAGGAAATTAAATATTAAAATTCCAATAAACATATACTTTTTTTTTTTTTTTACACAACTTATGCTGTTTGCGATAACACAGCCAAAATGGCAAACAAGAATGAAAAAGACAAAAATGTCCCTAAGGACGCACAAATGAATGTGATGCCATTCAGTTTTATCATGATTACTTTACAGCTGAAATGTACAGTTTCTCATAACATGATTTAATTTTGTACAGGAGGAGATGTCAGAGATGCGTGGGAATCTGCGGCTCCTGGAGAAAGAGAGGTGGTGTTTGGACTTGGCGCTGATGGTCCAGAGTGCCCAGGATTCTGCTGGTGCTCTGATCCTGGACAGTCTGCGAGATGAGCTGGGGGAGAGGAGAGCCACTCAACAGGTGCTTTGAAATGTGTCGACTAGTGTGTCAAAAGTTCATACATTTTAAAAACGCAACTATAACAGCCTTTCCATAGTACTGATAGTACCAATCTGGTACCTGCTGATATGTCTGCTTGTAAATGTTCCCTTGTGTGAAGAGCATCAGTGGTTTCTATTTACAACAGGGTTGAGCACTGTAGCCAATCATAGACATGTTTGTTGAGTGCATGAACCCAATGACCAATCAGAGTTGTTTAAGTCAGAATCCATTGAGTTTGTTCAGCACGCGCACTTACAAATTGTTTCTCTATAACCAACAAAGTATAAACAAAATATAAGTAAGAGATTTATTGTGTAGTATAAACAGGAGTTTTCACTCAGTCAATGAGCTCCTGCTGCGGCTGAACTGATTTGATTATAAAGGGAGGGTTCTTTGCTCGCTTTCTGTATAAACCCATTCATAATTTGAATAAAAGTTTTATTTTTCATGCTGCTATGTACACACTGCAAAGTTTCAGGATTGTTGACCGTATTAAAATGCAGGACTGAATCTGAAATTGCGATGTTTGACATAACCACAGCAACTGACGGGACAAAAACAATCTGATGTGTCTTGCAGTCTTGCAGTGTAAATGCAATAGACCTGTAACTTCTGTTACCTGTAATGCGTTTCTTTGATATTTCATTACTTTAATTTGATATTCTTAATGCAAAGTTTACATAATTGAACAATATTTGAAGGCTACAGTCTAGTGTTTTAACTTATTATTTAATCATACTTAGTGTGACTTCTTATGAGTGATAATCTGAATGAGTTTAAAGCTGATATTACTTTAATAGCCTGCATATTATAATATCTTCATTCTTGATCGTTTAGGACTCTGCTCCTGGAGGGGCACCTTCCAGAGACACCTATCTGGAAGTTTCTAGTGATCCTAAAGATCTTGATTAGCTGGTTCAGGTGTGTTTAATTAGGACTAAATTCTACTGGAAGGTCATCCTCCAGGAGCAGAATTAGACACCCCTGGTTTAGGAAATGTTGTGCGTTACAATGTGTCGAACTACCAGATGATTCATCTCTTTAAAGCTTCCGAAACAATGAAAAATGATACACCTCATCTCGGTTGTAGAGAATTGCTGAAAATTTGGCAAAACTAGAAGGTGGAGGGGGAATTCCTGGTCCTCGGAATCACTCTATCCTAAGAGAACTACAAGCAGCACTTCAAAGGTAGGAAAAGACATCAAAACACATCAGACACTCTGATGTGACTCTTTGCTTGACCCGTGGATGTTCTACTTCCTGTTGCAGGGAACAGTCACTAAGGAAGAGAGTGGCAGCTTTACGTGAGTCGCTGGACTCGGCGCTCACAGACAGCACTACTCAGAGAAGGATCAACAGAGAGGATATTGCGCATCTCTCCCGCTACTACATGTAATCCAAAACCACATCACAACACTATATCAGTAGCATAAGAAGTAGAATATATACTGTCGTGGCAAATTAAAATCACTCTCACCATGTAAGAGACAAACTCATTCAGTTGTCTTTGAAAAGGTTTATTCTTGCAAGAAGGTCAGACAGTCATACAGAAACACACAAGTCACTGCAGAGTGTGACACGAAGGGAGGGCTCCCAGCACCTCGTATCTCCCTCGGCCTTCAAGGTTACAAACTCCTAACAGCTGTACTTTTCCACATATTATAAGAAACTAAAAAGAAACACACTACTATATCATACTTCTAAAGCTCTGTCCTTTATATTGAGGGCCTAGATGACCCTCTCTAGGTCATGGACAGGCACCCTTTGGTCTCCCATTTCCATTTTAGGCCCTCACTTTAACTCACTGTGACTTACACAGCAGTTCTAAGTTAAGCATGCACTACACAATGTTTCATGGGCATATAAAATCATGTAAAATCAACCAAAATGAATTTTTCTTCAACAATACAATCACATGGTTGTCATAGAAACAGCTTGTATAGTCACATGATCAACAATTCTGACAAATATGTAACAGAGGCTAGCTGGTAAGAGCTGTCAAGTCAAGTCAAGTCACCTTTATACAAAAGAAGATTGTGTCAAAGAAGCTTCACAGAGATAAATAGGAAATAGCAGAATCAATTATGGAAACTCAATTATGAAGACAGTTCAGATTCTACTGTAAAGCAGCTCTAAACCATGTTGAAAAAAAAACCCCAGCATATGCTGGTTAGGTATGTTCTGAAGCATGGTAGCTGGTTTGAGCTGGTTTAAGCGGGTCCTTAGTTGGTCCTGAGCTGGGTATATCAACGCAATCTCACTGCAATTCGTACATATTTTACGAGGTGGCTAATTCGTACGAATTCGTACGACCTCACTCGTACAATTTAGTACGATTTGTCTAAACCCCAGTGAAGGGTAGGTTTAGGGGCGGGGTTAGGTGTAGGTCATTCGTACAAATTCATACGAATTGGCAACTCGTAAAATACGTACGAATTGCCGTGAGATTGGGCTGGGTATATGCTGGTCCTGAGCAGGAGCTAGTTGCTCATAACCAGGGTGTTATAAGCAGGACATAATATTGTCATTATTTAACTCAAGTCAGTTCAGTGTTGGTTCAGTTCAGATCATGACTTCCGTTTCTCTCGACTTATTAAGCAGAATCGTTTGTGATGTTTGTCTACTGTTTATTTATCTTAAAAACATTTAATTTTAATTCGGCATTTGCATTATCTTGCATTTATAAAAAGCCTCTGTAAGCTTGTGTGGTTGCCAGATTTCAAGAGTTTAAATCCCCGAAAATAGTTTTTTTTCATCAATCAATACACTTCCTGCCAAGTGGTTCACTGAATCTTCCCAACTTGGCAACCATGCACATGGACTCTCTGCATTATGGAAAAGTCACTGATGAGCTGAAAACACTGATCAATCATTTAGCGTTCTCTATTGAGATATTCTGCTCAAATTAAAGTGTAAAACAGCCAGTCTGTTTTCTTTTACACAGTTGTTTGCTTTGACTAAATCTGTGAGCAAACTATTAATGTTCTCTTGATTTGTTTGTGAATATATTTTTGTGCAAAATAATCATAATTAACCATTTAATCTATATTGAGCAGCCTTAATTAAAGCTGTGCAGGTAAACCTCACTCACCTGGCCTCAAGAGGCGCACTAGCAGCTCACTCTAGTGGCTACACTCTTTAGAGTCCTTGTTAGTGAGCCTGATTCCCATGTCAGTCAATGTTGATTTGAATCTTATTTGGAACGGTGCAAAGACACCAATTTATATTGGTGCCGTGACCCGGATGGGAGCGAGGTCTTTAGCATCCTTGTTAATGCGTCCAACTGCAGTTGACGCTGGTTTGTATCCTGCTCAGACTTGTATAAGACCAGTGACAATAAAGTTAGCTTTATTTGTGTACACTTATATGTAACCAACCCATGTATGGTAGAATAATCACAATCACAATATTTTTTTTCCAACAGTAAAATTTCAAGCACCTACAGAAGTTCTCGAAAGAAGCATCAGGAGCAGCTGTGGCGGTTGGAGAAGCAAATCGCAGTCATGAGCGAACGTCATGTTAAAGAAGAGGCCGGGCTAAGTGCTACAATAGAAGCTATGGAGTGGAGGAGAGAGGAGACAATACTCTAGACAGTGCAGTCCTTCTTAGTATAATTTTATTGGCAAACATTTCTGAAAGCTAATGATGAACATTGATTTTGAGTGAGAGGTTTAGAAACACTGAGAATATAGATCATTGACCTACAAAATAAAACTGCAACAAAAATTGCAGCACCAGGACAGGGTCATGCAGAGACCTTTGGAGGGGCAGGTGCTCAAAGTATAAAAGGGGCACATGGAACACGGCTTTTAATAGGGCTGTGCTCCTTGCTGATATGTGTATTGAAATGGATGCTTCTGTATTGATACAGCAGCAAATGCCATGACGCAGGTTTCAAAAAGAAACACAGAACAGAAAAGGCCATTTTAAGTTTAAATGTTAAAGACATTTTTTGCACCTCTTAATTACTCTGGAATGATATTATTATTATTATTGTTGTTGTTATTGAGTTTACAGGGTATGGTGGTTTTGCTGTTGTAAACACTACTGTTGTTGTTGTAGAAAAAAATATTCCTGTCTTATTTAAAATAGAATTATATTCTAATCCTGTTCTGAATTTATTCATTTTTTGAATGATAATGATTATAAAAACAGGATTGATAAGTATAATTTGGAGGATGAGAAAATCAGTATAAGTCTGTTTTACCAGTGTTGTGATAATTATTTTTAAGGCACTCTACATTTTTTAAATAAATACTGTAATAATAATAGTTCAAAGTATGAATAGTTTTTAGTCAGATAACATAAAAAAGACAAGACACCTCGATGCGCTTTAAACTTTTCCCAATTAAACAGCAAGAACGAAAGAGAACAAGCACCTTTGTTTTTATTGCTGTGTGTAGAACTACGTTAGCTGCATTTTTAATATTTAATATTAATTTTAATAAAATGTTAATTCGTCCCCGGCACTTTATTCAAGCTCGAGCAGGTGTTTTCACATAGAGGTTTCTAGATTTAAATCTAGATTTAAATTAAAGAGACATGACCTGACGTTTTTAGTTGTATCGAAAATGAGGAGATATGAATATCAGGAGAGCTGAACACTCTCGTGCAGTGCATGTTTAATTCATACTCGAAGTCAGAGGCGCTCTCGCGCAGAAACTTTTGACGTGCAGGAAAGCTGAGCTGAATAAAAAGCAGAAATGTTTTTACTGATGAATCGTGACAATAGACACACGATAAACACACGATTAACACACGATTGTGAAAATATATGATTTATGTGATTTTCAAGTTATCTTCAGGTAATAAATAAATAAACTATATGAAAAATGCAGTACTGATTGACATATCATTTAGTATAGAAACTATAAAATATATTTCCTGAATTATTCTGTGATAAAATGGGAAAAGTGTGTTCGTAGTAGCCTTTATAAACCAATCATAAAATTGTCATTAGGAAAACATTGAACAGAAATATTGTAGCCCCTTGCTGCAGCTAAAGTGCTTCCACAGGCTACACACAGCAATATAAACAACAGCTGTGCATGATCTCTTCACGCTGTTCTCGTAAAATAATAATAATTAAATAATATAAGTTTACAAGCACACCACTCCACTGAGAACTCCACTTACCGGCAGCCACGGACGTTATTGAAGGCATCCTAAAGGTGTCTGAAAGTGAGGGATCGTCCCGGATGAGATCGTCAGGTGAAAGGTCATCATGTGGATAATTTAATTTACAGATTAAATTAGTTAGTTAGATTGGGCAGGCCTTCACAAAAGGGCGTTTAATTACAAAACAATAAAATAAAAAAAATTGCCTTGACAAAAGGGCACTTTGGGCATCAAGGGGAAAAGGGGCAGGTGCTCAAGTCAACAACAACAACAACAATATTAAAAAATAATAATAAATAATAATAATAATAATAATAAAAATAAAAATAAATGCAGGGCAGCGGGCCAAATTGGCTGCCAGGCCACCCGGAATTCTCCCGGTGCTCCCGATGGCCAGTCCGCCCCTGGTTGGGACCTAAATATAGGCAACTTGTAATTGATAAACAAAATTATTCAGATTGTTTTAATATTCAAATCTTTAATTTACTATGTATTTAATTTTATATACATAGAAGTATTTAGCTCAGAGTGATAAATGATCTCTGCCCTAAACATACTCATGTCTGCTGGCCTGGAGAGGTCTATGCTCCTGTCTGAAGTGCATATTGGCTATCTGTAGCACATACGGGTTCAGACAGCAAGCCTCAAAGCCTGGGTGCAGTGTCAGACACTGCACATCAAGTGTGGGGGTCACATTCTCCACTAAGACCCAGTCCTCAGCTGTGACCATAGCCTTGCATTTCCCACACAAACACTTAATTAAACAAAAACGTGTTTATCTCTCTCCTGTGGTGATGAGACACTGCTATATCATGTAACGTTAGTGTCGGATATTAACGAGCGTGACACGCCTGATCAACGCTTATTAGTTTCTGTTACTGGCAGTGTTGGGCTAGTTACTCAAAGAATGTAATATATTACTCATTACTAGTTACTCCTTTCAAAAGTAATATTGTTACTTTACTTATTACTTTCTGGCAACAGTAATTAGTTACACTACTAGTTACATTACTTTTTATTCACGCCCCACAGAAGTTGTAACTGTGTATCTTACACATAAAATTCTCGTAGAATGTTACTAATAACATATTTCTTCCTCATCATTTGACCAAAATCCACATTGGATCGTAGTCAGAAGTTATTACAAACACTCAATAGTGATTAACAGTGACATTCAAGTAGAAGTGTTGTATTAATCTCATTAAATGTCATGTGTAGCTTGAAGCTAATTGTAATTTCTCCGTTACCCATATACGATTATATTTCATTATGTACAGTATTTTATGAAATCACAAGTTTGTAAGAAACGGTTTAATTTTCCAAAAATATTTTTAATTATAGTAATATAATGTGCCACATGCTGATCAGAGGGATGTAATGCCAGAGTAAAGTACAGTCACAACTTACACAACAGTGTTCAGATCATCTTTTTTCCTGACAAAATCAATATAATGCAATATTTCTATCTGCTGAATGTAAGCTTTTCCATATTCCAAGCTTGCCTGCTGCACTGGGGACATCACATGCATGTGCGAGTCGTGAAAATTATGAAAATAAATCTATGAATTATTTGATTGTTGGATTTAAATCAGCGGGGTTGAGGCATCAAAAGTAACTAAGTAACTAAGATGTTTTATGGATGGTAACTGTAATATTATTACTGAAATCTTATTAGTAATTAGTTACACTACTAGTTACTGCAAAAAGTAATATTATTACAGTAACTAAGTTACAGTAACTACTGCCCAACACTGGTTACTGGTAAGTATCAATACTCATAGATTACCAATACTAGCTTTGCTATTGCCTGATTACATATCGTTAGCTAACGTGTGTATATCTGTAAGCTAACACTGGTCTCTCACAAAGACACCTACCCTGTTCTCCTCACACATCAACTCAATTTGTCTCCTCTCACTGTTGTTTTGTCTAATCCTGGCCTGTACCTGCTCTCTTGGCCGAATAGCAGGCTCATAATTGTATCTATAATTGTATCTGTGGTCCGTCATACGAGTGTAAATAAACATTTAACATTTTCTCAGCGTCCGAACTGTCATTATTATGTCTATGGTTTTCAGATGCGGAAGTAAAATTCTCTCACAAAAACGTCTCCATCATTAATAGCGTATTTTAAAGTATATTTTAAAGAAAATCTAGTTTCTACATTTTTTTTTATATATATATATATCGACTCACTGGGGTCTCTAACCTGCAATATGCCTTTACGGGCATCTAGTGGTTAATAAACCATGGCATTAGGAATGTTATTTTTCTGGCCACCAAACGCCTGTAATTTGCATCTTTACACTGGAGTTTAAAAACATTTTCTCTATTTTAACCCTAAATACTACACTAACTGTAATATAAATAAAAAGCATATTAGAAAAATTATCTTCATCACTCCCAGAATAAAATGCGATTGTTAAACGTAGTCAGCTTAGTTATCAATACACAATCAATGCACATTGTGTTAATAATCACTAGAAATTGCTGCAAATATAGAGAAACCGCTGTCTATCCTACTTAAACACATTCAAACATATTGACAGCGCTGAGTTGTTTGGAACTATTGAGAGCTATTCGCAACTCTGTTTCTCAACGGCTCAGTCTGGGCCATTGCATTTTTCCCCATTCAAAACTTTACAAGTGACACGTCTTGGGTATTCTATAGCCTTTGGGTATGGCTATAACCATAATCAATATAATGATCAATATGGTGATTGGTTCATTGATTATTTCAACATTGTATGTCTTTCTTAATATAGGCTGTGAGTCTTGGGTGCCCCCTAATGGCCAAGTATGGTATAGTGAACCAAGTACACCATTGAACTGGGATTAACTAACTTTGGGTGACTTCCAAGAATATGACAAGGATGGCACAAACGATGAATGGCCATGAGGACACCTGCATCCTGGGGGGAGTATGAGAAGTATGTGATTAAATTAATCTGGAAATAGTTCAAACCAGAATGAGTCTAGAGTTGGAACGGAAACCAAGGGTAGTAAGATTACATTGTAGCAAAACTAATGGGGTAAGACCAATCAGAGGCCGAGTTGTCACTTTTTGTTTAAAAAGACTGATAAGAAGAAGGTATAGAAATAGCTGCCCAGACAGACAAAGACTGAGATGTTGTGGCCGTCATCTAGGTTTTGTTGCTGTGTTCAATAAAGTCTTATTTTGGCATCTGGAACTCTGCTTTTTGAGCTTTATTGACAAATTTGAGAAGACCATAGTTTATTCCACAACACATTGGCATCACGAAAAGGATTGGCCTGAAGCTCGGAGTCGATTAGAGCCGTCGCAGGTGAAGGCCTAGCTCACATGCAAACAAATCAAATAAAAAGGCACCTAAAAAGGTAAGCAAGTTTTTTGCTTATATTAGATATATGGATTGTTTGCGTGGTTTGCTAAGGTCACGCCTATGGTTGTGATCTAAGACGGGGCTTTACCAAAATCGAATCTAAGAAACTGAGTTTAAATTGAATAAATATAAAGTAAATGTAAAGTAAGTAGTAATTAAGGAGTTCCAGATTTCAAAAGTCGCGCATGCGGAAGATTGATAAGAGATTTTGATAAGAGATTTTAGTGCATAAGAGGTGCACATTGCCGAAAAGAGGCATAAAAAGCCTGTGGTAGCCACATCTCAGAGACGGGGGTGTTTGGGGAGCTGTCTGTGCGTGAGTGAGCGAAGGCATTGAGTGGGAGTGTGTTTTGTCAGTGTTAACACTGCCTGAGGGAGCGCGAGGGACAGAAGCTCCAGAGAAATCATTTTTGTGCCCGTCTCATCCAAAAGAGAGCAAAATGCATATGGTTGATGAATATGATGAACCAGGTGAATGGAGAAGTCAGAAAGATCATCAGATATTTCAGGAGACCTTGATAAAGACACGAGGCCTTCATAGCCACTTTTGGCTTGAATCACATTTTGTTGATTTGGATGGAGAGGTACGAAGTTTGACAGAGTACAGGAAAAATAAGTTCCTTCAAAAGCTGACCAAAATTGTAAACTTGAGTGAAGTAGAGCAAGAATGGCCAATGATTGATTGGGAAGAAGTAGTTCATAAAAACAGCAGAGTTTGTCATTTGACTGAAAAATTGAAGGGGCTTATTTGTTCTCCAGAATTGACTTGCCAGCTGGAAGATGCATTGAACGTGGTTGAAATCCCAGTTAACCCAGTTTTAGCACCCTATCTTAGGCGGAATTTAGAGAGTCCATGCCCAGAAAATATTGCAGGAGCTACAATCCTCAAAAATGTTCGTCTCCGACTGTCTGCTACCAGACGAGAGGTTACTTGGACCTCCAGAGTCCTGTATAATACAGATGCGGTAGGGAACACACTGCCAATGTTTGTGACTGGCAGAACACTGAGACGATTGTTTGTGACGATTGAGATAAAGAGTGAACCACACTACATTCAGCACCTGTGGGTGGAAATTCACAAAGACCCGGAAAGAGCAGAAATAGCACAGCGGGAGACGCTGAGATCATTGCTGAAGTGATTTAGATAAAAACAAATAAACAAGACAAAGATATGGGAGATGAAGTAGTTGTAAATAAGAACAAGAAGAAAAAGGGGAAGAAGGGGCAAAAAAATTCTATTATTACAAGAAAACGACTATAATTTGACTATTGATTGATCTGAACCAATAAACTTCAAATATTGTACAAAAGATAAATTGTATACTGGAATAATTAGGGTAAGAGGGTTTACATAAAGTTAACCCAGCCCAGTCTCACGGAAGTTCGTGATATAGTTACGAAATTTAATCTATTGATTCGTGTTCATGGCCACGAATTTCCCTCTTTTTTCATGTCACTCAGCACAACTTTCCATCTAATGTATTTCAATAGGAAATATCTTTCGTGCCCTCCACCACGTTTTTCTTTTTGCCACTGGGTACCACAGAGTCGCACAGACATATTTTTTCTCATTTGTTATTCTTTATATATATATATATATATATATATATATACTGTATATATATTCAAGCACTATTACTCAACATTTAATCAGATTTTATCCTTGTTTTTATTGCTTTATATTCTGTAAGCTACTCGCTATTATAAACCATCGTCAGTGGTTCCTTGCGGTCACATATAGCCTACTATACGTTACATGTATATACAAATATACGAGACTGCGTTAATTAGAGACACACACATTTATTACAGTATAGAAATTATAAAATATATTTTCTGCCTTATTCTCTGATAAAAAATGGGGGAAAAGTTTACATTGGAAATTTCTGTCAGCCTTACCCATGATCCTCAGCCTCCGGAGCCAGGCCGCGGCTGCGGATGAATTCTTCTCATTGCTCTGTCCAGGCAAGTCACGAGCTAATCACGTGCTATCGGAATGATCGTAAATACGAGTTTCCTAGTCAAGCTTGTATTTACGATAATTCCGATAGCACGTGAATGCAGCATCACGTTTTGTTTAAATGTTGTAATTGATGCCTGCCTTTGCCATTAAACTCACATGGTTTAAACGTTAGAGCAACAATTAAAACCCGACCAAGTTTGCTCCTTATCAGCGTATAATAATAATAACAATAATAATAAACCACTTGTGAAATTAGACTTGCTAAACAGGTCTAGCTAACTTCAATATAAGCTAACCCTATTAATAGAAAAAATCCAAGGCACTTCTTCCAGTCCAAAAAAGTTAAAAAGCCTTTATTTACCTCTTGGCCATCATCACTATTAATAGAAACATAACTAAAACACTGCACTCTGATGCATTATTGTGTGAGCTCTAGATGATGACATTTTCTCTCGATCATCGTGGTTCACCCACAACTTCACTGTAATGTGTCAGTAATAACAATATAACTTTGTCTAAAGTTACTGCACACAAAGTTTCCTTTAAATCTGGGACGAGGAACCCCAGACGCATGTTACATGCCTTTTAACTTGAAAATCTTGTATTTTTATTAATTTACCTTAAGTATTTATAAGAAAATGGGAACATCTCACTATTGGGGTGCCCTTTTAAAACCTCATTTTAACATAACTACTCTACACTACATAATTAATATTTTCTGTTCTCCCTTGCAGATCCTGTCAAACGAGTCATCTGTATGAACATAGATACACCTGATTTACCCAACCCAAAGGCACTCTATCTATCTATCTATCTATCTATCTATCTATCTATCTATCTATCTATCTATCTCTGTCTAACTCTCACAACGTCTCTGTAGACAGTACATCTGTCTGTCTGGCTGTGTGTTCATCTGTCTGTATCTGTTTGCGTTGCAATGGCCTCCAAACATGAACTTGACTCACAGGATCCTCACTACCAAGAGGGGAGACGCGTGGCTCTTGAACTGAAACTAGACCATGTTCTAGCTGAAGCCAGGGTAAGAGTTTTTATATACCTCAATCATTTTAGACTTGAACATGTGGATGGGTGACAAATTAAAGTAAAAATGTGATGAATGTAGAAGAAGGATGAGTGCAGGAGATTACATGCATGATGCATTAACATCCTATAATGCTCTTTGGCATGTGTAACTGAGGGAATATATTTTTGAAAAATGGAGCTCCATCTCCCCGAGTTACGGAGACTTGGAGAGTCTATGACAAGGTTAATTTAAGCCATTCAACACCTTACTAACACACTATGTTGTGTTTTTCTTTCACTAATCACCTGTCTTTTGGATACAGTACTTTTAACAACATCAGTCTTACAAGAAATATTCACTCCAACACGCAGACAGCAGCTGTGGAGAGGAAACGTGCACGCTCTGTAGGAGAACCTCCACAGACCTCTAAAAGGGAGTTTTTATGACATGGCAAGCTGAGGGGGAGGCAAGGAGGGCGACGCCAAGCTTCAGCTACAGGTTATATCTGAATTATTTTACATTTGTAGGAATTTACTATGTAAATGTTGTACCAAATCAAATTAGAACACTATAATTGATTGTTGAGAATTTAAAATTTTCCAATATCTAAAAAGACATTTAAAAAGTACATAAACCTTTCAGTGGCACTATAGTAGAAGACATTACCAAGTACTTTACAGAAATATGTCTGATTTCATAAATTGTTCAGTTTTGGGTAAAAATCAACAACAAAAAAACATGCAGTGATAGCCTAACATGTTTTTATTCTTCTATGTACTGTTTTACAGTCACACACACCCCGGTCGAATGCTCTCTGTCATCCAGTGTGGAGGTTCCACTTACTGTACCCTCAGCAGAACTAAATCCTCAAGAGCAATTTGGTAAATCAAAGTGATGAATTTAAGTTTAAATCTAAAATCCATGTGTGATTAAAGAAAAACCCCTTAGACTAAACTGATAGTGCAGTAAATGGATTAAGAACACAATTTAGTAAAGATTAAGGCTAGTTTGATACTGAATCATGAAATGGTGTTAATTCTAAATATTGATCAACTGACTTTTAATTGGTCCTCATCTAAATTGTCCCTTACAGGTTTATTTCATATTTTCTTCACAGAAAAAAATATGGAGAGGCTCTCTGATATTTTGAGGTCTTATCCTTCTGCTGAGCCTCAGAAAAGCTCTGCATCATCATGGTCTTTTCGGCAGCAGAAAGCCTCAGAGCGCTGGAAAGAAGCAAGACCATACCACCTAAAATGCCTTATTACAAAAGAGGCTGTTGGTCAGCCATTGTGTTGTCTTTGCCATGAGCCTGCTGTTATTAGGTTGGTTTTCATGAATATTAAATTTTAATTACCCAGGGTAGGCTTGCTGAGAATTAATGTTTAGTGCCCTGCTTTATAGGCTAAGGTGCATGTGTTTTGGGGGACACCCAGATGAAAACCACATTTATGAGAAAAGTACATCTAGGACCTTCTTGCTGTAAGGTGACAGTGCTAAACACTGAGCCACTATTCAGTCCAACACAATAAAATCAAACCAAGTGTCAAACCTAACCTAACTAAATTTGGAATAGCTTAAATTGAGTGTGTTATACTTTTATGTGAGTTATTCACCTGAAATAATATATTATAATATTTTTAGGTGCAGAGCCACTATTCAGGAGTCTTCCCGAGGAGTGGTTCTGTGGAGACTGTGATGTATTGCATCACAATAAACAGCCACTCCACAACAGGGAATGTGTGATTCATGGGTTTTTTGAAGCCATTCCTCCAACTTCATGTGTCGTTAAAGGGCAAGATGGATAATGCATCCATGAGCAAGGCATGTTCTCACAAAAGCCCTCATTTTGCTGTTCATGAGTGTCTGCAGCCAGTTACAGATCATCTAAATTAGTGGTTTTCTTTCTTTTTGCCTGCTTGCATTTTGCCAACAGTGAAGACGCCAGACTGCTCCTGTGAAGGCACAAACTTCACCATATTACCAGGCAAATCAGTGATTTTAATTACCATCAATGGTAAGAACAATTCACTATTTAGATTTCTATTGTAGATTTGATGTTTTTCATACTAGTGTGCTGTGTGGCATTGTGCTTACAATTGCAGTCGTGTCAAAGTCTATGGTATAGCGCATGGTATTGTCATTAGCCTAAAAAAAGACAGACATCTTTTATTTTTGTCCTCCGCTAAAAAAAAGCAGTAATATTCTTTGCGTCCTTCCAGCATGAAGTCCAGTCAACACAGCTGTTTGTAATTTGATGATTTAGACAAATGTAAACAATGTGTGATACTATTCAAGAAGTCTGGTTTGGGATTATAGGAACTTGTGCAATGTCTCTCAGCCATTCACAATGTGCAGAATTACTAACTGTTTTAAAATTAATTTTTAAATGTACTTTTTTGTTCAAAGGGCGTTTTGACTTGCATCAGCCACTATATATGTCAAACGTGCCAGCATCAGTGGATCCCTGACTTGAAGGACCTCTTTAGGAGTGGATATTGGCCAGCCTCTGTCACCTGTTCCACACTTTATACACTAGACCTCCTGAGCTCCTTTCAGGAACTCAAGGTCATCTCTCCAGGATTCTCCAGACAAGCCTTCGCAAAGCTGCGGGAGCATCGCACTAAGATTGGAGGAAGAGTAAGTGTAATTGTTATTACCACATTAAAAATGTATTTCCATTATCAGACATTGTTACATTTACTATTTCATTCTATATATCTTCCAGTCTGGACAAATCAACGGCGATACACTACAGCGCAGCTTCTTAGAGTTTTCATATGCTTCATTTGAGGAAGACCAGCTCTGCTGTGGTGCTCCTTTCACCTGCCCAGCCTGCACGCCGGAAATGTTGGCTGTTTCAGCCGATGGAAACAGAAAGCTATATCGCTTTCGCCGAGACACAAGGTGGTCTTTTGTTTCAGTCTTTTTATTGATTTATTTATTTACTTTATGTTTTTAATGGATGTATTTCCGATTTTTCTTTCTTCCTCAGCTCTGATGATCCTGCCTTTATTTTGAGGGGTTCAAGGTTCTAGGTTCTTTATTATTTGTCACATACACAATCATACAGGGTATAATCAGTAGTGAAATGTAGGTCAGGACAGGTCCGCTCAATGGACAGTGCAAAAAAATAAAATAAAAAATGAAACATAACACAAGAGAATATATATAAATATAGGTAAGAGTAAGATAAAAAAAATGAGTAGAATGTGCAATGAAATAAAATAAAATGTGCAATACACTGTGGATTTAATAAATATTAATATAGACAGGGATGTGCAAGAGGAATGTGCAAAACAGGTTGTACCGGGTATGTACACATAGCAGCAATGCGGATGATGGAGAATAATGAATGTTTTTACAGTTTATTAAATTGAGTCCTGTAGATGTTATGAGACTGAGTTTAGGAGCCTGATGGCCTGAGGGAAGAAGCTCCTCCTCAATCTCTCAGTTTTTGCCATCATGCTCCTGAAGCGCTTGGCAGATGGCAGCAGAGTGAAAAGACGGTTACCGGGGTGATTTGAGTCCTTGATTATTTTTGCAGCTCTGCTTTTGCAGCGTTTGAGGTAGATGTCCTGCAGAGAGGGGAGGGCAGACCCAGAGATGCGCTCAGCTAAGCGCACGACTCTCTGCAGAGCTTTGCAGTCCTGATTTGTGGCGTTACTATACCACACTGAGATGCACTGAGTCAATACACTTTCTATGGCCCCTGAATGGAAAGTTTTCAGGATTGCTGGTGAGACCCTGAATTTCCTCAGCTGTCGCAGATGGTACAGTCTTTGCCTGGCTTTCTTGACCTGTGTTTGAATGTGTGCAGTCCAAGTCAGGTCCTCGGAGATGTTTACACCGAGGTACTTGAAGCTGCTCACCCTCTCCACAGGGGTCCCGCTGATCACAAGAGGAGTGTAGGGCCGCTGCTGTCTCTTCCTGAAGTCTACAATCAGCTCTTTAGTTTTGCTCACGTTCAGAGAGAGACCGTTGTCCTGGCACCATGATGTAAGTCTCTCTACCTCACCCAAGTATGCGGTCTCATCATTGTTGGAAATGAGGCCCAGAACCACAGTATCACCAGCAAATTTAACAATAGAAGTGGAGCTGTGAGAGGACACACAGTCGTGTGTGTAGAGAGAGTAGAGCAGGGGACTCAGGACACAGCCCTGCGGGGCTCCTACGTTCAGGGTGATGGAGTTGGAGGTGAACTGGCCCATTTTCACCACTTGCTCTTTGTGGCTGAAGACATTGCTGTGTCTAGATTTGTGGAAACCATACAGAAAGCAGTGAGAAATGCAAGTTTCAATCATAACTTGACCGAAAAGTTGTCACAAAAAGAATCATATATGTCCGACCTTGATTTCCTCCCCACTTCAACTACTTCTACCAACCAACTACTCCAAAATCAAATTGAGTGAATAAATGCCATATATTGTTATGACCAGTGTTGGGCTAGTTACTCAAAGGATGTAATATATTACTCATTACTAGTTACTCCTTTCAAAAGTAATATTGTTACTTTACTTATTACTTTCTGGCAACAGTAATTAGTTACACTACTAGTTACATTACTTTTTCTTCATGCCCCACAGAAGTTGTAACTGTGTATCTTCCACATAAAATTTGTCTAGAATGTTACTAAAAACATATTTCTGCCTCATCATTTGACTAAAATCCACATTGGATCGCAGTCAGAAGTTATTACAAACACTCAATAGTGATTGATAGTGACATTCAAGTAGAAATGTTGCACTAATCTCATTAAATGTCATGTCTACCTTGAAGCTAAATGTAATTTCTCTGTTTCCCATATACGATTATATTTCATTATGTATTTTATCAAATCACATAAGTTTGTAAGAAGCTGTTTAATTTTCCAAAAATGTTTTTTAATTATAGTAATATAATGTGCCACATGCTGATCAGAGGGATGTAATGCCAGAGTAAAGTACAGCCGCAACTTACACAACAGTGTTCAGATCATCCTTTTTCTTTACAAAATCAATATAATGCAATATTTCTATCTGCAGAATGTGAGCTTTTCCATATTCCAAGCTAGGAATTATTTGATTGTTGGATTTTAAATCAGCGGGGTTGAGCCATCAAAAGTAACTAAGTAACTAAGATGTTTTATGGATGGTAACTGTAATATTATTACTGAAATCTTATTAGTAATATAGTTTCACTACTAGTTACTGCAAAAAGTAATATTATTACAATAACTAAGTTACAGTAACTAGTTACTGCCCAACACTGGTTATGACAGCATTGCTTTTATTTGATTTGTTGTGTTTGTTATGTGTGTCATAGACACAGGGAAAAGGCACATGTGGGGACTCCCAGTGGCCAGCAGCGAGGGAGACATCAAGGAGGGCTTCCAAATTGGATGAAGAGGGGATGGAGGTTGCAGTGTGTCACCACGGATTCCTTCTGAAAGCTTTTAATATGTACAGGGGGGAGATATTTGCATACCCTCTGTATCTTCAGAAGGAGCTCATGCCAGCCAAGGCACAATTCTTTGCAATGGATGTGGCTTGCAAATATTGGCCATACTTGGAGAAAGCTGCTAGTGTCCTTCCTGCTCTTCAGGATCTGACCACAATGAAACCTTTCCTCAGTGTGATGCATGCTCGAGCCCATGCTACTAAGTGTGAAGTATGTATAATATCTGTGCATCATATGTACATTTGTAATGTTTACAAGCACATTAATAATGTGAAGTTGAAGTGATGGGCTACACTATACTATGTAGCCTTTTTGCTTAATCGTTTCTTGTACAGATTGTAAAGCCCTTTGAGGCAAATTGTGCCCATTTAATTAAACTGAATTTCTTTCACTATTTACTAATAGATAAAATGGAGTGGTAGGAACCAGGAAGGAGCAGGGACAACCGCCGGTGAGGAGGTCGAGCTAGTGATCAGCTACCTCTCACGTTGTGCCCTGATAACCAAATATATGTCCAAAGCAGGTAATCAGATTGTTTGCAATATTCCTTTTTTATTATTATTCTAATTATTATTTTTTTTAGATTAAGCATCGTAACCTTATTATTTGCTTTAAAGGGGTGGTTGACTGGTTTTTTTCTAGGCTTGATTGTGTTTATGGGGTACAGTCTAGCATGTGTTCATGCTTGGTTTTTTTAAAAATGCATTATTTTTCACATAATTTACCTTTATTCCACACCTCTCTGTCTCTTCTCTGACAAACGCCTCGATTTATTTCCTGGTTTTATGAAGCTCCTCCTTCAGAAATACGCGATGGGCTGAGATTGGTTAGCTGGCTCATTGTGTTGTGATTCGCTAAACAGCCTCTAGAGCACATCTGAACGTCCCGCCCCTCTCCTCAGTGGCATGTGCTCCGGTTGAATTGTAAACAGTGGCGTTGTCTATAATGCTTATCAATTTGAGCCCGATTGAGACCCAGAGGATATTAGTGAAGAGGATCGTGCAGAACCTGTGCAAGCACGGCTCTTAATGGTATGTTTGGTTGTTGTTGTCTCATACTTTTAAATACGCTGCTATTTGTAAGTGCTACTGCTTCTGTTAGCTTTTAATATACGGTTTTATCCTGATTAAAGCTTTAATACAGCACAGCAACCACACGCGTGTCCATTTATAATGCTTCTCATTGCTGTGTGAACATCAGTCAAAGTCAGCTTTATTGTCAATTCTGCCACATGTACCGTACATACATACAGAGAATTGAAATTGCGTTACTCTCTTACTCCCTGGTGCATACAGATAACACTAAACACTAACAGTAGAACGCAAGAATACAGATAAGTACAAATCAAATATATATATACATATACACATACGTACACAAAAATGCAACTATTACAAATATACAAATAAGGACATGTAGGGAAAAAAATAAAAATAAAACATTAAATAAAGAAATAAAAATAATAATATAAAAAAATGGATAAAGTGGCATAAGGCATATGGCAGATAGTGCAAACCAGTGAAATAAACAAACAAACAAACAGTGCAGAATATAAATGGTGTAGTGCAAAGAGCTTATCAAGACTATTTTATTTCAATTTAAATCTATTTAAAGTGACAAGGAGCAGTCTTTTTTATTCAGACTGTCAGAAGAGGTAGTTGAATGAGGTCAGTCCAATGCTGTACAAGTGTCCGGTGCTTGTCTCAGTGTGAGTGTGAGTGTATAATTCTAACATAAGTTATAATCCTAACATAAGTGTATAATTGGAACAGTTTGTTGGAGCTTATCTGACGATCTGAATGAGAGAGAGAGAGAGAGAGAGAGAGAGATGCAGAGCAACACGAGTAACAGTATTAAGAACCGCTGCTTTAATGATTTTGAAACTTGAGAATCTATTAGAATCGTTAGAAGACAGAATCGCGATTCATATGAATAGCTTTTTACGTACATCCCTAGTTATCTCTTCCTCTTCTTTGAAGCAGTGCAGCATGGCCTCGCCCCCTTTGCTGCGTGTTCCCGGGGGCAGGGTTTATCTGGGTTCGTGACGTATCAGACCCGGGAAGTAACTCGTTGTAGTCCCTTACCAGTCGTTTTTGTAGGCATTAAACTGCCAGAATTTTAAAAGACGATATCTCCGTTTGCATTGAACTTTCAGCGCCGCAACTCTGCAGATATTGTTTATGCTCAAACAGCAACATTACACACTAACTAATGTTAAAAAAGTGAAATCGCAATCAACCACCCCTTTAAACAGCATGGGTGGACATGCTTACATTGCATGCAATGGGGTGAAACCACAAAAAACATCTCTCTCTACATCAGTCACTTTCAACAAGATATGTGAAGGTAAGTCTCCTATTAATTGTTTTGTGTATCCTTCTGTTGTGTGCACTTGGCCTGTTTTTAATCGTACTAAGTCCTGATTATTGTATAACACTGTTTATCAGACTTGTCAGAGACTCCGGGATGAAACGGCAAGGCTAGCTGAACTAAAAACAGAGTTACTTTGCACAGATGAAGTGGTGGCACAGTGGCTTTCTGATGTGAAGGAATGGGCAGCTGGCGGTAAGCATGACCAGATAAAAGAAACAGCAAATATATTTTCTACTAATATCTGAAAATTAAGTTTGATATTAAAGAGCAACTAAAGATAATAGACTGATCATCTATGGATTACAGCAAACTACATGTCATCATCAGATGTTTTGCCACATTTATGTTGGGTATTTTAGTTTCCCTGCAGGAAGTCCACATACCAAGTTTAATGAAGTTGGATTAAAAGGGGTTTTATATACAAATACAAATTCAAACACTGAAACGGTTCTGTGTTGTTTTAACAGTGAATTTGCTTTCACTATTACTTCTACAGAGACACATCTCATGCCAGTCAAGGCACCGCACACAGAGGACTCCAGCAGTCAATTGAAGGGCTTTACCTTAGTGTGAGGCAGCGGAAGCAAACCCTTTACCATCAGAATGGTATAACTACTGAATATAATAGGTTGATATATTCAAGCTACTGTATGCATCCTACTCCACCAAAAAATACATGTAATTACCACATAATTTAGTAGCAGTTAAGCTTAATCATTGGATTTTGTGCTTTAAATGTCCAGTCTGTAGGAATTAGTGGTAAGTAGCGGTGAGGTTGTAGATTGCATCCAGCTCCCCTCACCTCTCCCTTTCCAAGCTGTAGTAGAACTACTGTGGCAGATGAGAAAAAGTGAGTGGTCCTATCTAGAGCCAGTGTTTGTTTGTCCATTGTGGTCTACCGTAGGAACATGGTGGGCTCTGTGAAAGGGGACCGTATTTAGATAAAAACGGCCCATTCTAAAGTAATTAAAGCACAGCAATTCTTACTTTCAGGAATGTGTGTATCCCCTAAATGTTACATACTGGACCTTTGAGTTATCTGTTTGTAAATCTAAATTACAATTTTCACATACTTCAATTACTGCATCTTTGCTTTAATTTTTTTTTGGGTGCAATATGTCTTTCCTTATTGAACAGTGCTGTTACAAACCTCTACAACTGTACCTCCTGTTCTTCTAGACAGCAGCAAGCTTCGCCACTGCCTTTGAAGGAAGCTGGCAGAAGACAAAAATCTCCTTCTTCAGGAGATAGAAAAATTCAATGGTCTTGTACTAGACTCTGCCACTAACATTGATGTAGCTGTGGTGGAGCATTCCCTGACTGGAGAGAGCACTGGGTCTCAAATATGGCCGTGGGAGGTTCATGGCAGTGGTACGTCAGTTTTCAGGTGCTTCACGCAGAGAGAGAGGTGCAATTCAGATACCGCGTTTCAGACAACGCCTCAACAGATGGATACATACACACAAAGACTTTGTGACAAAGTTATGTTAAAATACCCGTTTTGGCAAATATTCTGGTAAACACAGTCGGTTATATCTTAAGTTAACGTATACAGAAAGAATCCGGATGTGTGTCAGAATTAGGTCCGTGCATTTAGTCTTAAAGAGACAGCTATAATACCTGCTTCTGTCTGCTAATCAAACAACACCACAGCTTTAACAAAGATTAATCTGTATTTAACTTATGCAGTAAGCATTATTGCGTTGTTTTACACTTAATTTTTACATTTCTGCACCTGAATACTACTGTTACTGTCTTTATTTATAATTTTATGTTGTAGTCTGTTCGTCTATGCTTGTAATTTAATTGTTCTTGTTTTATTACTGACTTTAGTAGTTAAGCTAGTAGTTTCTGCTTGGGTATAGCAGTACTTAAAGTAAGCTTTTAGTAATTAATGAAAAGCAAACTTTTTTTTGCTGATCCGAAAAATGATCCGATCCGTGACTCAAAATCTGTAGTATGATCCGAACCATGAGTTTTGTGATCCGTTGCACCACTAATATTGAGTGTTGTAATGTTCATTTAGTTAATGGGCACATTTCCAGTATTCTTATGTATCAATTTCATTAAAAAAAGTACATGTTTGTAGTTACAAAACATTGAAATGGTCTTATGCTCATGTATAGATTGCCTCATGTATTCATATAACTGTTGATTCTTAGCAAACATTTCAATCAAGAAACAACTGCATGACCAAGTGATGTTGACAATGCGACTGCAAGAGGAAAAAAGCATTTTGGTGTTGGAGATGTCACTACACTGCAAATGGTTGCAGAGCCTGGCAGTGGATTCAGCATGAAAGCTGAAATTAACAAAATAATATTGAACATTAGAATTTGTGTCCTGGTGTGTTACATGAGGTTAGCATAACAAGATTAAGCTTATTATTATCTCCTCCAGTCAACATAGAAAATCTAGTTTGTCAGCATCATCAAACACACCTTTTTCTTGATGTAACTTCTTGAATGCTACACAAGGTGTTACTTTAGTACAACTGTAGTGAAGAAGAAAGATGTTAGCTATTAGACTGGCTGCAACACAAAACGCCTTTCTGCTGCTTTGGGCCTCGCTGCATAAAGTCGCCTCAGTGAGCCATCAGAGTTTATACTGAAGATAGCCAGGTAGTATGACAATGATACACATAAAAATGGCAGCCATCCTGATATATATATATATTTGAATGGGTGAAATCTTTTTACTCCATTGAAGTTCTTTGGCCTCATGAAGCAGTCTTAATATGTAGTTTGTCCTTAATGTTATCTCTTTTGTATTTTGAGATGTAGACAATGGGAAGGAGGGACTTTGCTGTGTCTTAAGAAGAAGACTGTCAGAGGTGTCAGAAAGGTTGCAAGTGGTCCTACAAGACTGCTTTAGGCCCCGAGGCCTCTGCCCTTCTACATGTTGAAGCAGAAGATCAAAGTGGCCTCAGTAGTTTAGACACCAGTGAGGATGAAGAAGAAAACACAATTTAGGTAATTAATTTATTCATATGTATGTATGTTTGTTCTCATAAATAGACCGGGGGTGTTCCATCAAGGTGGATAAAGGAAAAGCCTGGCTTAGGAACATTGCAGGGAAAAGTTGCAGCAACGTCAACTGGCCCGTCTCAGCTCGACTCAAAGCGTGCTGATGCTGTCACTGCAACTCAGCTTGTCAATTTGTCAGATGCTGATTTTAGAATATAAGGCATGGCACCTGTTTCAACAGCCAGTCTGCTTGTAGCAAAGTCAGCTGGTCAAGTTACTAAACTTTCGGCTGGTTGAAGTTTTGGATGGAGGAAAGACAGGATCAATTCATCAATTTGTTTGAGGAACAACTGTGTCTGCATGACACAAGCCTTAGAAATTGACTCGGCTCTTCAGGGCTGCTTGTGTACTCCATGCACAAGCACATTACATGCTTATTCAAGTCTGATTAAAGTCAACGTTGACATTATGTAAGTGGAATGGCTTGAGCCTGCAGTGAAAGTCAATGTTAATTCAAGCCAGGCTTTTTCAAGAGAGCACAGCTTTCATTAGCTGCGTTGATGGAATATCCCCATTACTGTTACTCTTCATAATTTATTTGTGTATTTATTGATGCTTTACACACCTTGTTCATTCTAAAACAGCTGAGCTTCACTGTCTTATCCTACCTTTTTGCATTTTTGTTTTTCTGTATTTCCCCAGATGGAAGCTGCACAAAGAACTGTGTTGAAGGAAATGGACTTGTCCAGTATCTGTGTGTTTTTAGTATGCTGATTGAGTTACCACATCAGAATCTGGATGCATTCTATATTGTTGAAAATTAAACCTGTGTCTGTAGATTGCCAAGCAATTCAGTAAGCACATGAATGCTCCTTGAAGATGCACATACCTCTTAGTATAGGTGCACCAATCTCAGCCAAAAATGTTAACTTTGCACATATGATACAGTATTTCCTGATGTAATATCATGACATGATATTTGGGTAGTGTATTCATACTCCTTTAAGAGAGACTCCCCTTGATTGCGGTGACCCTGTGACCTTTCCTCTTGTGTAAAACTCAAGGCTAAACTTTTGACTTGTATACAACAAATGTTAGGAACAGGTTTCTAAGTAATTTGCTGAGCATTCTCAAGCTTCCCAGGCATTGAATCCTGTCGGTTTTGTTGACCTCATGACATTCCCTGTAGCACAACCCTCAGACCAGAATGTAAAGTTCAATATTGTCTATTGGGCAGATTTGCCGTGAAATCTGGTAAGCAAATTTATGAAGATGACTTTGGTGACCTCATGATGTTTCCTTTATCACCATATTTAGGCCGAAATGTAAAAGCTCATTCTTCATTACTTGCATTTTCCCCACATTTGCTTATTCTGCAGTGCAGCAGCAGCAGAGGGTCTGTGACATTTTTGTCCAGAGGGGTATTATAGGATAAAGGGGTATGGGGGTTATTATAGGTATTATAGGGGTATGGGTGTATTAAAGGATATAACTGTTGTGTTTATATTACTGCACCATAGAAAATAAACATCATAACAAATTAGGTTATTTCGTTTATAATTGGTCTGTCACTGTCAGTTTTGTCCTTACAGGGTTTTGGCAGGTCCTTAAAAAGTTAAAACAGTTATATCGAATTTAAGGCCAAAATATATATATATTTTAAAGTATAAGATAGTCCTAATTACGATTTTTTAAAAAAGATTTTTATGATAGCTTCATGTGACGATTTAAGTTCAAAAGGCTGTGATTTCATTGACTAAATGAGCCATGCATGTTTTAAAGTCAGATGCTGTGCTGCTTTGTGTACTGCCATTACCAGGGAACCCTGCTGACAGAAAATGAATTGGCATTGTTGTTCAGACCAAAAAAAAAAAAATCTACAAATAGTTTTACTTAACATGCAATATTTTAATATTTTAACATGCATTTTATTAAAAAAATCCTGCAGATACTCTTGTTATAAGCACATTGTACATTACACTTACATTAAGTACTTGTATAATGGATTAGATAGTATGTAACAGAAAAATTCTGTTATGATTTTACTTTATGTTGTATGTTATAACCGTTGACAAATAACTTTGACTAATAACCCTGTTCTGCTGGTGCTTTTCAAGTGAACTTAACCACATGGTCCAGTGTTATTACATACAGCCTTATGGCCTGTTTTACCAATATGCATACTCATAATGTGGTGTATTTTTCACTGGAAATTGTTGTGAATGGCAAGAAATAAAGAATTTCCAAAGATAAGCATTTTTTTTGTTTTCAATTATTTCCCAGCAATATCCTCTACTTGATTGCACAAATACTATTTGAACTGAACTGATCTGGATGATATTACTGAATCAATGATGAACTGCCTTTAACTGAAAATTGAGTGTTTACTGTTGTCCTTTTGCATTTTGACACTATTTCCCTATTTAATACTGTAAAGCTGCTTTGACACAATCTGTATCTTATGGAATCTTGTTTCATTTGACATCACACAGCATTATTAATTCGTAACTTTATGGCATGTCTTTTTATTTATCTTCAAACAACCCGATCTTGCTTGTAATTAAACTTGATATATAGAAGTAATGTGTATATGTACACGTTAATGCATGCTAACCTGTTTATTAGTATTTGTACATTTACTGCATGTATTTTGACATTTTTAGGGAAACAAGTTGGTGTGGTGGGGAGTGGCTAGAAATGGGAGTTTGTGTATGTGTGAGTGTATTTGTATTTTGTCTGTTTTGCTTTATGTACAGTAGTTTCTGCATATTTGTTAAGGACCCCCATGGAAACTAGATGGGTTTATCCTTTTTATGAACTAGCAGAAATAGTGAGCAAAATGCCTGTTTGAATTGAAATAAAAGTGCATTACTACAGGCGTGCGGGGAAGACCTGAAGTACTTGGGTTGAGGCTGAAATCTTATAATCTATTATTATTTATGCTGTATTATTATTTATGATATCATACAGTCACAGACAAAAATAAAAATATTGGCATTTCTGTCAGATAATAAATGCACTACTTCTCCCTGAAAGGGAGAAGTAGTGCATTTAATTGTTTAAAGGATGGTTCGCCCTAAAACTAAATTTCAGTCATCAACGACTAATAAATACGAAAAAAAAAATAAAAAAAAAATAAACAGTCATAGTTCCTCCTCATCCCCAAATTTTGTGCAATCACTTTCAAACTTCACAATACCATGCAGAGAAAAACTGGCAGTGAACAGGTAGAAAAATTTTTGGAGACAGTTGTCTTACAAGTTGTAGGCTAGTTTGCCAAATCTTACAAAATGGTTTGAGGGAGAGCTGTTTGGCTGTGTCTAAGGATAAATTAATCTTTAAAAACTTTAATTGTATGAATAGACCCAGTATTGTGCTAACAAACTCTGTGCTGGTTATATAAAAATGGAAACCTCTCCCAAGTTTCTACTGTCAAGGAGGTCAGGAGTTGACATCCCTTTAAGATTTAGGCATAAATATTGATAAAAAATATTTTGCATACTCGACACAAGTTGTGAACTGTGACTTTAAAAATATAGTGCATGCACCTTACCTTCACAAAGGTATTCATAAAATGAACCTATCTTCTGAAGATAGTCCTGGTCATAGGTGGAGAGTGTGCTTATTAGTTATTGAGAATATATAACATTATTGATGAATGCATACAGGTTAATGCGATTCAGAATTTTTTACTTTATGGTGAGTTTAGCTTTTGTATAACCAAGTACGTGCAACCAAGAAAGGCTCATACAGTAGAAGCAAAAAATAACTCTTCTACATACAGTAGAAAAAGAAAGCAAAAAGATGAATCTGAAACCATGAGGGTATCTTAGAACTTTTTGCAAAATTAGTAGCTCAGGTTAAGCACCTACATTGGCAAGATTGTGTAACCACTGTACAATTGGAAAGTGACGATCTACAGATTTATTCAAAATAAGAACCTTTGTGATTATATGGCCAAATGGGTGAATGCTCCACATACATTTACAGCTGACGTGCACATTGTAAAGAGCTTTAAATAGTACAGTATGAATGTAATAGAATGAATGCAGTCCATTTGTTATTTCTCATCTCCTTGATAAGAAAGTTTGATTACTATATTGCACCTGTGATTCTGTCATAATGCATGCCTGTTTTTTATGAATTCAGAATTCCCAACTATCACTTATATTTGCTGTGTGTTCCAATTTGCTGTGGTAGATAATTTAATTTAATTGTGATGTGTTAAGACTAAGATGTGATTATTTAAGTGTATTACCACTTAAATAACAACAGTACATTAAATCACAAAATCACATTTACCTGCCTTCAAAGCTGATAGTTAAATTGTACTTTAAATTTATTCTGATATAAAAGATACAAAATAATAATAATAATAATAATAACAACAACAATGCCTTTCTGACCTTGCACTGGCATGATCGTGTAATCACAAATGGTACCAATGAATTTATCCCGACAGCTTAATGTCATGTAAGAAATTATACATACCATGACAATTGCTTCATCCTTGATGGATGCAATGTTGTGGTTCTTCTTACGACTAACCACCCATGCCTCTCGCTTCTCATCAAATCTCTGAAGCTTCTTCTTGAGCCACTGCTTCAGAGGCTGCTCCTTTTTACAATTCAAACAGATCTTCTGTGCGCAAAATAAAATGCCCTGACAAAAGGGACAAATCCTTTGCCTAGAGCTCACACAATAATGCATCAGAGTGCAGTGTTTTAGTTATGTTTCTATTAATAGTGATGATGGCCAAGAAGTAAATAAAGACTTTTTAACTTTTTGGACCGGAAGAAGTGCCTTGAATTTTTTCTATTAATAGGGTTAGCTTATATTGAAGTTAGCTAGCCCTGTTTAGCAAGCCTAATTTCACAAGTGTTTTATTGTTATTATTATTATTCGCTGATTAGGAGCAAACCATTGGTCGGGTTTTAATTGTTGCTCTAACATTTAAACCATGTGAGTTTAATGGCAGAGAAAGGCATCAATTACAACATTTAAACAAAACGTGATTATTAGTAATTAGTACTAATTAATTAGTAACAGATGTCAAATAAATCTTGAACTTGAAATTGAACTTGAACTTGATCTGCTGACTCCATCCTGGAAGCACTGAATGAGATGGAGGAAAGATCCTACAGAGCAAGAAAAAGATTTAAAGATGCAATGGATTCTCTGAAGCAAGAGCTGGATGAACTGAATGTGAATCAATGTTGCCATGCCCAAGCCCACATGATTATGTTCAGCGGAAGCAGTACAAGCAAGTAGCTGGGACGCTGGTCATGCAAGATCTGGAATATCCAAATGACCGATTCCAAGTTTTTCAGACACAAAGCCAAAGAGGAGAAGAAGAGCACAGGCCAGCAAGGACATCAAGAGGGGGTGGAGCCCCAAGAACTGAATGCCCAATACTCATTAAGCAAGGCCACGCCCAGTACATACCCTGGGCAAGTCAATATCTGGACACTTTGGTTTCCCGCCTTCCAGACATTCATGAAGGTGCTGGAAAATGGATCAGAACATTTGAAGAAGAAGCAACTGGAAAATTACTGGCCCTGGGTGACATCAAATCCCTGCTCGCTAAATGCCTGGGAGCCTCCATGATGAATGACATTCTCAAGCATTCTGGCCTTCTTTAAGCAGTGGACAGGCCTCAAGCATGGAGTCTCCTATGACAAGCATCAACATGACATATGGAATACACTGAGGGCAGAATACCCAATGCAAACTGATTCAGGTTTCCTAAAAGCGGAGCCAATGGGAGAATCTGAGAACCCCACCTCCTATATCCAAAGGCAACTGAGACGCTGGAAAGAAGAATTGGAGAGAGATCCAGAGCAAGACATAGTACTGACAGCATTCTTCAGGACAGCCATTGTGGAAGCCATGCCTGCAGAAGTAAAATCAAAGCTGGAGGACATGGTGGGCCTGAACTCAAAGTCACATAAAGAGTTCAGAGACCATGTGGTCCATGCTATGGAACAGTACAGAAAACGGGGACTAAAGATGAAGAGACAAGAGAAGGAGCTGCAAAAAAAGCTGACTCAGCTACAGCTTGAGGAGCTGAAGGAAGACCATTCAGCAGTGATGGCACCAGTTAACACTACAGTGCCTGTCAATCCACCTGCAACAGTGAATGTGCCTGCACCAGCGAATCAGACTACAGCAGTGCAGGCAGCACCTGCTGGAACAGTTAATGCACCGCAAGGACCAGCACCAGTTGTCATCTATGTCAAACCAGAGCAGTCAAACAACAGGAACTGTAACAGACAAGAACAACAAGGAGGACGTGGCAGAGGAAGATTTAACAACAATCAACAGAGAATTTGTTCCCCGCCAGGAGTGTGTTGGGGATGCAATAAGCCTGGAGATTGCCCCATTAATCCTTGGCAACAGAACCAGCCAATGGCCCCAGGAGTCAACTATGGACAACAACAAGTGCAAGCTCAAGCTCTAGGCCCTGTTAATCCTTGGCCTGGGCCTCACCAAGGTTATTAGGCCTGCCCAGAGAATCTTACGGGGAGGACTCAGCTTCCACTCTCCTGCAGAGTTTAGCTCCAACCCTGAAAAACCCTGGAAAAAAATACCTAACTGCATCCTGAAGACCTTGATTAGCTGGTTCAGGTGTGTTTGATTAGGGTTGGAGCTAAACTCTGCACGGACACCGGCCCTCCAGGATCAACGTTGAAATCAATGCCGATTCTGTGGGTTTCAAGATTCAACCACAAACAGTGGGACAAATTATGACTTTTTTGGGGTATGACAGGCTTTAGATCAGATTGTATTGAAGACTATTCTATTAAAACAGCTCCACTCAGAACACTAATGAAACAAGTGGGCCATCAAAATCTTAGAGCACCACTAATATGGACTACTGATGCATTAGTAGCATTTGAATCATTGAAAAAAGAGTTGCAAAATGCTCCTGCATTGGCCACGCCCACATATGACAAACCATTCTATTTGTAAGTTGCAAATAGAAAAGATGGATATGCATCTGCAGTATTGATGCAGGAAACTTGCAGTGGAAGGAAAAAAACATCCAATTGCCTTTTATAGTACTGAATTGGACAATGTGGCAGAAGGCGACCCACCATGTTATCAAAAAGGGTTAGCTGCAGTTTATTTTGCGTATGAAAAAGCCTCTACTATAACTATGGGCTACCCAGTCATCATATATACTCACCATAAAGTAGCAGAACTATTGGAACAAGGGAAGTTTGTCTTGACCCCTTCTAGACGTATAGCATACTCAACATTGCTAACCTTTCCAGACATTACAATAAAAAGATGCATAACAGTCAATCCAGCCAATTTCATACCATTGCAAGAGGAAGGAACACCACATGAATGTATAGCTGACTCCCTAGTTTTTACCAGATTAAGACCAGATCTAGAATCAACACCAATTCCTGATGCACATGTTGACTACTTTGTGGATGGTTCATGTTTTAGGGACCATTTGGGTAATCATGCTGGATTTACAATTGTAAAACATGCTGATGATGATTTTGTCCCAGTGGTGGTGCAGCATTGTGAACAACCATGCTCAGCACAACTGGCAGAGTTGAAGGCTTTCATTGAAGCCTGTAAACTGGCTAAAGACCTAACTGTAAATATTTACACCGATTCTGCATATGCACATGGCGTATGCCATCTTTTTGGAGCAGTTTGGAAGCAAAGGTGAAGTTTTTGGGGCTTGGGGAGCATGGTTAACCAAAGTGGGAATCAAAATAGGTATTGTTGTCATTGTATTTGGTTCTGTTGTGTTATCCCTTTTATCAAATCAATGCTGGCCAATGCTGCAGCCAAACAGATGTAAAGCCATCTGGAGTTGACATTGGGTGTACCAACATGTACACAGTGGGCCCTGGGCTGGATGAGCTGGATGAATTTGTGTAAAACCCTAAAACCCTAGTGGTAGGGAGGGGGTGCCTTTTAGTTGTATATTCTATTCTTTCATTTTCTCTTTTATTGTTAATTTTGATAGAAAGGGAGTTAGTATTTTCATTGCACTTTCTTTTTATATTATGTAGAGTTATTAGAATATTTGGGTAGAGTAGGCAGACTTCGCCTGTCGCAGAAGTGGAAGCGGTTGCTGAGGGACTCTGTGAGGGCTCCTGACGTCACGTCATGCCCAGTATTGTCCTCAGCTTCCGAGCTTAGCCCAAGCAGGACTTCCTGTTCTTGTGGGCAGTCCTGTTCCTGTGTTTAGCCCCGGAGGGCTCCTGATTACCCCGTAAGCTACCCCATGGATTTTTTTTGGGGGAGGGGTAGTAGAGCTCCGGCTGTAGTGGCTGGGCCGAGTGGGACGAGGCCACGGCCATAAGGACCTTCTGCCATGGCCTCCAGAGCTCCCAGCACTGCCATGGCCTCCGGAGCTCCCTGCTCCGCCATGTCCTCCGTCTGTGTGTTCCGTCCTGGAGGCCCCCGTCCTGTTAACCTGTTAACTCCAGTGCCCCCCCGGTGGTTGAAACTATCGAAATACTGTTACGGCGCGGGATGCGCCTTCCGGGAGGGGGGAGTTATGTCAGTCCTGTGTCGTGTGTGTCGTGTATTTCCGGCCCTCTTGTGTCCATATTTGGTTAGTTTCCTGTCCTTGTTATGTGTGCTTATTAGTTAATTCTGTTCAGCTGTCTGTTTGAAATTATCCTGTGTATTTAGTTCCTGCCTTTTGAGTCTGGTCTACTCGTTACTCCCCGGTGTTCCTGTGTGTCTGCCCTGCCTTGTCTTGTCTTGCCCTGCCTTGTCTACATTAAAGACTGTTATATTTGAGTTTATCCACGTCCATGTGTTCCTCGTTCCTCCCTGCTGTGTGCACCGTGACAGCAGGAAGTTAGAGGGTGTTATGTTTATTATTTTGGCTTTTATTTATTTCTTGAAGTAATTTATTCCTGTAGTCATTTTCTTTCTTTAAGCCATATATTCCTGAAATAATTTATTCTTGAAATCATTTATGCTAGTGTCATTAATTTGAAAAATCATTATTTTAAATGAATCAAATGTAAAATGTGATTGTTTTGTGGAAAGACGAGGGACGGTGAAGGTTTTAAGCAGGTCATTGTCTGTGTTACGAGGCAATGCAACCAGAAAAGGGGACAATGAAGAAAAATGACATATTTACTTATTATTTAAAAGTAATCATCATTTAACCTTCATTATCAGTATATAGTTTGTGTCTTTTAACACTGGGAAAGTCAACATGGGGAGAAACGATCGACGAGCACCTCAGTGCTTAGCAACATGAGTAGATTCAACTGGAGGTTTAAAAACCCGCTATCTACTCCAACACCAGATAGCGCTGGAGGGCAATAAGATCTGCCTGAAAGCTCCTCTGGCAGCGATGGACAACATCACCAGAAAGCAACTCCAGCCTACCGGGAATGTCTGGAGTACCTTTGGCACTGTTGGATGAACCAGTGCATCATTTATCACATTTCTTTGTTTTATTGATATTGATTTTAACCAGTTTAATCATCTGACTAATCATTCATGTACTCTACATAACCATAACAACCATGGGCAAGGCTAAGACATTCCATGCACATGCTTTTATACACATTGATGATTTATTCTTGATTTACTGTTTTGACCCCCAAGAATGTATAAATAGGGAGGTGGAGTCTTTTACTCTTCTCTAGTCAACTGTGGGGAGAGATGTTTGGCTCTGACTTCCTCCAGAGTGCTGCACCATGAAGAAGACATTTGTTAAGAGGTAGCCTACTGGAGGACCATTATTGGTTCATAGATGGATGGAAGGTAGAGGTTTCCTCATGGTGTTGCACTCTGGATAAAGGGTTTAGAGGTGAGACTTGGTAAAGTCTCAAGGGGGGGGGGTGATATTTTAATCAAAAATATGAGGTATGGCTATAAACAATCAATATTCTGATCAATATGGTGATTGTTTCAATGATTATTTCAACATGGGATGTCTTAATATAGGCTGTGAGTCTTGGTAACACTTTATTTCGATAGTCCACTTTAGACATTCTGCTAACAGTGAGTAACTTTGCCAGTATGTCAACTTATTCTACTAACCCTAAACCTACCCTACTGAGAGTTAGTAGACATGTAGTTGCAAATTAATGAGAATTAGTTGACATGTAGTTACAAAGTTACTTATAGTTAGTAGAATGTCTAAAGTGGACTATCAAAATAAAGTGTAACCTGAGTCTTATGTGCCCCCTAATGGCCAAGTATGGTACTTTCCATTGGGCAGCACCACTGAACTGGAATGAACTAGTGAACTTTGGGTGACTTCCAAGAATATGACAAGGATGGCACAAACATGTATGATGAATGGCCATGAGGACACCTGCATCCAGGGGGAGTATGACACTAAAATAATCGGGAAAATGGTTCAAACCATAATAAGTTTAGAGTTGGAAAGCAAACCAAGGGCAGTAAGAATGCATTGTAGCAAAACTAATGGTGTGAGACCAATCAGAGTCCGATGCGGATGCGGCGGCCATCATCTTGGCTTTGTTGCTGTGTTCAATAAAGTCTTATTTTGGCATCTGGAACTCGGCTTCTTGAGCTTTATTGACAAATTTGAGAAGACCATATTTGTTTCACAACACGTACAACATGTGTCAGAAACGATACGCCCATTGCCATAGTTCCATATTTTGAATGCTCGATAGAAAATATAAATATCTATTATTTATCATATTTACAGGTTGTTATTCAGTGGAGTCAGCTGGTCCAAATAAAATGAGTACTGAGACATCTTTCAAGGGCAAGCATTTTGGGAATCCTGCATTTAACTCCCCGAGATTAGAGAAGCAGTCGCCAGTAAAATGAACGGAACACAAAAAAAGATTGGGATTGTACTGCTGCATTTTGTATTAAAGATGTCATCTGTACACAAAACTTTCCACAAATGCAAAGAAAACAATTTTCACAACGTACAACATCGTTGTCTACACTAAAACTGAAATAGAAATTAGGAACTTTATTTAAATAAACACATAACAGAATTCCTAAAACTTGAACTAAAATGAACAAGAAATCAGAAAATATAAAAATAAAATTTAATTGAAATATGAACAAACTATTATAGTAGCTCAATGATACTAAAATAACACTGCAACATCCTTTTGTCCATTCCCTCTTCACGATCAAAGCAGCTGCATAATCATTTTCATTTAAAAGCATTTTTTCGTTGTGAGTCTCAGGAAAACAGAGATCACAGAAAATGGGTCAGTGTGTGCCAGAGGTGGTGTGTCTTTCCCAGCGCGGATCACTCTTCCTGTGAAGATTCGGCCTCGCCGTCGCTCTCACAGTGGAAACGGGGGGAAGGGAGGAACACACAATAGAGAGAGAGGTCAGAGGAGCCTGACTCGCACGTTTGTCTTCTCTTTCACTGATCCCTGTCTTTCAGTGCCACCAGGGCCAGCTGACTGCAGCTGTGGCAAAGGTTGAGTGTCACACCCCCGGGGTTAAAGGATTTGCTCTCTGTTGCAGGAGCTGCTGAATAAAGGGGGTCACAGGGTCACGATAAACACAGACTGTGTCCTGAACACGCCTGCTGGGAAAGATCTGAGTTTTAATGATTGTTTGGATAAAGATAATGATTACGTCGCCTATATCCTCAACAAATTCAATTCAAGTTTATTTGTATAGCGCTTTTTACGATACAATCGTTGCAAAGCAGCTTTACATGAAATTAAGTTTCTACAATATATTTATATACTGTAGAAACTTAATATATTTAACTTATGGCAACATTTGGTAATTCTGTATGTTGTCTGAGGGTTGGCATCCTCTGAGGTCCTCTGAGGGGTCGGCATCATCTCTTCTCAGGTGCTTGGTCATCTCAGATAATTTAAGGGTTGGATCCAGATTGAAGCTTGTGTAATTCCCGTGGCAGAAACAGAGAAACAAATAGAGACATAATTAGCGTAGCTGTTGTTCCATCCAAACAAAAAAATATTTGTTCAACCAAAGCTAAAGAATAATAATGTGCGTTTGATCAGATATAACTGCAGTACAAGATTATGAGATGCATTATACGAATGCATTATATGAATGCTTGGCTAAAGAGATGTGTCTTTAATCTAGATTAAAACAGAGAGAGTGTGTCGGAACCCCGAACGTTATCAAGAAGGCTATTCCAGAGTTTGGGAGCCAAATATGAAAAAGCTCTACCTCCTTTAGTGGACTTTGCTATCCTAGGTACTACCAAGAGTCCAGAGTTTTGCGACCTTAGGGAGTGGGTTGGATTGTAGCGTGATAGAAGACTAGTTAGGTACGCAGGAGCTAAACCATTTAGGGCCTTATAGGCAAGTAATAATATTTTATAACTGATACGGAACTTAATAGGTAGCCAGTGCAGAGACTGTAAAATTGAGGTAATATGATCATATTTTCTTGACCTGGTAAGGACTCTAGCTGCTGCATTTTGTACTATCTGTAGCTTGTTTATTGAAGATGCAGGACAACCAGCTAGCAGTGCATTACAATAGTCCAGTCTACAGGTCATGAATGCATGAACTAGCTTTTCTGCATCAGAAACAGGTAACATGTTCCGTAGCTTGACAATGTTTCTAAGATGGAAGAATGCTGTTTTTGTAACATTGGAAATATGATTTTCAAAAGACAAGTTGCTGTCTAATATAACACCCAGATTTTTGACTGTAGAGGAAGTAACAGAACATCCGTCTAGTTGCAAATTGTAATCCAAGAGATTCTGTGTACTGTTTTTTGGTCCAATAAGTAATATCTCTGTCTTATCTGAATTTAATAGGAGAAAATTATTGGTCATCCAATCTTTTACATTTTTAACACACTCTGTTATCTTAGATAATTTAGAAGTTTCATCTGGTCTTGTTGAGATATATAGTTGAGTATCATCAGCATAACAATGGAAACTAATCCCGTATTTTCTAATAATATTACCAAGGGGAAACATGTATTTTGAAAATAGCAGAGGACCTAGGACAGATCCTTGTGGTACTCCATACTTTACTGGTGATAATTGAGATGACTCCCCGTTTAAATAAACAAAGTGGTAGCGATCGGACAGGTAGGATCTAAACCATCTTAAAGCCTTGTAACACTCTCAAATTCAGTGAGGTTACATCAATAAAGAGAAAAACAGTTCAGTCATTTTCCTATGCAAAAAGATGTCTATTATACCAACACCCAGAATGTATACATCTCACTCATCACCCACATGAACAAAGTCCACCATTTCACATTTAAAAATAATGCTCATAATATCTGCACAAACAGCTGAATCATGTGTCTCTTACCGCGAATTTGGTTAGTCCCAAACAAATGTCCCCAGTCCTTGGTGCAATGTTGTAATAAAGGTCCAAACAGTCACGAAACGCTCCACAAAAACACAGGTAAATCCTGCCAGCGAGGCATTAGCTGCAAACAAGGATATCCACCTGGCGAACTAGAGGTCCGTTGATTGGAAAATTTCCCAGGAAACCCAATGCTCCATACATTGGTTCCTACCCCCTTATATACATACGAAATCAATCATAAAGAAAAACACCAGACAAGAAGAAACGAAAACAGGAAATAATACATGAGACCTGCACAGCATTATAGAGACGGGTCAAAAGAACATCATAGTATTAATAATCAAGATATACAACTTGATAATCTTAATACAATTTCCATTCTTACATAACACACTGACATAAATTCAATATTAATATGTAGCGGTGCTACAGCCTGCCCTTGAATACCTGTATAGTTTTGTAATCGATCTATGAGTATGTCATGATCTATAGTGTCGAACGCAGCAATAAGATCAAGTAAAACTAGCAATGAGATGCAGCCTTGGTATGATGCAAGAAGCAAGTCATTTATAATCTTAACAAGTGCAGTTTCTGTGCTATGGTGGGGCCTGAAACCTGACTGAAATTCTTCACAGAGACAATTTTTTGCAAGAATGAGCAAAATTGAGCAGACACAACTTTTTCTTAAAATGTTAGACATAAACAGAAGATTTGAAATGGGTCTGTAATTTGCCAGTTCACTAGGATCTAGTTGTGGTTTCTTAATAAGAGGCTTAATAACTGCCAGCTTGAATGGTTTTGGGATGTGACCTATAGATAACGATGAGTTAATAATATTGAGAAGCGGTTCTTCTGCTACAGGTGACAACTCTTTCAGTAATTTAGTGGGTACAGGATCTAATAGGCATGTTGTTGGTTTAGATGCGGGGATAAGTTTATTTAGCTCTTCCTGTCCTATAGTTGAAAAGCACTGCAGTTTTTCTTTGGGTGCGATGAATGAAGCTGAAGTACTAGACGCCGTAGAACCTACATTTGTTATTGTATTTCTGATGTTATCTATTTTATCAGTGAAGAAATTCATGAAGTCATTACTATTAAACTGTGAGGGAATATTTAGATTGGGTGATGTCTGGTTATTTGTTAATCTAGCCACTGTGCTAAATAAAAACCTTGGATTATTTTGGTTATTATCTATGAGTTTGCAGATATTCTCAGTCCTGGCAGCTTTTAGAGCCTGACTATAGCTGGACATACTGTTTTTCCACACAATTCTAAAAACTTTCAAGTTAGTTTTTCTCCATTTGCGCTCAAGATTACCAGTTTCTTTCTTGAGAGAATGGGTATAACTGTTGTACCATGGCGCAGCACGTTTTTCTCTAACCTTTTTTAATTTGATGGGGGCAACAGTTTCTAACGTTTTAGAGAAGATAGTGCTGCTGAAGTGATGTGAAAATAACAACTGACTGAAACAACAACAAACTGCTGAAGTGATGAGAAAACGTCATGCTGAATGATGAGATAATCATTCTTGTTTCTCCATAATCATTCAAAAATATTACCCTCATTTTTGTGGTGATCACACTTGCATTTTTCACCTGGGAGACAAAAAAAGTGTGAAAAAGTCTTGTAGACTTAAACTTAAGGAAGGACCTGATCGATACATGTCAACATCTTAGAGCGTAGACACAGAAGAGCATACGCCGTTTCCGTCCAGCGGATATAATCCAAAATGGCGCTACGCTGACGTAGAGGAGACGAACTGTTGAATAAAGTCGTTATTTTTGTTTTCTTTGCATACAAAAAGTATTCTCGTAGCTTCGTAAAATTACTGTTGAACCCCTGATGTCACATGGATTATTTTACCGATGTCCTTGTTATGTTTCTGGACCTTGATATGTGTAAGGACCCTTGCTTTCTATGGAGGGTCTGAGAGCTCTCAGATTATATAAAAAATATCTTAATTTGTGTTCCGAAAATGAACGGAGGTCTCATGGGTTTGAAACGACATGAGGGTGAGTAACTAATGATAGAATTCTAAAATCAGACTTCTAAAGACTTCTAAAATCAGAAGTCTAGTCAGGACCAGACCAAAACTAGACCCCTCAAATCCAGCCATCAAGTCTTCATACAAGAAATATATTGATACATAATTTTTCCCTACTTACTTAAGACATAACTGTTTGTAAATGCTCGCCAAGTCAGGAATTGCGCACTCATGCGCACTGTTTAGATGCAATGTTATTCTTAACTAACTCACAGAACTAATCAACTAATTCCCTCATTCAAATACAGCAACCTGTGAAATGGAAAGTGAAGGCAAACGTCACAGAAGAGCATGTCATGCAAACCCAGCAGCATTTGTGTGGTATAAAGTGTTTTAAGAGCTTTGGGATGCTCCGATCCCTGGGAAAAAACTCACAAAAACAGGAGCTGTCAATCACAGCAGGGGGATGGGTTATTAGGCCCCGCCCCCACCTCTCCAGCACACACGCACACACAGCAGGCTCTGACCTGCAGGGTTAAGGTCAGCTCATTTACCCCTAACATCATGTCACATTTAAATACACTTCCCCCTGAACAGTGTGAGCGGATTGTAGCTGGCCGATGCTCTTTTTTTCACAGACATCAATGCTCTCTTTTTCCTCTCATACTCTGTTTCTGTTTTCCTCTCGTTTCCTCCGGCCCTCCCTTTCTTTGCTCTTAACCTCTCACACTCCTCACTTAGCGGTATAACATGCTGCTATTCAGATAAAAAAGACGTTTGACCCTGATCAAATGACTCAACGTGGTTTTTCTGTTCTCTCTTTCATTTCGCTTGTCCAACAGACTATTAAAGGGTGGAAAAATGAGTGAAAACATGCACTTACTCTCATGTCGTTCTGAACCCCGTTTGACTTTCATTCTATAATGGAGCTCAAATGGAGACATTTAGTAAAAAAAAGTCCAAAACGATCATTTCAGTACACAAAAGTCTATGGCTCATTCTAAAACTTCGGGAACCTTTCATGTCCATTGATAATCATATTGTTCATGTTTATTGTATATTCTGTTCTATCTGTACAGATTAATTAGTTTATATTTTTCTCCATGTTAGAGTCTAATTGTCAATGAGTTAATTATTGAATGATTTGGATCTCACCATTCTCAGCTGTGTACAATTATCTTTGGTATTTATACTGGTCTCCATGTTTGTGAAATTATACCTTGAAAAAGGCTTCTAGCCGAAACGTTTGTTAATAAATATGCTTAAGTGAGTGTGCAGTTGTTCTTCTCTAATTGATTCATATTTTTTCCTTCAACTTGCACCTCATAAGGTGTGCGTTTGCCTTGCCTCACTTGCTCTATTAAGGATAAATCATATTTTTTATAACAATTTTCTTAAGAAATATCATATTACGAGAAAACATACCCCCGTTTCCCCCCCAGTTTGCTTTATGTCCCTTAAATTAGTTTATTGCAGTGTCTGCTTTTTGAATTGATAAGTCTTTTGAGTTCAAAATAATGAATAAAAAAATATTAAAGTCAACATTATCTAAATGATTAAATCATTAAGTATATTAAATGTATTTCTACAATCTAAATGCCTTAGAAAAATAGACAAATTTTACGTTTTATTTTTTTCCACGAGAAAATATTTTATTTAGCTCATGTAAACTATGTTACTAATTAGACACTTGTAAAAATAAAAAATTGGTTTAATCAACAACAAAAAACACATTATGGTAACTGTCCTCTTAACCGTTTCTATATTTGATCTCCACTGACCCATTGTCAAGGTGTTTATTAATTGCTCGTTGGGTATATTGTTATGGTTTACAATAATTTTATGATTTTAATTCAAATGAATACTAAAATGTGAAGAATGTAGCATGTATAACATATAACAAGTAACATATAACATTTATAACATCAATAATATAACATTTGGTTGGCCAAAGAAGGCCTACCTTTGAAATTATGAGTCAAAATGTTGAATATCAAAATATCAAAATGGTGTGATTAAACTTGGCAACTAGCAAATATGTTACACTGAAACCAATGGCTGTTTTATTGAGAAAACATTTTGTTTTTACATTTTCTTCCTATCTGAAATGTACCCTAAATTACACAATGACTCTCATATTGAGCTTGCTTTTTGGATCTTGACAGTGAATTAACCCTTCAAATAATATATTGCTAGACTGAAAACACACACACAGCCTCAACTGACCCCGAATCACAGCGGCCCACACAAACACTGACCTGAGGCCTAACACTCTTTTCAGTTAGAGACGGATTAAGAGAGTAAGAATCTTAGAGGTGAAAGCAGGCAGCGGGGCTTTCAGTGAAGGGAGCAGGTTTGTAATCCCTTTACCCAATAAGATGTCTTCATTGAGCGTATTAGAGCCCATACTATCACCCCAGTTGACCCCTTTTCTTTCCCTCTTTTGCTCTCCATCCCCTGTGTAGGCTGCAGAATGGTAGTTTTGTACTTTTAGTGTGAGGTATTATTCACTTGGACTAATATGACAGCTGAATTTTCAATATTGCAACAGAAAATAAGGGAATCGGTTTCTATTTATATACATTTATTCCATCAAGGTGACAAAGTAAAAAAATACAGTTTGTTCAAACAAAAGTGTTGAAGTAGTCATTATGAAGTGTAAACTATACCGTAAAAAAAGAAAAGGGAAATGTACCAGTAATTTTCTGCCAGTTTATCCTTTAATTTTACATACATTTCCATTAAAATACAACACAATGAAGAGCAAAATTCAAAATACAGGTAAAACACCTGTAACAAATCAATAAGGAAGATTCAGCAATAATTCAGCAAATTCAGCAAAATTTCCAATAAGGAAAATACAGCACATTGTGCCCTATTTTTATTTATTTTTTTAAATTAATTAATTAATTTATTTATTTTTACAGTATAGAAGTACAAAACTGTAGGAAAGTAGAAGAAGAAGGGAACATTTTTAAATAAATTTTATTTTATTTTAATAATAATAATAAAAAATTAAATGTGGTTATATATTAAATATGAATTGTATATGCTTTTATTAGCAAGTTATTAGCTAAATTATTCTACCTTTGTTTAGTGGAACCAGGGTTATTATAGTTAACTCAAACTGAAAACTAAAATTAAAACATTAAAAAAATGTTACTTGAAATAAAAAATATATTTTTAGGTGAAATAAAATATAAAAACCTTTTTATTTCAGCTAGTTGCCAAGGCACAGTTTCTCATTTTAATTTAGTTTAATGTGATATACTAAAATAAAATAACTAAAACTGAAATGAAAATTAATAAAACTATATAAAAATATGTAGACATAAAAATGAAGACAAGACAAAAAACAAAATAAAAATGACACAACAAGATGACTAAAACTTTAAAAATTTATAATGGAAAATATAAATATAAAAACTATAATAGTATCTCAAAGCCATTAAAATAACACTGAGAAGAACACTTGACTAAATGTTTAGTTGGTGCGAGACATCTTTAAAAACCTGGAAATCAATACTGAGGTCAGTTCATTTGCATAACAATTGCTCAAGTGTGACTTTCCCACCAAATGAGGGCAGTTTGCTGTGTTTTTCACAGGGTGGAGGATGTTGATTCGTGCTCCGCTACGGCCCAGCAGATGTTCGCTGCGGCGTGCTGGTCAGTGTCTGCCGCTCTGTCTCTCTGTTAAGGTCAAAGGTCCATGACATCGAGAGACAGACCTCTCGCATGGGTCAGAGAGCAATAGAGGCGAGAGGGTTCAGTGCGTGCTGCTCGGGCAAATGCTTTTGCACCTATGAAATGGTTAAAGTTTAAACCCACTTTCAACATTCCTCAACACCTGAACAAGAGCTCAGGCTGTCTGGGCTACTAATGTCGTAAGGCCACAGCACTGGTGAAACTAAGCCTTTTCCTGAAAAATCAGATCAGAATAAAACCTTTGTAATCTCATATACTATAATACAGATGATAAAAGCAAAGAATTGAGGGCAGAATAGAATTTAAAGATTGATTTTAAGATAAAAGGGCTGGAATTGCGACTGCATGGTCCAGTGTCTGTACTAGATAAATCATCTATGATAATTTGAGATTATTTGTAGGAAAGAGAGACTGTAGAGATACTAAGTGATCAGAATCCAGGAAGGGCTGCATTCTGGATCAAAGACCAACAGTTCAACCCCAGAAACCTGGAAACACACAGAGAGAGTGAAAACAAACAGAGAGCACAGGACAAACGGCTCAAAATCTCTGCCATCTGGATTTAGTAGGGTGCTAATCAGTAAAGCAGTGAGTTATTTTTATAAACCATATGGTTGAAAAGAAAAAACATGACTTGAAAAAGACAAACATATACAAAGAATCACTGTAAACCCTAATGCTCAAAATAATTCATTGGTTTGAGTATAGGGAATACCTAAATTAAACAAAATATGATTCATTGTAATAAAAAAGCATAAGTCAAACATAAGTGTTGCAATACTTGTTATTAAGTGTAAATTAAAGTTACAGAAAGGAAAAAAGAATATTTGAATCTTTTTTACAATCGTATTTTAATTGATGTCCTTTATATATATATACATACATATATATATATATATATATATATATACACACTATATTGCCAAAAGTATTTGGTCGCCCCCTTCTAATGAACAGGTTTGACTACTTTAGTAATTTCTATGAGTACAAATCTTAATGTTAAAGCATATAATGATATTCTAGGAAATTGTGTTCTTCTAATATTATAGCAACAGTTTGGACTCTTTTCTATTCTAACATGACAATGTCTCTGTGTATAAGACAAGGTTCAAAAAGAAAATGATTGATTGAGTCAGTGTGGAAGAACTTGACTGGTCTGCATAAAACCAAGTCCTAATCCCAGTTTAACATAAGGCAGCAACATAACAAAACGTGAAAAAAAATAAGGGGTATGAATACTTTTGCAAGGCACTGTATGTATAACTGTTATGTGTATATATGAAGAGTTCATTTGCAAAAACCGATAAACGGCACTTTAAAAAAAAAAAGAGCTTAGTGTCTTACATTATTCTCCACATATAACGCGATCTGAACCCTAAACACGTTTTGTCAAAAAAGCCGGTATTGTCCACTTTCAAGGCATCGCCAGTTCATGTTTGACTGCAGAAGGACAAGCGGCCTTGTTGTTTGTGAACAGAAGCCCATAAATCCATTTTAGCGAATCAGCGCGCTGTATTCAGGTCAGGTGACAAGGCTACCTTCACTTTGAGAAGTCGTGCTAGCTGAGAGGAGTTTCATCAAAGCTGACTAAAAGTGATCGAGGATGGATAATTTCGACGAGCTTGATGAACCTGTGATATCTTCTTCAGGGCGAAAATAAAAATAAAAGCTGAAACGTTTTCACGGAGCCTTGCGAAAGCAGCACGTTACACTGGTGAGGGAAAAGCTCTGTGTATTGTGTGTAATCACATCCATAATCTATGATCACAACAACAACGTTTGTCAGGCATCTACATTGTCATCTGAAGATTACAAAGATTAAACGAGTGTTTTTTTTTTTTACTCTAAAACATGAAATGTGTAGTTATCTTTAAATTACCTGTATTTGTTCAAGTTATTATTACTTAATCAAAACAACCCGCAAACAAACTGCAGTTTGATTGATATTACTTGGAATGCGCAATAAAAAAAAAACGTGATTTCTAAAAAATAAAAATGGTTTTATAGTTAAAAACTTGAATTAAACAAATTAGTTCAAATCAACTTTTATGATTATTTAGAACTTTCTTTTTCTTTGAGTTTATGAAACTGACTTAAGTAAACTTCTTAATTTTAATTGTCTTATTTTTTTGAGTTTAATGAACTTTTCATTTAAACTAAATTTTACTGAAACTGGGCTGGGATTTCTATTTCCCAGCATGCTTTGCCATGGCACTTAAAAGGCTAAAATCAATTATATAATGTTTTTGTGTGCGTGACAAAAACAACATTAATGTTATTTCAAGTTATGGGAGCAATTGACATGTATGGGTACAAAATAAAAATCTATAAGAATAAAAATCGTAACTTTTCTTATGTAAATGATTACCTAATTTTTTTTTTAGTTTTGCCAACTTATTTTGGTTTACCGATTTGTGTAAGAGAGTGTATCTTACGGAAGCGTTTAAGAGTGTCTGAGGTAAAGAAAAGGAATTAAAAAAGTACAGTTTATAATGCATGTGTCAAGTTCTTCAAAATGTATTAATGCATCTTAATGACACCACTTTTAACAAACTTTAGTAACAAATAATATATAATGTATCAAGTTAATATAATATCAAATTAAAAATCAATGTATTTTCTCTGCACTTTATTTACACTTTACACTCTTTACACTTATTTTCTTTGCACTTTTGAATGTCAGCATAATCATTATGTCTAAGTTAAAAAAAAAATTTTTTTTTTATGTTAAACATACTTAAATTATAAAAATTTGAGAGGTTGTACCACCTGACATTTTACCACCTGAACCAGTTTGCTGGTTTAAGATGAGTTTCGGGCCACAGACCGTCCTAAACAAACTAAGACCAGCTTTGCTTGCTTTAAGAAGTCTTTTTCAGCAGGGTAAAAGCCAAAACAATCAGATGAGAAGACAAAAAGATTTCCACCGAGAGTGATCTAAAAAAGCCGTAAATCAGATTAACAAAGCAGCACAAAACTCTTCAATACAGCACATTTACACCAGCTGAGCACAAAAACACATCTGCATGAAACAATGACTTCTTTCAGAATATTATGCGATGATTGGTGAAATGCAAGTGTTTTTTTCAAGCTCGTGTTTGGTGAGGAACTTTCTACAGTTGTAAAACTGCCATATTCTTTGATTTTAATCACGCTGACACATCCTCTAATGTTTAGATCTTCACTAAGTAGGTCTTCTCCATCCTCAGAGGCATGCTAAATGCACCTATGGTCATCCCTGGAGGGGTTAACCGAGTGTGTGGTAACACATTCCTGGTTGTTTGTGTAGAGTGGCTACAGCCCACTCACTGCTCTTTGACTCTATTACCCTTATAAGGCAGGCGGCACCATGGCAACCAGAGGGTTTGAATAGCAGTGTCAAATCCCTGAACACACAGACACACGCTCGCTCGCCCTCCACTACTCAGAGAGAGAGAGACACAGAGAACAGAGCGAGGCTTGTTGGCCAGTCACCACAGACACTCAGGTCAGCTGTCTCTCCTGACCGTTGAATCTCATGATTTACTGATGAATGGAGAAAAGCAGGGCACGGGAAGCAGTAGACGGCTAAAAGAGCTTAAGGTCGGTTCCTGGGAATGCTGAGGCCCCGGAGACCATACGGCTGGACTAACCGGCACTGACGAAACAAGGTACGGAAGGACTCTCTCTCTCTCATATTTGCACAGAGTGTACTGAGACTCAACCAAAAGGTGCTTGCTTCTCTGCTAGATTGCAGGATTGTGTTGTTTAACCAAGTGAAAGAGCAAGGAACTTTGTTGAACTTTGCTCCTTTAGGAGCAGGGTGGGGGCTGAGCTCTGTTTATCATTATCCAGGTTGCTGTCTGCATGTTTGGCATTGTGGTTTTTTGCTTGTGGTTTGAAAGCAGCACTTTATTAGCAGTTTAACCCTTGTGTGTCAATTATAAAAAAGTTATACAGAGGTTCTTAGAGGACAAAAATGTTAGTGTCAAAAAATAATCATAAAAATATTCTATTCAATTGTTTTCCACATTTTACTGATTTTTTAATCAAAATTTTTATTTTATTTTTTTTACACTAAATGCTTTTTTGATGCATTATTACAGTCTTGGATATGTCAGTGATTAGAAACAACATTAACTGTTTCACGTTAACTTTTTTTGTGCAATGTCACATTGAAAAAAATCCATTCCTGATATTGATACAAAGGCAACCACACAATTATAATTACATAACCTCATATTAACATATATAATAATGTTAATATATGGTAATATTAACATTTAACAATTTCAGTTGGCCTTTTTTCAGCTTAAGCAGAAAACAGGAAAACATGAGTATTTGCTATATAGGCCAAACCTCAGAAAATGGTGCTGTCAGGTGGAAAGTATTCAACATTTAAAAAAATATAAAAATAATACAAATTTCGACGCATTGGCAACAGAATCAAAGAATGCATGATTTTATAGCTAAATGGCACTGGGATTAAATATTGCAGTTTTAACGGGGACATTTTTGTCCTTAAGGTCGTGAGTGTAACTTTTTTTTTGTACCTATATAAAATAGATTTCTAACAATTAAATATTAAAATTTCAATAAAAATACACATTTTTGGCAAATGTTATGCTGTTTGCATTAACAACCAAAAAGAAAAAAGTCTCTAAGGATACACAAGGGTTAAAGGAAGCAGTTTCTTTTGGATTATTTGACGTTTAGATAACCTCAGAAGATCATTTTATTGCTCAGGAGTTGTACTTCCTTAGCTCAGGGGACTCTTTCTACTAAAATTACACAAATGAGACCATAGTTGATATACAATAAAACCATAAAGCTATAAAATAAAATTCTTGGTAGAATTAGATGAGAAAATGTTTGACTTCACAGACTGTGGTATCTTCTGAGTACATTATTGAGAAACTATAGAAGACACTTATGAGATTAGAGGGGAGTTCTTCACAGAAGCAAAAATCTGGGAAGCAGGAGGCTTAATTTAGTCTCCATTTGCTCTCCTTTTAATCTCATTGCTGTCCAGGAGAAACAACCGAGATACTAAGTGATCTCATTTGTGATTTTTCTAACCAAAACATGAACCAGTAAATACGAAACTCGTATTGCAGGTTGAGTCAAACCTACCCAAGTGACCTGTAATACCCTCAACGTTTCCAAACACAAGCGCATGTTTCTCAGTACTGAAGGAACTGGTTTAACTTGTCGGTTAATAGGGGGCATGTAGAGTAGGTTTTCCTAGTGTAATGTCACAGCGGCTGTGAGCTGAGAAGGAGTTTCATTTCATCCACGTCTCAGAGCTGTGCAGCATGTGGATGAGCTTGTCTTTTCCCTGAAGTCTGGGTGCGTTTATGTGTAATTTATTGTTTCCTGTGAAAAGGGCGAGGTGAGCTGTACAACTTTGAACTGCTCAGTGAATCAAAGGGATCTTGAGATCTTCAGTGGGTTTTGTGGTTAGGGGACATGAAGAAAAGCAACAGGGATTGTGATATGACAAAAACATGTCAGCCCGGTAAGCCTAGGAGGTTTTCAGAGTGCTGTTAAGTGTGCTTCTCCTCCGAGTCTGATTGTTCGGCTTACTGTCTGCAGCTTGAAGGCATTCGCTCCGGGGCGGCTGTGAATTCTCGACGTGGGAAGGTTTCTCAAGCAGCTCCTGCTGGTGAACACAGAGATGGCCATGGTAAGCGGGGGATGGGCCAACCCCAACGGCAGCGCTAATGGACTCGGTGAGAAAGGTTACCTGCGGGGGGAGGAGGAGAGCAGCTCGCCTCGGGCGGGGAACAGCGATGCAGAAGGTGGCGAGGAGGACAAGGCCTGTGTGGTGGATTGCGTGGTGTGTGGGGACAAATCCAGCGGCAAGCACTATGGCGTTTTCACCTGCGAAGGGTGCAAGAGTTTCTTCAAGAGGAGCATCAGACGGAACCTCAACTACACCTGCAGGTGAGACACACATATTATCGCACTGATCACACTGTCTTACATTGGTTAGCAAACAGGTTCACATTTTCCACTTACATTTTAATTTTTTTAATTAAATTCAAAATTTGATTACTACAAACTGGCACAAAGTCAGTTTTCTAGAAAGAAACTGAAGGCTCAACACCATATAAATAAACAAAAAAGATTTGTGACTGCTCAGGCTCAACAGCCAATCACACGCCGTGTTTCCAGATGCAGCTTGGCTGAACTTTCTGTGAACTCTGTTAACCTCTTCCTGACATTTAAATTACAGTGTATGTAAGTGAACATTTACATACCCGTGAATCAGAGCCTGTAATAAGGGAGATGAATAAATCATAGTAATCATGCTATAGCCTAATAAATGCTTGACGCTGACTTTTTTTTTCTCAAGGAGCATGTGCTCCAAAATCAATTTAGGGGCACAATGAAAAAGTACATTGGGTTTTTAAATATTTGTTTCAGTCTCACACACCCACATTTAATGATTGCGCAATGAAGTTCCGATCTAAATCTAATGATTCGCAATATGCAAAGTTCCAATCTGAATCAAAAGATTCACAAACCCACTCCAAAGTTCCCATCTAAATTAAATAATTCAGGATCCACACTGTGTAGTTCCGATCTGAATAATGATTCGCGAACCATCATTTCCATTCGGTAGGGGGAGACCAGGTATGTTGTACAACTTTTTGTTTCAACATCTGTAATTCGCTGAATTTTGGAGCTAGAGTGCTCGAACCTTTATACATAGTAGTACCCACATTTGTTCACTACAAAAGGCACCAATTCAAACCTCTGCAAGAATATCACAGCCCTTATAAGTTGATATCAAATACATGGAGTGCTTTTGTTACAATCTACCCCACTGCCGGGGTAGGTTGTAACACATACAAGGGTAAGTTGTAACAGCAGAGCCGATCCTCCCTATACGCAGAATACGCAGGCTGCATAGGGCCCCCGAAACACCAGGGGGTCCCCTTGCTCTCAAAGATGTTTTAATTTTAGTTTAGTTTTTGAATTTGGCCATCTGTTGTGAACACATGAATGATCATTTCTTTTAATGCGGTGCGCTGTCACGCTCTCTATGTAAAAATCTTGTAACGTGAATGTCATACAAAAATAAAAAGTGTACTGCCAAGAGATACAAGAGATCTCAAGCGCCTTCCGCAAGCGCGATTCGAGAAGGAGTGAAACACGGACAAATGCTTTTCATCCATTCCTCAACCCCCCCTACCCCCCACCCCCGGCTGGCGACACAGTTTTGCGTAGGGCCCCCAGAAGTCTAGGATCGGCACTGTGTAACAGTCAGACAAAAGAAGCAAAAACAGTAGCCACCTCATAAGTTTTGCTTCAAAAACAGGTTTATTGAAACAATCTCAAATAGAACAATACAAAACAATGACGTACTTTCAACAAATGACCACAGCTAAAATCCACTTTCTGTTCGATGCAGGAGTGTGTGCATGTGTGTGTAAATTTTTGTGTGACATTGTGTCTATGTATGAATTTTCTCAATCAGAGTCACAATGGTGACAAACCAATGTTTTTAACCCTAGAGCGCAGACTTGGTGGACCTAGAAACTGCATACTGCAAACTGCACATTTTACCCACACTTCCCTTGGTTTTGAGCCGCTGAAAAAGCTCCATAAGACAATATTAAAGTTCTCAGTTCTATGTAAGGGAATGCTAAAATGTATTACAACTTACCCCACCCCTGTCATCCAATGTTTAGTTAGCTGTATTAGCATTATGGTTTGAAATTAGCAGTTTAAAAATGCATCACATTTTGCCTGAGAATCTACAATTTATTCTAATGTAAATTATATGATTTAATCTGCAACAGTTTAAGTACTAAGTAAAATATAGTTTTGGTAAAAAAAAGAAAAAAGATTTTTACATCAAAATCAGTTTTTTTCTTTATAAAATCTGCATATACCTATTTACAGACTTGACAACCATTCATAAAAGATCAGGGTGGAAGTGGGTAAATAATGAAATTATCATAGGACTCCTAACTTAACCCTGATAGGTGGAAATGGTGTTGTTACAAGTCTTCCCATGTTACAACCATACAGGGTCACCCCCTATTTCAGAGTGCTGATTGTGAATCATTCAATTAGCAAAATGATTCGCGACGCGAACCCGCTCCAAAGTCCCGATCGGAATCAGATGATTCTGATTCACAATCCGCGATCCGATTGGAGTGCTTCGAAACAGTGAATCATTTTGCGATGCAATGGTTTAACTAATTCAGAGTTTCGAAAAGCTCAATTTCACCCATCACAACAATATAATTCACATTAAAATCAGTTAATTCATTTTAAATAGTTTGACCACTGCAATTCAGTTGGTGACAGTACAATATGAAAGTAGATTATTATTTTGAAAATGCATTAACGTTACCATTGCTGGCTGCTTTTTCAAACAGGTGAGGGAGATTAACATTCTTAACCATCTCTACAACATATTACAATATAAACATAATGAAGTGAACACTGTCATAATTTAATCAACATCAGATTATTTGCAATCGCTTGGCATAAATGCGAGTTATTTATTGATTGCTATCTGCTCTGAAACCGCGATCCTGTAGAATGCGCGACAGCTCCGCGTTTTGACTTTGAAACGTGCAGCGACTTTGAAACTTTTTTGGTGCAAATTTGAGAGCACACGCTCCTAAATACATTTTCATTGCACAAATGCAAATGCGAGTGGGGCACTGTCGAGCCCTGCTATAATGTTAATCAGGTAACACATTACAACTAATGTTAAGATTTAGGCCGTTTTCTGCAAGTAAAGAGGAACTTCTTTCACATTGCATCAAAACATTTTTAGTTGAACACAGTTGTCCATATTGTCCAGGTACAGTGGTGTGAAGTAACGAATTACAAATACTCACGTTACAGTAATTAAGTACTTTTTATCAGCATTGTACTTTTTTTGAGTAGTTTAAAAATTGTGTACTTTTACTTTTACTTGAGTACATTTTAAGGTGATGTATCGGTACTTTTACTTCGCTATTTTCCTCCTTTTGTGGTCGTTACATGCTTATTTTAATTTTAATTTTATCCATCAACGTGATTGAATAAAGAGATAGTAATCGGTCTCGTGACTTTCGTCAAATCAAATTGTGCATAGAAAACTTTAACCCCAACTGCAGTTTATCATGGCTGCTGGAAGTGCATTCTTCAAGCATCAATTCAGTCGCATCTTCCTCTAATATGTTAAGGTAAATTCCCTTCACTCATGAGACGCGCGATCTGCGCTGCCTCGTCTCTCTCTCGCGTGCGTTCTGCAGCAGTCACTTGGATACTTATCCACTTGCTTGTTGACTTTTGATGAGTTTGAGCGCGTGATGCGCGCTGTAGAAAAAGTGTGTTGGAAACACTGTAAAATAATGTACTCAAATTGAGGACCAATCTGCACCTTATTGATGACCCGTGGCTTTAATATACTGCATCTGTGTTAGCGCGTGATGTAATAAAACAGCAGCTCGTTAATAAAGTTTTTTTTTATCCATTTTATACAATCCGCCTTCATTTAGCAAGTGCACTCGCGCATAAACAATTTTCAAGTTCAACACTTTTTGTTCCATTCAGTTGTGGATGCTGCTGATTCACCGAGACCGCCGCGGCTCAGCAAAGAGACAGGCTACGTTTGCGCGCTGTGTGTGTTTTCTTTTGAAAAAGTTTTCCCAGAAATACTAAGCTATTTAATGCATTTTTCCTTACAAATTGTATTATCAGCATAACAATTCGAGTAAATGTGTAAAAGGTATGGCATGATGCCATCCTTCTAGAACAATGTGCATTACTGCATTTGTTAAAATTGTAACATAAATGATCAAGTTTAGTTATTCTTATTTCATTGCAAAACGCTAAAACTGGCACCGTTTTGGAGAGAAATGGGCTCTCATTTTAACCCATATCATGGTGTGTGATGCTGAACTATGAGTTTCTGGTGTTTGTATTTGCACTGTTCTAAACATTATTATTGTATGTGCAACAACAGCATGCTGTCTCAGTGGTCTTACACATGATTTTAAATCTATTTTTTCAAACTTTATGATTTAAATGGGATGATTGTACTGAGAATAACTTTGATATTTTCTTCAACTGAATACTGTTTCCATGCTGTTTTGATGTATTTTAAAGGGTTGGCAGTCAAAATTAAAACTGCTGGATGATATATATTCTTCATTCTTTATGACAAACAAGATAATGTGAATTACAGAATGTACAACGTTTATTAAATGTATAAATTACATGTGTTCAGTGTTTATTATGACGGGGTAGAATCCACAGCTCAGTACTCAATACTCATGAGTACTTTTAAATAGGCTACTCTTTTACTCTTACTCAAGTAGTTTTTTGGACAAGTACTTTTACTCTACTCACACTACATTTTTTGGAAGGTAATGGTACTTTTACTTGAGTATATTTTTCAGTACTCTTTCCACCACTGTCCAGGTACAACAAAACGACTAGTACAAGCTCTCCCCAAGCTGTTAAGAAGTAGCCTACTCATACTGACAGCAACAGAAGCAACCTTCAGTCTGTCATTTTCTACAAAAATGAAGACAACTGGAGAAACAGGAACTGTTGACGATGTGACAAGTTGAGCAGAGTTCAAATGCATGTCGCCTAAATAAACAGCAGCAAGATACATCACGATATACAGAAGCTGAAAGTCTACAGAACAGTGACTTGGTGACCACCAGCAAATTAATCAAATTAATTAGTTTTTTCTTAACCAACTGCGACCACAACAGGACATTTTGAGGATCATGGTTTGGATGTGCATTATGTCAAAACCATTTCTTTGTTAAGCATAACCATATTTGATTAAGTTAGTAAGGCTTAATGATGGCTTGACTTATTTATAAGATTTTCTGGGAGCAAACAGAATTACAAAAATATCCACAGAGTGCCATAATAGCAACATGCTACATTTTCATTTCCCCATCCAGAAGAATACCCAGCCATTACAGCCGAATGTGGACATGGCTGTCCAAACACAATTGTGCATGTTCTGTGTATAATTGGCCTCTTACAGCAGATCTAACATTAGCCTTGCTGCCATGGGAACTTTAGGAATGAGTGAACAGAATTGTGTCCTTTGTGTTTGTGCCAAGGTTACGTGAGTGATAATTTACCTGAGAATCACTGGAGAGCTCTTCACACATGACAGCTCAGAAAGGACGGAGATGAATTCACATTCAGCTTTATGTGTTGGACTAAACGCTCAACTGAAATATTCATATTTATTAGTGTTACTGAGTTTGAATTTGTGTCTTTTCAACACAAAAGACTTACAGCACTAACCACTCACTTTTGTTCACATAAAATTAGTTATATTTTTATTCATCAACATTCAATGAAGTTGTCACTCTTGCCTTTTTATATTTTTTTCTTGTCAGTTTACATTTGTACTCGTTATAGGGATTGTGACAATTTATTGGGAGACAATTCATTTATAATTTATTAATTCATTTCTAAGGGTGACTGTGTCTTTACTTTGAATCTGGTATGTAAACCCTAGTTTTTAGTATCATAATGTCAAATCTCAATGTAACACAGTCTTCCCAAGATCTGCCTTTATTCTGCACAGATAATTAATGACTTAAATTGTTAGTATCTGCAGAGATTATAATATAACATTCAGGAAAGATATGATCATGACTTTATTGAAAGATTCTTCTCTTTTAATCATGCAATCTGTAAATAGTGATGTTTACACCTGGCAACCTTTCACTGATCGCCCATTATCTTTTAAAAGTGCTAAATCTTAAATGATCTCTTGGCTCAAAGGTGTCTAAACTGTCTTCACAGGTCAAACAGAGAGTGTCAGATTGATCAGCACCACCGTAACCAGTGTCAGTACTGCCGTCTGAAGAAGTGTTTCCGGGTCGGTATGAGGAAAGAAGGTCAGCAAACCAGTGATATATATATTTGTAATAAATATTTTACTATACATGAGTCATTCTAGTCATTTCACATCAGAAAAGTGTAAAAACAATGTGCGTTCTCATTAAAACAACTACTGGTTTCAGTTGATCTGTTTTATCAGTGTAACTTATCTGCTAGTTGCTAAGCTTAATTATTAAACACCATTTTGATATTACAAAGAAAAATATGTTATGTACAAGCTATATGGGTTGATAGGTAACATATTTCACAGTTTCATATTTGACTTCAATGGCAGGACGTAACTGGCCTACCAAATGTTATTTGGTTATATCATAATATAAAAAAGACAATTAGGAAGACATTTATCATAATGTGATCAATATGTCCGCCGCAGCAGAATATTACATCACATGATGCTGGTCACGTATTTTATGACCATTTGTGACCATTTTAACCATTTGTTAGTTTTCAGGGGGGTGTTTGTTAGTAACACAGTTGACAGAATATTTGTGAACATGAGTAAAATTAAATATTTTCTCATTTGAATGACAATTACATTTAAACTGTCTATTTTTCTAAGGTATTTGGATTCTATAAATAAATTTGACTAACATTTGATTCATTATTTTGAACTCAAGACTCATCAATTCAAAAACTGGACATTGTCATTACTTCAGTCTTCAGTGTCTCAAGATCCTTCAGAAATTATTCTAATATGCTGCTGATTTGCTGTTCAATAAACATGTATTGTTATTATTATTATTATTATCATCATCATCATCATCAATATTTAAAACAGTTGAGTACATTGTTTGAGGATTTTTTTGATAAATAGAAAGATCCAAAGATCAGTATAATTTCAGTATAATTTTTTATTTATTTCTTTGGGAAAATAAATTATAGAAATTAATACTTTTATTTCATGAAATTAATTTAATACTTTTATTGATGGAAAAAAGATTTCTATTTCAGATAAATGCTGTTCTTTTGAACATTCTATTCATCAAAGAAACCTGAAAAAAATTCTAATAGTTTTCAACATAGTAGTAATAATAATAATAATAGTTTTTTGATCAGTAAATCAGAATATTAGAATGATTTCTGAAGGATCATTTCACTGGAGTAATGATGCTAAAAAAATCATCTTTGAAATCACAGGAATAAATTACATTTTTAAATATTCAAATAGAAAACAGTTATTTTAAATAGTAAAAGTGTTTCAAAATGTTACTCTTTTTGCTGTACTTTGGATCAAATAAATGGAAGAAATGGTGAGCAGAAGAGACTTACTGTTACTCTTAAAAATCTTACTCTTTAAAAAGGTTTGACTGGTTGTGTATAATGACCCATATAAATATTTATAGTCTATTTATTTATATTTCTGACGTTGTTCCAAACAAACAATTTCCCACATAACTTTGCTAGTTTAATGTTACTTGTGTCATTCAGAAGGGGGTTTTCTGTTTGTATCATTATATTGATGTTTCCTTTCTCTCTGTTGTTTTTTCCTTGTATTTTCCAGCAGTCCAGCGTGGTCGAATCCCTCCCTCCCACACAGGCATAAGTCCAGCCTCCATGGTTGGAGCGGGTGGTGATGTTGGAGGAGGTCACGGCATGGGTGCTGAATTCTTCAATGGTCAGCCGGTGTCTGAACTGATATCTCAGCTGCTGAGAGCAGAGCCGTACCCCAACAGCCGCTACGGAGCCCAGTGCGGCCAGCAGCTCTCAGGAGGCAACAGCTCCATCATGGGCATCGACAATATATGTGAGCTGGCGGCCCGGCTGCTCTTCAGTACCATCGAGTGGGTGCGGAATATTCCCTACTTTCCTGACCTGCCCGTGTCGGAGCAGGTGGCCCTTCTGAGGCTCAGCTGGAGTGAACTGTTCATCCTGAATGCAGCTCAGTCGGCTCTGCCACTGCATACGGCCCCCTTGCTGGCAGCTGCTGGTTTTCATTCCTCCCCCATGCCCGCTGACCGCGTCGTGTCCTTCATGGACCAGGTGCGGGTCTTCCAGGACCAGGTGGACAAGCTGACACGGCTGCAGGTGGATACAGCTGAATACAGCTGTCTGAAAGCCATCGCTCTGTTCTCACCAGGTGAGTGATGAACCTGTTAAAAATATATTCCAAAGCACTGGCTTCAAATTAATATTTTATCAAGTAATGCATAATTATTACGTTGTTTATACTTGGGGTTACAAATCTGAACAACAGAATATGCATTTGAGGAATGTTTTGGATCAAATATTTAATATTAAATAAAAACTTAATAACTTTGCTATTTTTTAAAGTTATTAAATATACAATTTTTTCCTGCTGGATGTAACAAAATCCCTAAGACTTATATTGAAAGAGGAACCATAGCCATACCTATGATTATCATAGAAACTTGGACTTTTAGGGTAACATATTTTGACTTGAGATAATGAGGAACCACACTGAAACCATCCAAAACATCCTAGAAACTGCATAGTAGCTTACTAAAAAACACTAAGAACATTCTAACCACATAGCAAAGAAAGGAGTAAAACCATTTAGAACTCCTTAAATGCATATAAACATGCCTTTCAGAAAACGTTTGCATAGCAACATGCTCTAACCTCTCAGAACACCTTAGCAAAGGCATTGCAAAATGTTAAAATCTCTGAGAGCATGTTATTAAAGGCATAGCAACATGCTTAAACCACTCAGAACATGTTGGTAAAAGCTTAGCAAAATTATAAACCTCTCAGAATATTTGTAAAGGCAAAGCAAACTGTTAAAACCTCTCATAACATTATTAAACACATACCATGCTAAAACCGCTCAGAACACATTAGGTATAGCAATGTTAAAACCACTCAGAACACGTTAGTAAAGGCATAGCAACGTGCTAAATTCAGAATGCCTTAGTTTCAGTGGGTTTTGTACAGCCACTCTTTTTTAAAATGTAAAAATCTAGTTAGTTGGAAAATGAGTCTACTGACAATTTTTATTTATTTTTTTTGCCATTTTTGCCTTTAATTTGATAGGACAGTGTAGTAGAGAGGACAGGAAGCGAAGTGGGAGTTTCAAAGAGAAAATAACATTGCCAAATATCCATCGCATTTGCAGTTTGTATTTCACCAGCAGCTGTGTTGCAAACTCTTTGTCCTGTTTCCTGCAGATGCGTGTGGGCTGTCAGATCCAGCGCACATTGAGAGCCTGCAGGAGAAAGCACAGGTGGCCCTGACCGAGTACGAGCGCATGCAGTATCCAGGTCAGCCGCAGCGCTTCGGCCGACTGCTGCTGCGACTGCCCGCCCTGAGAGCCGTTCCCGCCAACCTCATCTCTCAACTCTTCTTCATGCGGCTGGTTGGCAAGACGCCCATTGAGACGCTTATCCGGGACATGCAGCTCTCTGGAAGCTCCATCAACTGGCCATATGTGCCTGGACAGTAGATGAACAATCAGAGACTTGTTCCCGTGTCCCATCTCAGGCTGCTCCCATGATTCCACAGTAACCGTGTAGATAGATGTTGTGTTTTGGGTTTTGTTGATTGTGTATATACTGTATGTCTAAAAATGTTGACACGTATGTTCCTATGCAGTTTAAATGAGCCATCCAGCACCAGGATACCTCATGTTTCACATCATGAGCATCAACAAATTCTGTCAAGAACATTTGACGAGAAACAGACTGATTATGAAGAAGTCAGCTGATATGTGATGCAGATGCAAAGCTTTAAAGAAGAGTGTATAATAACTTCTTTTTCAGAGCATAGTGAACTATTTTAAAGCTAGTGTAGATGTACATTAAGAATCTTTATAACATACTGCATTTGTGAGAAAAATGTTGGGTTATATACTTGAAAAATCAATGGTGAACAATGAATGGCTATGTTTAGAATGGAATACTTGCATACTGCACACTACTGTATACTGCGTTATATAATTAATCGTATGTGAATAGAATGAAATATGCAATATTACATACCTCAAACATTACTATGCTACATTTTGATCTCCTTATGCATGTTTATCATGTAAATTTAGTACACTGCATTATGGGATACAGTATTCTGTGCAGTGTGCTTTGGTTGTGTTCGGAATACTTCCAGGTATTACACACTATGCACGGTATACTATATACCAAAAACATTAAGAGTAGTATGATAGTGTGCTATTCTGAACATAGACCATGTCTTCGATTGTCCTATTTAAACAGTTCTGGTGAATTTTTCAATGGGGTGGAGAAATGGTATAAACATTTACATTGCAGACTATGGGAAATATCAAGTATTTTTGCATACTAAAATAAAAAAGAATGATAAACAAACAAGCTCTTATGTAAGAAGACTGTTTATGAAAGAAAAAAAAAACACTTGCATTTTCAGCAGTGTTTGTCAAATAAAAATACTGCAAACAAGAAAAAAAGGATATTTGTTCCAACATTTTTCATCGGAAGTCTATGACTAATGTATTTCGAAGATTGATAAAACTGGCATCTATCTAATAAAAAAGGCATCTATGCATTTGTTAATAATCAATAGGGGTTACAAATCTTTTGTTTAATAATATTATATCATCTGCATTTAAAAAAATAAACTAGAATATATTCCTACATCTATAATTTAAAACTAGGCTGAATGAGATGTTTGGAGAAAATATGTATTACAGTCAATGACGAGGCTGTCCAAAAAAAAGAAAAAGAAAAAAGGTTATACCCTTATAAGAAATGGTCATACTACACTGATTTGGCATACAAAAGATGTTTCAAATATTAATCATTAAAAAGAAACCTGCTTATTAATGTGATGATAATAAAAAAAGACAAATAAATTAGAATGTCATGGAAAAGTTCATTTATTTCAGTAATTCAACTCAAATTGTGAAACTCGTGTATTAAATAAATTCAATGCACACAGACTGAAGTAGTTTAACTCTTTGGTTCTTTTAATTGTGATGATTTAGGCTCACATTTAACAAAAACCCACCAATTCACTATCTCAACAAATTAGAATACTTCATAAGACAAATAAAAAAAAAAAAAACATTTTTAGTGAATTGTTGGCCTTCTGGAAAGTATGTTAATTTACTGTATATGTACTCAATACTTGGTAGGGGCTCCTTTTGCTTTAATTACTGCCTCAATTCGGCGTGGCATGGAGGTGATCAGTTTGTGGCACTGCTGAGGTGGTATGGAAGCCCAGGTTTCTTTGACAGCGGCCTTCAGCTCATCTGCATTTTTTGGTCTCTTGATTCTCATTTTCCTCTTGACAATACCCCATAGATTCTCTATGGGGTTCAGGTCTGGTGAGTTTGCTGGCCAGTCAAGCACACCAACACCATGGTCATTTAACCAACTTTTGGTGCTTTTGGCAGTGTGGGCAGGTGCCAAATCCTGCTGGAAAATGAAATCAGCATCTTTAAAAAGCTGGTCAGCAGAAGGAAGCATGAAGTGCTCCAAAATGTCTTGGTAAATGGGTGCAGTGACGTTGGTTTTCAAAAAACACAATGGACCAACACCAGCAGATGACATTGCAACCCAAATCATCACAGACTGTGGAAACTTAACACTGGACTTCATGCAACTTGGGCTATGAGCTTCTCCACCCTTCCTCCAGACTCTAGGACCTTGGTTTCCAAATGAAATACAAAACTTGCTCTCATCTGAAAAGAGGACTTTAGACCACTGGGCAACAGTCCAGTTCTTCTTCTCCTTAGCCCAGGTAAGACGCCTCTGACGTTGTCTGTGGTTCAGGAGTGGCTTAACAAGAGGAATACGACAACTGTAGCCAAACTCCTTGACACGTCTGTGGTGGTGGCTCTTGATGCCTTGACCCCAGCCTCAGTCCATTCCTTGTGAAGTTCACCCAAATTCTTGAATCGATTTTGCTTGACAATCCTCATAAGGCTGCGGTTCTCTCGGTTGGTTGTGCATCTTTTTCTTCCACACTTTTTCCTTCCACTCAACTTTCTGTTAAAATGCTTGGATACAGCACTCTGTGAACAGCCAGCTTCTTTGGCAATGAATGTTTGTGGCTTACCCTCCTTGTGAAGGGTGTCAATGATTGTCTTCTGGACATCTGTCAGGTCAGCAGTCTTCCCCATGATTGTGTAGCCTAGTGAACCAAACTGAGAGACCATTTTGAAGGCTCAGGAAACCTTTGCAGGTGTTTTGAGTTGATTAGCTGTTTGACATGTCACCATATTCTAATTTGTTGAGATAGTGAATTGGTGGGTTTTTGTTAAATGTGAGCCTAAATCATCACAATTAAAAGAACCAAAGAGTTAAACTACTTCAGTCTGTGTGCATTGAATTTATTTAATACACGAGTTTCACAATTTGAGTTGAATTACTGAAATACAAAAACTTTTCCACGACATTCTAATTTATTGAGATGCACCTGTATATAAAAAGACTAAACATTTTAGCCTTTACATTAAATATTATCTCCATTATGATTACAGGATGGCTACACCACCTTGAAATGTTTTACTTTCAATCAATCAATCAATCAATCAATATGAATTCAGAAATTCAATTGATTATATCACTTCACTTCATGATCATACCACCTACCTACAAAATCATTCTGCATGCTTTGCACTGAAAAAAAGTTATAGAAACAATATTTTCAATATAAAGTTTCACAATTAATAAAGTAATATGAAAATACAGTACAAGCACTGAAATATTTTGTAAAATATATATTTGTAAAATATACTCAAAAACATTTTTATTTACAACTTCGGAAGAAAAAAAATTGCCTTACAAAAAAATATTTTGCCTGTCATGATCAAAATGCGTCATCTGCTGGTGAGTCAGTGCTGGTGCTTGTTTAAATGACTGTGAAATCAGTGTTTTACTCGTAAATACGCCCATAAATAAGTCACATCAACATTTACACATCCGATTAAGTAAATTAATGCATAGGATGAATAAAACGAGAGAAGCGTAATGTAGACTCGAGGGAAAGTCTCCCTTCTACATATAGTTTATCTCTGTCTAGCTCCGGTTCACACTCCAGTACAGTAGGTGGCGGTAATGCACCATTGAAGTTGGATGGCAACCGCCGTTAAACATCAAGGAAGAAGAAGAAGAAGACGACTCGAGGGCAGGGTGTGTAGCTCAGCCCAGCCCCAACATGACACACAGCCAAAGGGGAGGAACCGAACACACTCACTCGAATTATTATCACTGAAAATCACTGAGTTAAACACTCAAGAGCCCCAACAGGGAATACAAGTTTTATAACAAGCAGAAAATGTCGTTCATCCCCGGTCAGCCTGTCACAGCTGTTGTGGTGAGTTTGCGTTCAGTGTGAGAAAGTTTTAGCATGGAAAGCTTCACTAGCATCAGTGCCTTTAGCATTGTGTGCGGTGCTTTAGTGTTTTTACAACGACAGTGATTCATTTTATGTCGTTTGACTGGGAAAGCGGTTAATTTAAAAAAAAAAATGTTTTTTATTCTCAACAATAATCTGACAGGATAGTTTGGTTAAGTTTATTTGAGTTTAAGCTAACAGCTGATAAATGGAAAGGGTTAGCATGCTAGGCTAACGTTAGCCAGCAGGGGCGAACAAAGTGAACAATAGTTATTTATTTATTATTCAATTTACTTGTTTATTTATTTATATTATGGAAAATTATCGTGGGGCACAACATAACGAAGCCAAACGTTTTTCTTGTAAACTAACGTTAGAGCAAAACCAGAGTGTTCATTTGGCTTCCCTAAAATTAAATGCTTTTTATACAACGCTTAACTTACTAGTCATTTTTGGGATCCAATTATTATTAAATGACGAATTTAATTGGGGTTTAATTGTTCTTTTGTATTATATTCAATCTGTTCTGATGTCACTCAGGTGTGAAGTGAGTAAAGTTAGGTTGGGAGTGGTTTATGTTCTTGTTCAGGTAGTGCTGCTTTATATGGTCATAAACAGCTGCGCCATAGGATGTGCCTTAAATCCTAGTTAGCCGCCTACCTAGACAGCACCTAGTGTGCATTGTTCTCAAAAATGCTGCCTATGTATATAGGTAACTACGTTTTTAGATATATACTTGCTTACTATGCCTGCCTTGTAGGTCAGCTGTCTTGTTTTTTCCTCTCTGTATTTCAGCAACGGATTGAGATTCACAAACTACGGGATGGTGATAATGTAATATTAGGATTCAGCATTGGAGGGGGAATCGACCAAGATTCAAGCCAGAATCCGTTTTCCGAAGACAAGACAGACAAGGTGAAAAATCATGTTTAGTGAATTGAATTCTATTTAGAGTGAGGCATTTTTCCTCCTCTGTCATTCAGAAGTGACTCTTCTAACTTTATTAATGTCACAGGGAATCTATGTCACACGCATATCTAAAGGCGGACCTGCAGAGGTGGCTGGTCTCAGGATGGGAGACAAAATTATGCAGGTGAGAGATCCAAACCTGTCAGCCGTGTTATAAGACATTCTCCCAGTGATGAAGAGTTTTGTCCAGGTCGCAAAACAAAACTATTCCTGATTTTACTAAATTAATCTCCGCTAGAGGGCGCTGTGGCATCATCATTTTTTCCTTCATTTTGTGACACTTAAAGGTGTCCTTTTTACAAGATGTAATATTGGCCTTGGGTGTCCCCAGAATGTGTCTGTGAAGTTTCAGCCCAAAATACCCCACAGATCATTTATTATAACAGCTGGAAAATGTCATTTTTGGGGTGTGTCTACAGGGTTTCCGCGGGGTCTTAAAAAGCCTTAAAAAAGTCTTAAATTTAGTTGTATCAAATGTAAGGCCTTAAAAAGTCTTAAATTGTACAAGAAAGTCTTAATTATGATTTCAAGAGGTCTTAAATTTGGAGACGGAAAGACCAGAATTGCGATATGGCTGATTGTGACGTGACGATTAAACTTCAAAAGGCTATGATTTCATTAAATAAACATGAGCGCCTCAAGTTCAAAGTCCGGTGCTGCGCTGCTTTGTGTGCCTTTACCGGGAAAACCGTTAAATTTGTGCCAAACGCGACACCTGCTGGCAGAGAATGAATCAGTTAACAGGTTAAACTAGTGCGCGTACGAGTTTCACTGCACGATTCAGTCTATTAAAATACATTTAGAATGATCACATAATTTAAGATATGGGGGCAGAAAATGTAGTCTATATTTATATCATTTCATATGGTTAATATCACACGAAGAGTGCCGTTTTTTTCTCCAAAAGTCAGCATGATTACCAATGTGATATTGATTTTATGCAACAGTTCAATAAACAAGAAGTTAATATTAAGAGACTTAAGTTTTAGACACCATATTGCCTGTTTTTTCTCCATTTCTCCAACAAAAATAATTTCAAACACAGTCACAGCACTGTTTTGTGTCTCTGAGCAACATGAGAGTGATTTGTTCCTGAATGAATCAACCGTTTAAATGATTCGGTTCAATCGCAATGACTCACTTATTAACGCTGACTTACTGCCACCTATTGGCCGTTTTAATTTCACATTTAAAGTATCTTCCTTTTTTTTAATATAATTTCAAATATCAGTTTTCAACATTTTATGTTTCAAATATCAAAACATTAGCCTATTTATGCATTTGTAACAGCAGGTTAGCATTCTATGTCCTTCTGAGCTGCATTAAATAGTGTGTAAATGCATCTAAATGCCACTTCAGATGCATTGCAAAGATACATTTTGTTGATACTGATTTAATTTGCTTGGTAACAGCCCAAATGCAAGAATTTGACTTAAAAGATGATGCACAGTTTTAGAAAAAATGGCTTAAAGGTAAAAATGCCCATAAAACTTATTGGAAAAGACTCATTTCTATCGCTGCTGTGAACTGACCACACAGAATATGAAGAATATCAAAAAAATTCAGGAGCCAGCTGTCCACGGTAATCTTTAAGATACCAGCACAATAACACACTCAGCAAAATATCGCCTAATTATCGTTATCGATAAAATCCCAGAAAATATCAAGATATAATTTTTTGTCAATATCACACACCCTTAATTCATGTTATTTAATTTATATAATAATTTATTGATAATAATTGTTTAAATCAATATAATAATTAATACTTTTGACTTATCCATTTTCTTAAAGATGGTTAAGGCTGAAATGTAAAGTTTATAATTTTATAAAACTTTTAGTTTTTGTGAAAACTTGTATCTGAATTGTAAATTATGCTTTATACAGTCATTTTACAGTTTAATATGGTACTATATACATTGACCTACCCTGCTCATATGGTATTAAATTTATTTGTTCAGGTCTTAAAATGTCTTAAATTTGAGTTTAAAAATCCTGCAGAAACCCTGGTCTAAAAAAAGAGCTGTTTTAGAGTGTATGGCTTTAAATGCAAATGAGCTGCATATTCCAGCCCCGTCTCCAGAAGAGGGCGTCGCGTATACGTCTCTCTGCATTGCATCTACAGCAATAAACAGCCGTTAGAAGCAACATAACTGAGAGCGAGACAACCGGTGTTTAGCCGTACATATGGGAACAGAGCCATAGTTTGCTGACAAGCTACGCAATATCGCATTCATAAGCGATGGCGATTATGAACGCGATATTGCGTAGCTTGTCAGTGATCTATGGCTCTGTGTATTAAATGCCGCTCCATCTGAAAGCACGTGATGGAGATTTACTACTAATCACAGAACCGGCTTTACTGACGAGATGCACATCTACAATCACATGCGATTTATCATGCAGCCCTAATTTAATTTATTGCATGAAATAAACATGCATGAACATTGTTGACACCATGTTGAAAGATACATTACAACTTACCGAAATGCATCATCTCTCATGTAATCACTCACGGAAGGACGTCAACAAAACTGCTTGTGAACAATCTCACTTAACGGGATAGTTCACCCAAAATTTCTGTCATTAATTACTCCCCCCCCCTCATGTTGTTCCAAACCCGTAAGACCTCCGTTCATCTTTGGAACACAAATTAAGATATTTTTGATGGAATCTGAGAGCTCTCTGACCCTCCCACAGTCAGCAAGGATCCTAATATGATCAAGGTCCAGAAACATAGCAAACCCTTTAACATTGCATTTACCTCAGGAAAGTTACCAAGTGTTCACAGTTCGTAATAGAACTATAAAAAAAAGCACTAGAAAAGAGCTTCAATTTACTGTTAATTATTGTTAATGTTTGAATAAATCTGTCATGAAGACAATCTTACATTTACATTTATGCATTTAGCAGACGCTTTTATCCAAAGCGACTTAGTGCATTCAGGCTATACATGTTTTATCAGTATGTGTGTTCCCTGGGAATTGAACCCACAACCTTTTGCGCTGCTAACGCAATGCTCTACCACGGAGCCACAGGAACATCTTATGTGCAATTGAGTTGCATACAAACAGTTCAGTTTTTCTTTGAGTGCGATTATTATATCTGAAAATAAATAGCAGTTGCATGTAATAGTTTGGGCTTGGTTTTTAATTTTACTCTCTAATATTATAGCAATGTACCAAATGAGAGAGTTCCCTGTGTAGTTAACAACATTATTGATAAATTTAGTATAATGCATTCTTAATTATTAGTGAACCACTGCGGAGTTGAAACTACTGCAATCGGAGCACTGTTACGTTTCCAATATATTTAATTTTTTTTATACTTTATGCTTTTCCGCAAATGCAGCAGAAACACACATTTTGCTCCCTTTATGAAACCCTCTGTAGGCAGTTCTCAGCATGTCGGACGTGTCTGTACTGTTCTCAGTTCAGTGTACTGTTGGAAGAACTGTAGGGGGGAGGTGGAGGGCTTCAGAGGAACTCTGATAGCGCTCTGCAGGACCTGCTTATAGCGAACTCTGAACCAGACGTTTTAAGAATCAGCTTGTTTGGGCTGGGTATTGTGTTTGATACTCTTTAGGCACCGATCAAATAGCCTCGATACCGCTGAATATCAAAAAATGTTTTGTCTTTCAGCACCGTATTTCCTTGCCTAAGTGTGTTTTGGCCATATAATGTCACTGAAATAGTTATTTGTAGCCTTGTATATCTTTTACACCTGCTTAGCATTTCTCATGTAAACACCCTGTATTGCTATAAAAATAGGCAGAATCTCATGAAAATCACATAAAAATTATATACTGTAGTAATTGTGTGTTTATTAGCTTCATGTTTCATATGTATAAATGTTTTTCTGGGTTTCTTGGGTACAGAACTGAACGTGGAAGTGTAATGGATGTTTGTCACCGGAGATAGGGCGGGTTATGAACGCGTAGGGCTGGGCGATAATTCGATAACGATAATTATCGCTATATAATTTTCCTCGATAAAACGATATGAAGAGTTCGATAAATGTTCGATATAATGTTTATGCGCCACAAGTGGAACGAAACCGCGTGACTCATTTGAAGCGCGCCACACGGACCGTTTATCCGCTCGGATGAAAGTTCAAAGTGCCGCGCGGCGCAAGCACAGCACACTAGAGCAGATGCGTTTACTCGCTGATGAGACAGTCATGCAAGCATTAAACAGCACTGTGAGATCCAGTGTGAAACGCTTGAATTCAGCGATGAACACATGACTACGTGATTTAAACTAGTTTAAAGCAAAGAAGAGAAACACTGTGTGCAACAAGACAGTCAAGAAGGCTTTTCAGTCTACAGTGTCGCCATCATTTACCATGGATTTACTGTAGTAACACTCACTGCACCATGGTATTGTGGCAGAAATGTGGGATATTCACATTGAATTTTATTACAGGAGTAATAGTATATTGTACAGTGTATGTATTTGTTATTAAGCTATAGCATGTGTGCATTTTACTGAATGTTTTTAGACTACTGTTTTTCATACAAATAGGCTACCTAAAATGCCATATAGTTATGATTTTTTTATATCATTTGAGGTGAGCGTGCCGTAGTTGACGGTGATCATTATATGTGTGCTGTATTGTCACGGAGACTGAATGCCTTTTTAAATGGTTTCATCGATAAATGTTTGCGACTATCGGAGACCAACGCTTTAAAATAAAATGATCCCAAACGCTAGTACTTGGTCAGTGATTTCCAGAAACCGGGTTGCTACAATTGTTTACACATGCGCATAACAGAATTTACAAAATGTCCTATTATTCCTTGCCATATCATCACTATATAGAGAAAAAAATGTTAAAAAAAAGATATAGCTGAACATTTATTTAACCATTGCAAAAGTAAATTTCTGGCAAGTAAACTCTGTTTCTTTATTTAAAATGAGACACATGTTTATTATTTTTACAATTACAAAATTATTTTAATCAGTAGTAAATGTTTGAGAATCTGCTTCGCTTCAATGACAGTGCAAAAAATAAAATAATAAAAGGGATAAAAGATTACAGTTCATAGCCGCACCGGAGTGAGCAGGTTTTATGGACATATTTCTAGAATTAAGTCTGTAAATTAAGAAATTAAAATGTAAATAATTAGTAGTGTATGTTTACAACTAGCCTATAAAATAAAATGGCTTAATGCCATATTATGCTTTTAATTATGATTAAGCTTATAGTAATGTCAATTGTATCTCAAATATTTTGGTGGGCTTGAAATAGATTATACTTGTCTAGGTGGGTCGTGGAATGGAGTTTGGGAACCCCTGTTCTAGGGAACAAATTAATGAAACATGGACAGCTGCCACAAATGAATATGTCATAGGAACGAATTAACAAGTTGTATGAATGAATAGACTGTCCTGCTCGCGTGCGCAGCCCTGTCAAAGCGAAGTGCCCGATATGCAATAATTATCTAGAGAAATTATGATTGAACATGACTTATTACTACATTTCAATACAAAATAACTTTGTACTGTATCTCTTTTAATGTACTTTTAAAGTTTGGATCAAGGTACTATTTTCAGGGGTTGTAAGATCCAGCTCCTTCACCGTCACTCACAGCCGTTTTGTTTTGCGCACGAGCCGCACGCACCAAAATGAAACTGCTTAATCGACCATCGATAGCTTTTATCGATTACATCTCTTATCAACAATTAATCAGTCGATCGTTGACACTAGTAGTAACAGGGGACTCAGAACGCACTGCGGGGCACCATGGTATTGTGGCAGAAATGTGAACTGGCCCATATTCACACTTGTGGTCTGCCGGTGAATTTTATCCAGTACAGAGTGGAGTAGCCGATAGTATATTTACAGTGTATGTATTTGTGATTAAGCTATAGCATGTGTGCATTTATACTGAATGCCATTTTTAGACTACTGTTTTTCATACAAATGAGGGAAGAGGCTACCTAAAAGCCATATAGTTATATTTTTTCCTATATTGGGCGATTGAGGTGAGGTATTGAGGTGTTATGTGTTGTTTTAACTGTGTTTATCATGATTTAAATGTATGCTACTATGGGAGACCAACGCTTAATAAAAAAAAAATAAAAAAACTTGGTCAGAATAAATTTACCCATATAAAACTGAGGTTGCTACAATTTTTACAGATGTAACTGATTTTAAAAATGAACAAAAATGTACCTCTGCATCCTAACTCAAGCTACTATCAAATGTGCATTTCTAACAGACAAAAAAGTTATATTATTATTATTAATATTATCAGGCAACCCAAACCTGTTTCTTCATTTGAACGCGACAGTAATCCCATCAGGTCCGGCCACTCATTAGAACATGCAGAAACGAAGAAATACATTTTTCTATTTAGATATTTATGTTGTTAAGGAAAATTAATGGTATGGTTTCTACAACTTTAACTTTGGAGCAAAATTCTGGCTTTAAACTTGAAAGAAATAAAGATTTGACATTTATCGTGATAATTATCGATATCGACTGATATGAAAGAAATTATCGTGATAATTTTTTTGGCCATATCGCCCAGCCCTATGAACGCGTAATATGAATGCAACATATGAGCAGTGAAAGAGCTTCCTCTGAGAAGAGAAAACGCATGCAGACAACACTGGAAGCAGCTAATGCTCATCAGATCGCGTAAATCAGCGGAAAAATTATAGAAATGATGATTCTGTCTAAGCTGCATCATCAGATCGCGTAAATCAGCGGAAAAATTATAGAAATGATGATTCTGTCTAAGCTATGCATAGACACAAAAACATAGCCTAAAAGATGTGGAAAAGGTCAAAAGTCTGGCTGCATTTCACAAATGCTTGTCCGTCTCCTGAAAAAGCAAATTTTTTTTTTTTTTTTTTCTTTTTTTTAAGAACTGCTGAGTGATTTAAAAATCTTAAGTATGCTTTGAGTCTGTAAAAACTGTCTGTCCACAAACTGAAAAAAAAACAAATAAAACCAAAGGTTTTTTTTTAGGTTATGTAATCTTGTTAAAATGGATTTCATAAAATTGGTATTGAAAAAAGTATTGTTGCCCTACAAGCTTGTGCCATGAATTGTTGATGTGACAGCTTATGCTAGCTAATTGCATGCAAAAAGCCTATTAGCCTGCGCCATCTAGTGTTTCATGACTGAACTTATTTGGCATAAAATGTTAAAAATATATAAATAAAATGTAGTTTTTGTGCACTCTGTCAATTTCAGGTGAATGGCTGGGACATGACCATGGTGACACATGATCAGGCACGAAAAAAACTCACCAAGAAGAATGAAGATGTGGTCAGGCTTCTTGTCACTAGAAAATCCCTGGAGGACACAGTCAGACAGTCCATGATGCAACACTAATGCAGATCTAAAACGCGCTCATGTGAGCTAATTGAATGTCCTTATTGGTTAATCACATGTTCAGAGCATGTTTTAACTAATAAAAAACAAACCGCCTCCCTCAGCCAAAGAGTGATGCCAAGAAACCTTTACACTCAGTATGAACTTACAAGGACTTCTGTTAAAGATGATTTTGATGTATTGAATTCTAACTGAATCAGTGTGTGTGAATGATTGCTCTCAGAGTACAATCTAAAGATTGTGGTTTGCATTCCATAAATTGCTACACTACTTTCAATTTAGCTACACTTTATGCCAAATACTACACTATATTTACCACATATACTCTTGAATGTATCGCAGAGTCTGTGAACTCCTTATCATTTCATTCATAGATCTCAAGGGCTACAGTGAATTGTTCACCTCATTTTTTGTCAACACGTACACATACTTATACGCCTGTTAATTATCAAATCAAGTGATGTGGGAAACAGCCAGCATATAGTTGTACTTTAATGACCACTAATTTTGCTAGTTTGGGAGACCTTTTTTATTTTTGTTGCCCTTCCTCCTCTTATAACTTTGATTTTGTATTTAATTAACACAATGTTAGCCTATCAAAATATCATCCTCTAACCATAGAAAACGAATCTGCATTTGGCACAATTGAGAACACTGCAGTTTTGTATTTAGCGATACTTTTTCCTGTTTTGAAAATGTTTTTGATACCGATTTTTTTGCCGTTTGATTGTATGAGGATATATTTTCACATAAGCGAATAAAGGAATCTTCTTGCACATGCTTTGTGTGTTTTAATGATCTAAATGGGGTGTTTGCTGTCTCAGCTCTGCTGTCTAATGAGTCTCTTTTGTCAGGCTGTAAATGTCTGTCTTCACATTAAGCTTGAAAATGGTGACATTTCAGAGCAACAAATCTATTTCCTGACCTTTTGCTGATTGTCCAGGCAGTTCTGTACCAGGCTACTTTCATCTCTTTAATGTTACCTGGCAAAGCTGAGCATACAACCAGGTAGCTCATAATGCAACTCACAAAGTGCTGTAAAAGTGAGGCTGCCGATAATTACAGCGCAACACATCTTCAAACACTCATTCCATATTCTAGGGCACTGGTGAGAGAGTGATATTAGTGCATATTAGACAGGATTCATCATAACAATAAAACAGAATTAGCTATGACGTGATCCTTTACTCTTAGAAAAAAAAGGCACAAAAGCCATCACAGTGGCAATATCTTTTCAAAAGGTACTAATATTAGGTATGCTCTCTTTATGTATAAATGTGGATATAAAAAGTCTACACACCTCTGTTAAAATGCCAGGTTTCTGTGATGTAAAAAAATTAGACCAAGATAAAGCATTTCAGAATTTTTTCCATCTTTAATGTAAACTATAACCTGTATAACTCAATTAAAAAACAAACTGAAATTTTTCAGGAAAGGGGGAGTAAAACTAAAATAATGTGGTTGCATAAGTGTGCTCTTATAACTGAGTATGTGGCTGTGTTCAGAATTAAGCAATCACATTCAAACTCATGTTAAATAGGAGTCAGTACACACCTGCCATCATTTAAAGTGCCTCTGATTAAACCCAAATAAAGTTCAGCTGTTCTAGTAGGCTTTTCCTGACATTTTCATAGTCGCATCTTACAGCAAAAGCCATGGACCACAGAGAGCTTCCAAAGCAGAGGGATCTCATTGTTAAAAGGTATCAGTCAGGAGAAGGGTACAAAATAATTTCCAAGACATTAGATATACCATGGAACACAGTGAAGACAATCATCATCAAGTGGAGAAAATATGGTGCAACAGTGACATTACCAAGCACTGGACGTCCCTCCAAAATTAATGAAAAGACAAGAAGAAAACTGGTGAGGGAGGCTGCCAAGAGGCCTACAGCAACATTAGAGCTGCAGGAATTTCTGGAAAGTACTGGATGTGTAGTACATGTGACAACAATCTCCCATATTCTTCATGTGTCTGGGCTATGGGGTAGGGTGGCAAGAAAAACATCCAAGCCCGGCTAAATTTAGAAAAAACACATTTGACGTATCCCCAGAGCATGTGGGAAAATGTGTTATGGTCTGATGAAACCAAGGTTGAACTTTTTGGTCATAATTCTAAAAGGTATGTTTGGCACAAAAACAACACTGCACATCACCAAAGGAACACCATACCTCACAGTGAAGCATGGTGGTGGCAGCATCACGCTTTGGGGCTGTTTTTCTTCAGCTGGAACTGTGGCCTTAGTCAAGGTGGAGGGAATTATGAACAGTTCCAAATACCAGTAAATATTAGCACAAAACCTTCAGGCTTCTGCTAGAAAGCTGAAGATGAAGAGGAGCTTCATCTTTCAGCACGACAACAACCCAAAGCATACATCCAAATCAACAAAATAATGGCTTCACCAGAAGAAGATTGAAGTTTTGGAATGGCCCAGCCAGAGCCCAGACCTGAATCCGATTGAAAATCTGTGGGGTGATCTGAAGAGGACTGTGCACAGGAGATGCCCTCGCAATCTGACAGATTTGGAGCATTTTTGCAAAGAAGAGTGGGCAAATATTGCTAAGTCAAGATGTGCCATGCTGATAGATTCATACCCAAAAAGACTGAGTGGTGTAATAAAATCAAAAGGTGCTTCAACAAAGTATCGGTTTAAGGGTGTGCACACTTATGCAACCACATTATTTTAGTTTTTTTTCTACTCCCCCTTTCCTAAAATATTTTTGTTTGTTTTTTTTAATTGAGTTATACAGGTTATAGTTTACATTAAAGGTGGAAAATGTTCTGAAATTATTTATCTTGGTCTCATTTTTTTTTTACATCACAGAAACTTGTCATTTTAACAGGGGTGTGTAGACTTTTTACATCCACTGTACCTTTAAGACACTAGTATGCATTTTTTAGGGGTAAAAAAGTACAAAAGAGTACCTTTGATAAGGTACCGCCCCAGTGACAGCTTTTGCCCTTCTTTTTCTGAGAGTGTTCAGCATTCATATGTAAACAAATAGCAGTCTGCTAATTATTTCAAATTTGCATCAAGATTTTATATAACCACCTGCATACAGAAAATTAAATGTTTTTATTCAGCAAATACTTCAGTGAACAAAGACTGATAATTAAAATGTTATGCAAGATATTAGAAAACTATAGATGAATAAAATATAATGTTCTGAAACACCATTTTGAACACAAAAATAAAAGACATACGACTGCCAAACAAGTCAGAGGGAAGAAATAATGCAGGTAGTTTCATAATAGAATAAGAAAAATATTTATTATTTATATTTGAACTTTACTTTACTTTGAAACTGTAGTACTTGTCAAAGGTCAGAAGAAAACATGATATTTAAATTATTTTAATGAAGTCTCACCAAGGCTGCAATTATTTTATCACAATTAGCCTACAGTAAAAACAGTAATATTGTGAAATATTACAACTGAATATATTTTAAAATGTTATTTATTCCTGTGAAAATAATTTGTCACTGCTTAGCTTATTTGTACACTTTACAATAGTAAACCCAAATCTTTTATAATTATATTAACTGTCTAATGCGTTTCATGCCTGTTTCTCAGCAGCTGAATGTGTAATTACAGTAGCTAAATGTATTCAACATACCACCCACACTCTGGCAGGACAATCGTGTTACCATAGTGATGCAATCTGCTGCTGTCACCTTACACAAATGCAAAATGTTCTGTTTTATGTTAAAGCCATGTTTACGGTCCTACACTCGCTGAAGAATGAATACACACACATTTGTAATAAAAGCAGTGCTGCATTCTCTGTGAAGACATCATTTTTCTATCATGTCAAATTGAGTAGGCTATTTGATGAGGTCACACTTCTGTTTTTGTCATATCAGGGTATAAGAGAGCTCGATACGTGTAGATTTTTAATACTTTGCATGTCTTTTCTCACATGGTCTTAGCAAAACATGTTTTGCTACAAGTTGCCAGGGAACGTTTTTAAAGGTTATATAAATGCTTGGACAAAACATTCTTAAAGTAATGTTTATAGAACGTTCGATAACTTTGATAAACGTTCTCCTAATGTTGAGAGAAAACATTTTAAGAACAACATTCTCGGAACGTCCTCGTGGTGTTATTTGTAGGTCTACTTGAAAAACCGTTTTCATATATCACGACAATAAAATATTTTGGGTAAAAATATCATTAACAGAACTTTCTAAGACACTTTCCCGTAACCATTAAATAAAGTTAATATCACAACAAGAAACCTGGTCATATCATTGTTTTAGAAATGCAAACACAAAATATAAAATTAAACGAACACTTATGATTGTGCTCGAAAAAATGGCAGATTCCTTGGGGAAAGTTGCAAGAAAAAGAGCGATGAGTTTATACAGACCTAAGACACTTGTGTAGGTGGTGAGTGGGTAGATCGGAGCAGAAGGTCTCTCACACACACACACACACACACACACACACAGAGAGAGAGAGAGATCAGAAGGCTGGACCTCAACAAGTGCCAGCAATCACGTTGTCATAGTAATGAAATACGCTTAATATTTGTCTCTTGCCAATGTAGTAGCCTACTACAATGCAACAAAGCATTTTCACCATAAATGCATACTTCTTTATCATTTAATGAAGATCATATTTCACATGTAATAACTGTTAAATGACAACGCGTCCCTGGTACTGAGCAGTCATTAGATGAATCCAGCTCAGCAGGTGTTATCGCTGCATACGCTCAGTATTAATGATACTTTATTAACGTGTCGATTCTTTTCGCTGTCGGGCAGTAGGTCGTTGTTTTTTGTCTTACTGGAAAAAGCGTAACCTCTTCTTCCCACGCAAAAATCACTTTCTCCGCCTTTTCCTTAAATCGTTGTGAGCGCAGAATACAGCGTATCTTTACCAGAACGCTCACTGGAGAAGAGATACAAGAAGAGCTGCTACTGTGGTAAGTCGTGTTTTATTGTTTTAAAATGCAAAGTGTATTAATACACCCTTATTTAAATTATTTTCTAATATTTAACTGAGCTAGCTCTTTGGATGAGGCATCAAACTCTCAATATGATTTCTTTCTTTCGTTCTTTTTAGTTTGTTTGTCTCGCCATAATGTACATCCAAACATTAATGCTGTGCCTAAAAAACCCTGTAGTCAGAAAACAACTTGTTCTGTTCACAAACAAGTTATCAAGCCTGTTTTCTCCTGAGTGTGTGAGGTTCTGGTTCAAGGGCGGATCTTTTGTGGAGAGATTGTGGTGCGGGTCAGCTTTGTAGTGCTCACCTGGGGTGTTTGTTGATGTGTGTATTTATGCTGATTTAAGATCAGTGATCAGACCATCAAGCAGGGATCAATGGAGGGAAAACTGGCCCTAGATCAGGTCCAAAGTTGTGTTGTGTACCTCTGCTGTCACTCAGTAAGGGGTCACATGGAGGGTGAGAGAAGATCAGGCTGTATAAAAAACTGTTTCATGTGTGTTTGGCTCGAGTTGAGCTTTACCTGTGACCACTTTAGTCCAGTCTCCAGCATTAACCCACTGCAGAGCAACCATGAGTGGTGAGTGAACCTATATCTAGGTTTTATACTGTAGATTAGTAAGGAAACTCTGAGTTGGGTGATAAATTATTTAGTTACTCAAATTTAATTTGTCTTTTTCTTATGTTTTCTTGATGGTGTATTATTTTTTTATGTTTTCTGAGATTAGACAAACAGTAATTGATGTCAGCAGTCTGTATGATGGTTGATTATTTTGTCAGCCAGTCCACAATTTCAGGGTAATTTTCTAGAGCCACAAGGATCTGAGATTCAAAGCAATAATGCACCCACATTTTATTTTATTTCTTGGAACAAAATCGGTGATGTTTTGCAGAATTATATGGCTTCAGATGTTTTGGAATATAGTGCACAAGTCATATAGTTAGATTCAATTTTTATAGTGCTTTTTGTAATTTTTTTTGGAGCTTGACAGCCACAATATTCATTCACTTCCACTGTATGGAAATTATCAACCTGTACATTCTGATAAACATACTGTGTTCCACTGGGGGGAAAAAATACTATTTGAATTTGGAATGACATGAATGTGATGGAATGCGATGATGGAATATCAATTTTGTAAACAGTTTTTTTTTTAAACTGTTTTCTTTTATGAGTAATTTTGCGTACCCTTGCTGGATTTTTGATAGAACTGCTTTAAAAGTTTTTCCATTTCTGAAATATGCAAAGCTCAGAGCCTCAGAGGAATAAATAAAAAGGTGATTGCCAGACAAAGTTTAAAATAATAAATACTATGAAAAATATAGCCACAACTATGAGAAATAAAGTCACAATTTCAAATAATAAAAAGAGCCTTTACGAGAAATGATGTAATGTTAAGTAACATTGTGAGACATAAAGTTTCTACATAAAATATTGCAAGATATAAAGTCACAATTTCAAAGTCGTAATAGCAAAATATAAAGTCACTTTGTGCAATATAAAGTAAAAAATATGTGAAAAAGTCATAACTGCAAGATATAAAGTAACAATTTCAGTAAAGTCACCTGGTGAGATATAAAGTTGAAATTATGCAGAAAAAAGTATTGCAAGATATAGTCACATTGTGAATATGAAATTATATGGAGAAAATTAATTGCAAGATACAAAGTCATATTGCAAGATGTAAAGATGCAAATTCAAGCTCATAATTGCAAAAGTGCTAAAGTCACATTGGGAGATATGAAGTTGAAATTATGTGGATTAAATATTGCAAGGTATAAAGTCACAATTTCAAAGCAAAATGTAAAGTCACTTTGTGCAATGTAAAGTTGAAAATATGTGAAAAAGTCATAATTGCAAGATATAAAGTCATATCGTGAGATATAAAGTTGAAATTATGCTGAGAAAATGAAATTGCAAGATATAAAGACGCAATTTCAAGGTTGTAGTTGTGATATATAAACACACATTCTGAAATATAAAGTTGATATTATGGGAAAGTCATAATTGTGAGATGTAAAATAACATTAAAGTCACATTGCGAGATAGTCATGATAGTGAAACAAAAGATTCTACTGTGAGATATTGTGATATATAAAGTAACAATTTTGAAGGTTATAATTCCAAGATATACAGTATCATTGTTAGATATGAAGTCAAAATGACCTGTTTATTTATTTATTATATTAATTGATCTTTATTGTCATTGTTGAAAAACAATGAACATTATACTGGCAAAATGTGCTTCCATAATAAAAAGACAAGGTGTATATAGATTTGACTGACTGCTGTAAGCCACAGTTAGTTTACTAAAAATAAACCAGCTCCGCTAAAACCATCAGTAACAGTTGCACTGGTTGAACCACTGCTACGACCCTCACCAGTGAAATCTTTGGCTGTTGTTTCATTATCCAACTCAGCTTCTATACAAATCCTAACCCATGTGTGCTCACGTCAGCTGTGTGAGTAACAGCAGGTGTGGTGTGCGCTCTCAGCAGGTTCTTCACGCTCATAGCTGACTGCAGAACAGCCCTCATCTTACACACCTTCACTTCCATCCTGGGGTGCAACTGAAACCGTCTCAGTGGAGACACTGTACTGCTTATCTGGAAGTCACGTGATATTTGTTTGTTGTCTTCTGGGCAAGCGCCTCAATATGACATTTATTTTGCATTTACAGTTTTCATAATCAATTAGAGCATGTCATTACCATAGACTCTCATCAGTATGGCATCAGCACGTCATTAAACAAGTTGAGATTAAAGTTAGTGCTTAACTGCAAGAGTAGGTGGTGAATTGTGATGGGTAGTTCACCCAAAAAGGAAAATTCTGTCATCATTTATTCATCTTCAAGTTGTTCCAAACCTGTACGAGTTTCTTTCTGCTGTTGAACACAAAAGAAGAGATTTTGAAGAATGTTGGTTACCAAACAGCTACTGGTCCCCATTGACTTTCATAGTATGGAATTCAGTGGGGTTCATCAAATGGTTGGTTACCTATATTCTTAAAGTGCCCTTATTATGGGTAATGAAAGGTTCATATTTTGGTTTTGGGAGTCCCCAACAACAGGTTGACATGCATGCAAGGTCAAAAAAACACTTTCATTGTAATATGCATTCATTTTTTACCTTATTTGCTCAACGACTCCCAAACGATTCAAAGATTCATTTTTCAAAACCCCTTGCGATGATTGTTCCGATTGATCGATTTCATTTCTATTTCATCATGCCTGTAATGAAATGCCTGATTAAGCAGTGTTTGTGAGCGCAGTGCTGCTTTGTGTACAGTGTTACCAGGGAAACAGCTATTTTTACTGCTCCAAAAACAGCACCTAGTGGCAAAGAATTAATTAGCATTTTCATTTAGACCAACAAGGCAAAAGACCAACAAGTGGGCGGCCAATATGCTAATATTTCATGTTGAGGTCAACATGAAATGGCTTGGGATTCGTTTTTTAAAACGACTTGTTTCAATGATTCAGAGTCGACTCTTTCTTTTGAGAGACAATAACTTTATACACGGTGCACTTTCAGATTTAAAACTTTGCAGGATGTTTTCATTCACTTAGAGCTGTTACACACTGCATGAAAGCTCATTTTCAAAAATCCATAATAGAGGCACTTTAAAATATGTATTTTTGAAAATGTGTGTCCCAAAAATGGTGTTTAATGAAAGGGATATCACCGGATCATCCATGCCCTCTACAGGAGCAGTGCTGTGTTCTCAAATTAAGTAAAAATACAAGGTTTACAGGATAGACAAATTGTTAAATGTACTTATTTAAAGTTTGTTTATTTCAGGAAGGGCAACAGCATTTGTACAATAATGTTGATTACCACAAAAAAAAAAAAAAAAAAAATTCTTTAAATATTCAAAGAATATACCAGCTTCAGTATAAGCTTAATCACTAGCATTTGATTACATTAAAAATAATTTACAGTTTTCTTTTCTTTAAAAGAAAGCAAACATCTGGGTTACAGTGAGGCAGTGAAAGCGGCTAATTCCTAAGATTTAAAATGCTCAGTGTTTTTGAAGTATATAGCCATAAGATGTAAACAATGTGTATGTTAATTTATTGGTCAAAATATTGAAACTTGTTATTATCTATGATTAAAATATTTTTTGTGTGTTTTTGTTTTTTTATTGTTGTGTGTTCTGTATACTGTAGTATTACTGTTATTATAATAATAAATAAATAAATATTGTGATATTTATTGACGCTAACTGGTTTTAATACAATTGACAAAAATCACACCATAAATAGTAACCACAGCAAATAGCAAACAGATCAAAACTGTATTATATTATAACAAAAACTTTACAAAAGTAAAATAAAATATGAATAAAATAAATATGAGAACATGATAAAACTAATGTTTTTAAATATTACTTTAAAATTTAATAAATGTTCATTATTAATATTAAATGTTAAATATTTTATAAGGATAACTGTATTTAATATTTCCATTTTTATAAACTGGGACATCTGGTTGTCAGTCCTCTGCCCTGTGTGTCATGTGTTCCCGCCTCTTGTGTCCATATTTGGTTTGTTTCCTGTCCTTGTTTAATGTAATTATTAGTTTAGTATGTTCAGCTGTGTGTGTTAATTATCCTGTGTATTTAGTTCATGCCTGTTCAGTTTGATTTCGTCTGGTCTACTCGTTACTCCCCGGTGTTCCTGTCCATGTTTGCCTTGCCTTGCCTTGCCTTGCCTTGCCTTGCCTTGCCTTGCCTTGCCTTGCCTTGCCTTGCCTTGCCTTATGATGTCTTCATTAAAGACTATTATTTGAGTTTACTGCTCGTGTCCGTGTTCCTCGTTCCTCCCTGCTGTGTGCACCGTGACACTGGTAATCTTGCCATAGGCCTAAGCATTTTTGTGACATAATCAGCATGTTGTGACTGTTTGTGATGCGCTAGGTTTAAAAGCGTTTAACAGTCTATGCTTTCATTGTAAGGAAAAGAGCAACTTACATTCTTCAAAATTTATTTTTTTGTTTAAAAAAAAACAAATAATTTTCACTTTTCATACCTTGCAATGACTGATTCATATTTTGCCACTGAATCACATCGTGATGTAGAGTAGAATACACAATGTGTGAATGTCACATCTTGGTTTTAGCTGATACGATTTGAGAGATGGTGAACTTTAAGTCACAAAAGAATGAATTTTAGCCTTGATATCGTTCTTTCTGACTTCTCGGCCACAGTTTCCCACGAAACCCTCTTGGACCATGTATTAGAGCTGATTATGAACGAGAAGCCTCCAAACAGCACTAGTCTGTTTCTGAGTGAAGACTCTGAGAAACCAACGCGCGCTGAGGAGGGCCTCCACCGTCTGTGCCGAGCGTTACAGAAGCAGATGTCAGGAAGTCGACGAAAGATGGGCGGCATCACACGAGACAGCGTCAAGACGTTCCTGCGGAGGAACACCTTTGTGATCTTCACAGTGGCCGCTGTGGCTTTAGGTAAAGGGGTAAATCAACAGGCAAAACTGCAGAAAACATTTTGGGCTTGTTTTTTGTTGATAGTGGCACGGATGTTTCTCATCTCTTTGACTGCAATATAGGGGTGGTGTTGGGTTTCGCGCTGAGGCCTCATAACCTGTCCATCAGGGAGGTGAAGTATTTCTCTTTCCCTGGAGAGCTGCTGATGAGGATGCTTCAAATGCTCGTTCTTCCGCTCATCGTCTCCAGCCTTGTCACAGGTACACCAGAAAAACACTTCACTCTCTATAGAGCATTCGCTAACACTTTAAATTCCTTTACATTAGTTCATGCATTAGGTATCATGAGCTAACACTCAAAAAGAAAAATTTTGTCATTTACTCACCCCCCAAATCTATATGAATTTCTTTCTTCTGTTGAACATAGAAGATATTTTGAAGAATGCTGGTAACCAAACAGTTGACAGTATAGTGACTGAATTCCATAGTTGTTGTTTTTTTCCCATACTATGAAGGTCATTGGCTACCAGCAATGGTTACCACATTCTTCAAAATTTCTTCTTTTGCGTTCAATAGAATATTTTAACTATTGTTATGCATTCAGACTCTCTGTTTCCTGTGGTTTTGTTTCGTGCAATTTTACTATATAATTCAGTTCTGTTAACCTTAGGGGTTAGTCAAAAAAAAAAAAAAAAAACATTTAGTTTTTTTTATATATATATATATGAAGAGTGTATTAGTATAACTCAGTTTATTTTAAATGTTCAAAAATCATGTTTTTTATCATGTTATCATGTTTTTATTGTTTAATTATGTTAGTTAGCTGTATTTTTCTAGTTAGTTTTACTTAATCAAAATAACCCAACTGCTGTTTGAGATTAATTGGAATGCACAATGAAAAATACATGATTTTTGAAAATTGTTAAATGAACAATTTCTCTCTCTCTCTCTCTCTCTCTCTCTCTCTCTCTCTCTCTCTCTATATATATATACACTTTTAGTCAGAAAGGATGCATCAAATTGATCAAAAGTGTAACAGAAAACATTAAGACATTTACAATGTCACAAAGCATTTGTTTCAAATAAATGCTTTTGTTTGAACTTTATATTCATCAATGAATCCTAAAAATATATAACACTTTACACCAGGATTGTAGGTTTGATTTTGGCATTTGAAGGGGACATAACGGCAGACAACAGACGTTTAATTGTTTGATCAAAATTATTGCTAGGGACAATTTAGTAGTAGCTGGATATTGGTGGGGACATGTAATAGCGTCTCTACTAAATTCTACACCCTTGAAAATCATAACAAGTGATGGACTTTGACTTTGGAAGCTATAGTTCTACTCCGCTCCACAAAACAAAACAATTTAAAAACAAATTAACCATGGTTTTGCTACACTAACCATAGTTTAACATGGTATTTGTAGTAAAACTGTTTATACAACAAAACATGGCTGCAACTCCCATTTCGTGAACTGAATGATTTGTGATCCATGCTCTGTAATAATGGTTTGCAAATCATTATTCAGATCAGGACTTCAGCATATTTGGATGATTTCTGAAAGATCATGTGACACTGAAAACTGGAGTAATGATGCTGAAAATTCAGCTTTACATCAGGAATAAATACATTTTAAAATATATTAAAATAGAAAACACTTATAATTTGTAATAATATTTTGCAATATTGCAGTTCTACTATATTTTTGATAAAATACATTTAAGAAGAGAAGTCTTTTTAAAAAAAATCGTATTGCTCGCAAACTTTTGAATGGTAATGCATGCAATATCTATTAAAAAAAACAGTATATGTAAAAATTAGCACTGACCAATTATCAGTATGTTAAACTATTTAACCATAAACTATTTAATCAAAATGGTGATTTATAGTGTGATTGTCACAGAAATGTTGAACAACATATCTTGTGTCTCTTGCTGTTGCATGCCTTCAGGAATCTCCTCTTTAGACAGCAAGGCCTCTGGGAAGATGGGAATCCGGGCCATCGTCTACTACATGGTGACCACGTTTATAGCGGTTTTCATCGGTATTGTAATGGTGATTATTATCAGGCCAGGTAAAGGCAGCAGGGACAGTCCATTGGCCTCTAGTAGCAGCATTGAGCCTGTGCAGGCCACTGACGCTTTTCTGGACCTGATAAGGTGGGAAAAAGTTTAGTTGGATTGATGCGATGCTTGTTTGTTTTTTAGATGCTATGGGATCTAATTCTTCTCATTCTTCTTACAGAAACATGTTTCCACCAAATTTAGTTGAGGCCTGCTTTAAACAGGTTTGTGAATCCTCTCCAAATGCATCTATGAAGATAATGTGTCACTTCTCATTTGGTACTAGGGCTGTTTGATATCAAATTGATATCACAATCAGTGTTGAGTGTGATGCATTACTAATGCATTAAATACTGTAATTTAAGTACCTTTCCCTTCAAAAAGAAAGAGATTATTCTTCATTTAATTACAGTTACTCCTGATGTAATACTGTGTGTAGACCAATAGAACAATTATATTTAACATCAAAATTGATCAATAATGTTAAAATGTATGATTTGAATGTAACCTTCTCCCTTTAAATACAGTTCAAGAATAATTAATGCAATTTTATATTATATATTTGAAAGAATTAAAAGTGCAGTTTATTCTTATATTGTTCAACTGGTCGAGGTTAAAATGGGATTTAGAAAGTAATTAGTAATAAGCAATGCAATACTTCTCATATCGCAATATATATAGCAGAAAATCAATAAAAACATTATTTTTTCCAATATCATGCATGCTAATCACCCATTTTCCTTGCAGTACAAAACACTATACAAGAAAACCGTGTTGACCAAAAATGTCACCATCATGGTCAATGCGACAGACAGCTTCAAATCTACAGACCTCAGCCAAGCGTCTAACTTCAGCACAGTCCTGCAGACCATCCAGGAGATGGTGGAAGAGGTGGTGCCTGTCTCCGGTTCCTCGAATGGGGTGAACGCCTTAGGGTTGGTGGTCTTCTCCATGTGCTTTGGATTAGTGATTGGAAACATGAAACAGCAGGGCCAGGCTCTCCGGGACTTCTTTGACTGCCTGAATGAAGCCATAATGCGCATGGTGGCCATCATTATCTGGTTAGTGTGTGATTATGATGTTCTGATAACATTCCTGCTGAATCATTAACAGTAAGGCAGTCATTTAGAAGAGAATGACGTGACGCTTGCTTTTTGTCCTGACTCCTGTCTATTAATAAAAAAATAAAAAGATACATTAAAAAAGCAACTTACTGTAATACACCTCTTCAGTAATCATGCTTTAAATTTCTGTAGTACAGTTTATTTAGATCTTTTGGGGGGAACAAAAAGTAAAATGTCTGTGAGATACTGTACAATATTATAATGATAAAATAAGTCACATAAAAGAATTTGAAAATGTTTACACATAACTGTTTTACTACTTATTATTGTTTGAAAAACTTGTTCGCCACATAAAATTTATATGGTGTGACTCACCAAAAATGTAATTTAATAAACTACTAAGAATACTTTTTTAACTTGATGTATAATAATGATTAAGATGTGTGCACTCTAATGTATTCAAGGTGTAAGGAACTTTTCTTAAAATTATATCAACGTTTTTTTGACATGAAACATAAATTCAAACTTTTTTTAAATGATTTTTCCTTTTTTCTTGGATACTCTTAGTTGTGTTGAAAGCATAATAAGAAATATCTTATAATAATGGATTAGTATGTCACATTAATGAGAAACTTTCTCATAATTGCACATTAATATGTCATGATATTTAGAATAAAATAAAGCATCTCTTAATTCTTACTCAGTATCTTGTAATAATGAGAACATTACTCATAATTACTAATAATAAGAAGAAACTTTGTCTTAGTAGTGTTAATATACATACAATAAGTGGAAATTATGTTTCTTATTACGTCATAATTGTTTTCTTAACATTATGACATCTTAACTGATAATTATGAGAAGGTTTATACAGTTTATACTTATACATACTAACTCATTATGAAAGTTTCTCATTATAATGAAATTATGTGATTTTTCCCTAAATGTTGTGACATATTAAATAGTTTCATAGGAAGTGTAATTTTTATGAGAAAGGTTCTCATTATTATAATATAGCCTGCTATATTTTTTATCTTTATTATGACAAATGTTCTTAAAATAATAAGGTGCTAAGTCATAATTATTTATATTTTTATTAGTGCTGTCAAATGATTAATCGCGATTAATCGCATACAAAATAAAAGTTTTTGTTTGAATAATATATGTGTGTTCTGTGTATATTTAATATGTATATATAAATACACACTCATACAGTATATATTTTGAAAATATTTACATGTTTACATGTCTATATTTATATTAATATAATTTATATTATAAATAAATATATTTAATATATAAACATAACATATTTTTCTCAAATATATACATGCATGTGTGTATTTATATATACACATAATAAATATACACAATACACACACATATATTATGTAAACAAAACCTTTTATTTTGGATGCGATTAATTGTTTGACAACACTAATTTGTATAGTTAAAATATGAGTATATTTCTAAATATTATTTTCTAAATATTATGGCAAATTATTTTGGAATCATGAGAAAGTTTCTGATTATCATGATATACAAATTCATTATTATGAGGACTTATGTTAATATTAAAATACAAATTGCACATATCACATATTACAAATATCATGCAATAAAAATGTAATTTAATAAAAAAAAATCAAAGGCTCTATTTATGCATGTGTTGTTAAATTATTATTTGTTTAATTATAATTGATTAAAATGTACTATTTATGAAATAATTGCTGTAAAATGTCTCTTCTGAGCAGGTATGCTCCAGTGGGAATCCTCTTCCTGATCGCAGGGAAGATCGTTGAGATGAAAGATCTTGCTCAGGTGGGCGGACAGTTAGGGATGTACACGGTTTCTGTCATTGTCGGACTCCTCATCCACGGCCTGTTTGTTCTGCCGCTGCTCTTCTTTGTGGTCACCAAGAAGAACCCTTTCATCTTCATCGCTGGGCTGCTGCAGGCTCTGATCACAGCTCTAGGCACCTCATCCAGGTATAAACGCATCGTAGAGCTCCATGTAGGGAACTCAGTATACTTTACACATCTTACAGCAACAATACAGAGCAAATCAGTTGGTCCAGTATCAGATGGTGTTTCTAGCTGATACACATTAAAGACCCCATGGAATGGTTTTATGAATGTAGTGTCAATATATATTTCCTATTGAAACAGTAAATAGTACAGCACATATGAAAGGGGATCCTGTAGCTTTTAATTAACATTGATTGAAGCCCAGTAAAACCACACCTGACACGGACAAAATCAAGCCATTTGATGAATAAACTCCTTCACAACCAGTTGATGACTGGACAAGGGAATAAAATATATGTAAGGGATAATCAACGGCTAGCCGTGCATAAAAGCATTTTAAATGCACGACGTGGAGGCTAACCGCTAACCGCAAAAACTAATGAAAATTAAACTAAATTACAAAAACTATAACTAAAATAATATAGAATCAGAAAATATAAAATATAATAAAATAAAATAAATAAATAATATAATACAATGTAAAAATATAATATAAAATAAAATAATATAATATACAATTCAAAATGTTACCAAAAACTATAATAGCATCTCAGTGATACTAAAATAATATGGAAGCATATGTGTGGCAAACTTCAATTTGCAATGTAATATGCAAAATGGCAATGCAGTATGTAAAATGGATATTTATACCTGTATTTAAATTTACATTGTCCCATACATACTGTTTGTGCAACATTTAGTGCAAAATGAAAATGAAAATTCAATTATATAATATAAATTTGCCATTTTCTACACTAGTTTTAATATGCATATTAAAAACATATTTTAAAGCTTTATAAGTTGCAAAATTAAAATTAAAATGTATTACCCAAATTGATTAGATATGTTTAACATGTCCAAGCAAAAACTGTAGCAAAATTATAATTTAAATGCTGTTTTTCCTAAATGCATTTAGACTTAGGGGTAGGACACTTGGGAAAAAAAATAAACCAAACAATATAAAAAAAACAAAAAAACATCAATAATCAAAGCTAGTGTGTCGATTTAATTAAAAATCCAAATATTATATATTTTAGAATATTACATAATTCATCAATGCCCGTTTGTCATGTACAATAGGCTTCACAAACCAATCATGATCTGGCTCAAGTTCAAATTTCATTGGACAATAATGTGAAGTGGAGCGGTCATTTTCCGTTCTTATTCATAAATCGGTAGAAAATGACATGGGACAGACGAGCTTATTTGTGGAGCGATCTGGATCTGCAGTTTGTCTCATTTTATAAATCAAATTACATCGCTGAGAAAAGCAGAATGACTACAAAAGCACTGCACAAAACAAAAGTCACAATAATGGTAATCAGAGTAGCAGGGTCGTGCAGAGACCTTTGGAGGGGCAGGTGCTCAAAGTATAAAAGGGGCACATGGAACACGGCTTTTAATAGGGCTGTGCTCCTTGCTGATATGTGTATCGAAATGGATGCTTCTGTATTAATACAGCAGCAAATGCCATGACGCAGGTTTCAAAAAGAAACACAGAACAGAAAAGGCCATTTTAAGTTTAAATGTTAAAGACATTTTTTACACCTCTTAATTACTCTGGAATGATATTATTATTATTATTGTTGTTATTGTTGTTGTTATTGAGTTTACAGGGTATGGTGGTTTTGCTGTTGTAAACACTACTGTTGTTGTTGTAGAAAAAAATATTCCTGTCTTATTTAAAATAGAATTATATTCTAATCCTGTTCTGAATTTATTCATTTTTTGAATGATAATGATTATAAAAACAGGATTGATAAGTATAATTTGGAGGACGAGAAAATCAGTTTAAGCCTGTTTTACCAGTGTTGTGATAATTATTTTTAAGGCACTCTACATTTTTTAAATAAATACTGTAATAATAATAGTTCAAAGTATGAATAGTTTTTAGTCAGATAACATAAAAAAGACAAGACACCTCGATGCGCTTTAAACTTTTCCCAATTAAACAGCAAGAACGAAAGAGAACAAGCACCTTTGTTTTTATTGCTGTGTGTAGAACTACGTTAGCTGCATTTTTAATATTTAATATTAATTTTAATAAAATGTTAATTCGTCCCCGGCACTTTATTCAAGCTCGAGCAGGTGTTTTCACATAAAGGTTTCTAGATTTAAATCTAGATTTAAATTAAAGAGACATGACCTGACGTTTTTAGTTGTATCCAAAATGAGGAGATATGAATATCAGGAGAGCTGAACACTCTCGTGCAGTGCATGTTTAATTCATACTCGAAGTCAGAGGGAGCTCTCGTGCAGAAACTTTTGACGTGCAGGAAAGCTGAGCTGAATAAAAAGCAGAAACGTTTTTACTGATGAAACGTGACAATAGACACACGATAACCACACGATTAACACACGATTGTGAAAATATATGATTTATGTGATTTTCAAGTTATCTTCAGGTAATAAATAAATAAACTATATGAAAAATGCAGTACTGATTGACATATCATTTAGTATAGAAACTATAAAATATATTTCCTGAATTATTCTGTGATAAAAATGGGAAAAGGGTGTTCGTAGTAGCCTTTATAAACCAATCATAAAATTGTCATTAGGAAAACATTGAATTGAGCATTATGAAAGTGTCTTATGCTCATTAAGCCTGCATTTATTTGATCAAAAATACAGAAAAACTGTAATATTATGAAATATTACAATTTAAAAGAATCTTTTTCTATTTTAATATACTTTAAAATATAATTTATTTCTGTGATTCAAAGCTGAATTTTCAGCATCATTACTCCAGTCTTCAATGGATGGTCCTTCAGAAATCATTCTAATATGCTGATTTATTATCAATGTTGGAAACAGTTGTGCTGTTTAATGTTTTGCTTTTTATTTTAATTTTATTTATTTATTTTGGAACCTGTGATACTTTTTTGGGGGATAAAAATTACTGACCGCAAGCTTTTGAACGGTAGTGTATATTGTTACAAAAGTTATATTTTAAATAAATGCTGTTCTTATTTAACTTTTTATTTATCAAAGAATCCTGAAAAAAGTATAACAGGTTTCCAACATTGCTAATAAATCAGCATTGCATAAAATGTATTTTAAAGTATATTCAAATTTTGATCAAATAAATGCAGGCTTGATGACCACAAGTGAATTATTGCAAAAATATAAAATATGAATGTATCCAAACTTTTGACCTATAATTTTTTTATTTATATATATTTTTTTCACATTGCCCCTCCCCCCCTTTTTTTTTTTTTTTACATTTGAGCCCCTGCCCCTGAGGAACTCTCTGCACGTCCCTGTTCAGGTGCCACGGAACACGCGCTATTTTACGGATTAAAAATAAAAGAGTAATTAAATATAAGGTAAGGTAGTAAATAAGTGTAGAATAGCACTGTCTGTTTGCTTATGTGCATCAATCTGAGTGTAAACGGTGAGAGATGTTCAGGCAAGTGAAAAGCGTTTGGTTAATGGTGAATATTGACCTATTGTGCGTCCTGTTGCCGAGCCCCGCCTTGATGTAATGATTGACAGCTAGGGGGCGTGCTCGGCTCGGAATGCATTTTCAAATCCACAATGACTTAAACTATATTCATCGTGGGGTATTTAATTAAAATGCAATTGAAACGTCATATATGTAAGTGTCAGTGCATTTAAGAAAAATAAAAGACATTTAAATCACCATTTTGCTACCCTTTTGCTGCACCCTTGGCTCAGAATGCATTTTGAAACTCTCATTGAATTTTGCTACAATCATCACGCGGTATCAAGATGAAAATGCAATTCCAAGTGTCCTACCCCTAAGTCTAAATGCATTTAGGAAAAACAGCATTTAAATGATAATTCTGCTACAGTTTTTGCTTGGATATGTTAAACATATCTAATCAATTTGGGTAATACATTTTCATTTTAATTTTGCAACTTATGAAGCTTTAAAATATGTTTTTAATTTGCATATTAAAACTAGTGTAGAAAATGGCAAATTTAAATTATATAATTAAATTTTCATTTTCATTTTGCACTAAATGTTGCACATATGTTATGGGAAAATGTAAATTTAAATACAGAAATACATTGCCATTTTACATATTGCATTGCCATTTTGCATATTACATTGCAAATTGAATTGTGCTACACATATGCTTCCATAAAATAACACTTCACTAGCATAAATTACCTCAAAGCCAAAAATTTACAAAATATTTGGCATGTGATCTGAATAACAAGTACTGAATATCATTATTAATTTCCCCCATTTGCCCCTGTATAGTTTGCTTGTCATTTAGGAGACATTTAAGAAGACACAATTTAATGAATAGATTCTCATCCTGAATCCATGAGGTTGCAGCATTTAGCTATTTACACTTAGCCATCCTAAATATGTATAGTATAAATTTTTTGATGTGCTCAAAAGCACAATGATGATAACATCTTAGTAATTAAATTCTCCTGAATACATTTCACTTGATCTTCTTGTCTTCCTCAGCTCTGCCACCCTGCCCATCACTTTCCGTTGTCTTGAAGAAAACAACCATGTGGACAAACGAGTGACACGTTTTGTGCTGCCAGTTGGAGCCACAATCAATATGGATGGCACTGCTCTGTACGAGGCAGTGGCGGCCATTTTTATCGCCCAGGTCAATGACATGGACCTGAACTTTGGTCAGATCCTCACCATCAGGTTAGTTTTGGCCAGCACAAGTTCTGAAGGAGTCTTTATCTCTTCTCATCTCCTTATTGTAAACAATATCTCCTGTGGGCTATTTCCCATCAAACTCCAAATTAAAAAGCCCTCATGTTTCCTGCAGCATTACGGCGACCGCCGCTAGCATCGGAGCAGCAGGCATCCCTCAGGCTGGGCTGGTTACCATGGTGATAGTATTGACATCGGTGGGACTGCCCACAGAGGACATTACACTGATCATCGCGGTGGACTGGTTCCTGTGAGTCTCTCTCAAATGTCACGCTGAAGCATGCGGCTCCAGTAGAGAGCACTCTCTCAAAGGTTATTGATACATAATGCAGACCGCTAATCTGAAGGAGTGTTGACACATTCGGCTTTCATATTGCTAAACACTGACTTGAATATGTTAAACGTTTCTCTTCAGTGACTTATATGCAGAAAGTTCCTTTACTTAAGAGATTATTAATGATGTTTGCTAATGTAAGCATTACTATTACTGATGCTTGTTTAAAGGGATAGTTCACCCAAAAATGAAAATTCTGTCATTAATTACTCACCCTCATGTCGTTCCAAACCTGTAAGACCTCCGTTCATCTTTGGAACACAAATTAAGATATTTTAGATGAAATTCGAGAGCTTTCTGGCCTTTCATAGAAAGCAATGCAACTGACACGTTCAAGGTCCAGAAAGGTAGTAAGGTTAAAAGGTTAAAACCGTAACGTTATGAAGCTACGAGAATAATTTTTATGTGCAAAGAAAACTAAAATAACTTTTATTCAACAATTTCTTCTCTTCCGGGTCAGTCTTCGCCGCGTGTTCATGAGAGTAGCACGACGCACACATGTGATGCTGCTGACACAGGAGGTGGTGTTCTGACATAGAACGTCCATTTCTCTTATTTCATTGTCTGTATATTCTGGTTCGAAAAAGTAAGGTTGGGCAAAAAAATTGCAAGTCATTCTCTCTGTAGAAATCTTCAGACATGTTTACAAAGACTGTTTTATGTACAGTATGTGCATTCCTCTGCTTGTAAACAAGGCACAGCGCATCCGGGTTCTATGTCAGAACACCACCTCCTGCGTCAGCAGCATCACATGTATGTGTCGTGCTACTCTCGTGAATGCGCAGCGATGACTGACACGCAAGAGAAGAAATTGCTGAATAAAGTCATTATTTTTGTTTTCTTTGTGCACAAAAAGTATTCTCGTAGCTTCATTAAATTACGGATGAACCACTGATGTCATGTGGACTATTTTAATGATGTCTTTACTACCTTTAAGAAAGCCTATTACCTTTAGAAAGCTCTTGGATTTCATCAAAAATATCTTAATCTGTGTTCCAGATGAACTAAGGTCTTATGGGTTTGGAACGACATGAAGGTGAGTAATTAATGACAGATGTTTCATATATTGGTGAAATAAGCCTTCAAAGAGGTCTTATTATGCCCTTTTGTGAAGTCTTGATACTAGAATAAGTTTTTGCTTGATTGTTCCAAAAGCACATTATTTTTCACATATTTTACATTATTGCAGTGCCTCTCTTCCCTGTTTAGTTCTTGTTTTGATGAAACCCCTCCTTCCGAAATAGGCAATGTGCTCTTATTGGTTAGCTGGCCCAGTGTTTTGTGACTGGCAAACCGCTTGCAGCATGTTCCGGAAATGTCACGCCCCTAACCATAACTGCGAGTTGCTTCTGCTCAACTGTGAATATTAACAATGGTGTCAAGTTTTGGCATACCAGTATGAACCCAGTTCATGGCAACAACACACTACTAAAGCAACTCTTCTTCTTCGTATTCTGTAGTGCAGCTCAACAAGGCCTCACCCCCTTTTTTGCATATTTCGTGGTGGGAATTATTTAAATGAGAAGTGCGCTGTAGTTCGAACAAGCCGTTTGTTGTAGTTTTGAAAAGTGTTTTCTGTTAAAGAGAATATCTCCTTTCAGAGTGGACTTTGAGCTTTGTATAGCCTTGCAGATCTTCCACAGTAACTAAAGCTGAAACAGTGTAAAAGCACTAGGACTCCTTTAAACAAACTCTAAATCCACTTTTAAGTATTAAATTTTGTCACACAACCAGTCCTGCAAATGTGCATCAGACACAAATGATGCTTCAAATTCATGTGGTTTGTTGAGGAAAGGTGTGCTGTTACTTCTCTAAGTAGTAGGGTGATTTACAGTTGGTAAAAACAGGCTAAAACATGCCATGTAATTGATGGAGGGCCCAAAACCTTTGGCTTGGACCAGTAAGAGACCGGCTTAATCACCCTAGAAACCACCTAGGGGAATGCCTTGGCAACCACCCATAACACACCAGCAACTGCATAGCAACACCTTAGCAACCACCATAGGGACCACCTAGGAAATGAATCCTTGGCAATGACACACAACACACAAGAAACTGCATAGCAACACCTTGGCACCCACCCTAGAAACCACCTGGGGACCACCGTGGCAATCACCCAACAACACACCAGCAACTGCATACAGTAGCAGCACCTTAGCAACCACCCCAGAAACCACCTAGGGAATGCCTTGGCAACAACACACAACACACCAGAAACTGCTTAGCAACACCTTGGCAACCACCCTAGAAACCACCTGAGGACCACTTTGGCAATTACCCTAATCCTAACCCTAACCTAACCCAACACAAAAGCAACTTCATAGCAACACCTTGGCAACCACCTTAGAAGCCACCTAGGCAATGCCTTGGCAACCACCCATAACAATCCAGCAATTGCATAGCAACACCTTAGCAACCACCATAGGGACCACCTAGGAAATGAATTCTTGGCAATGACACACAACACACAAGAAACTGCATAGCAACACCTTGGCAACCACCCTAGAAACCACCTGGGGACCACCGTGGCAATCACCCAACAACACACCAGCAACTGCATACAGTAGCAGCACCTTAGCAACCACCCCAGAAACCACCTAGGGAATGCCTTGGCAACAACACACAACACACCAGAAACTGCTTAGCAACACCTTGGCAACCACCCTAGAAACCACCTGAGGACCACTTTGGCAATTACCCTAATCCTAACCCTAACCTAACCCAACACAAAAGCAACTTCATAGCAACACCTTGGCAACCACATTGGAAGCCACCTAGGCAATGCCTTGGCAACCACCCATAACAATCCAGCAATTGCATAGCAACACCTTGGCAACCACCCTAGAGGCCACCTAGGGAATGCCTTGGGAACAACACACAACACATAAGCAACTGAATAGCAACACCTTGGCAACCACCATAGAAGCCACCTAGGGGATGCCTTGGAAACCACCCACATCACCCTAGCAACTGCATAACATGTTAAAAACACTTTTACATCATAGCACCTGTATAGTAACACATTGACAAACACCCTAGCAAGATGAGAAAAAAACATCCATAACGCCTTAGCATCTGCATAGCAACACCTTGGAAACCACCTATAACACCCTAGAAACTACATAGCAACATGCTAAACTACCCAGCACACCTTAACACTTGGAAAAACAATATCCTAGCAACACATGTCAACACCTTGGCAACCACCAACAACACACTAGCAACTGCATAGCAACACCTTAGCAACCACCCTAGGAACCACCCACAACACACCGGCAACTGATTAGCAACACCTTGGCAACCACCCTAGAAGCCTCGTAGAGAATTTCTTGGCAATGACACACAACACAACACAACAGCAACTATATAGCAACACCTTGGAAACCACCCACATCACCCTAGCAACTGCATAACATCATTGTACAAAATGCCTTGCCTCAACCACTCAGTACACCATAGCACCTGCATAGTAACACCTTGGCTACCATTTTAGCACACTAGCAACATGAGAGAAACCATTTAGAGCACATTAGCATCTGCATAGCAACACCCTAGCAACACATTGGAAACACTACATAGCAACATGCTAAATCACCCAGCACACCTTAACATCTGCAAATACAACATCCTAGCAACTGCCTGCCAACACCTTGGCAACCACCCACAACACCCTAGCAACTGCATAGCAACAAACAAACAAACAAAAAACCACTCTGAACACTTTAGCACCTGCAAAGTAACACCCTAGAAACTGCATAATAACAAGCTAGAAACCACTCATAACACCTCAGCCAATCAGAACACATTAGTGTCTGCATAGTAACACCCTGGCAACCACCCACAACACCCTAGCAACATGCTAAAAAACACTCTAAACACCTTAGCAACATATTGGCGACCACCCACAACTCCCTGACAACAACTCATATCACCCTAGTAACACATTGGCAACCAGCTGCAACACTCCAGCTTTTTTTTTTTTATGGTCAAACACCACTCACACCCAGGGCCGCGTTATCCTAATGTGCAACATGGGCTGCAGCCCAGGGCCCCGAACACTAGGGGGCCCCCGAGTTAATTCTCTTTTGCATTATATAGGGTTGCCAACCGTTCCATATAATACGGAATCGTCCCGTATTTAAGGCATCAGTTTGTCCCATATTTGCAGGCATACACCGTATGAACACCTAGACCATACAAATAACAAATTAATTTTTATTTTTCCAAAGTATTGTATGAATTGCGAACGTAGCCACTCAAGGAAGGCTTTAAGACCAAGCGAAATCCTCTGCTGCCAGTTGCTCCCGCTTCACAGCGGGTGAGACTTGTGTTTTATTCTGCGAATCAGTTTGGTCGAGTGCAAAGACGTGATTATGGATCGTAAGCACAACATTCAGCTAGAAAACATACTATTTGCAATAGTGGGACTGAGGCTATGGAATAACCTTCCTTTATCTGTGAAAGCTTTAAATTCTGTCTACGAGTTTAAAACTAAATTGAAATCTTATTTTCTTACCTTGGCTTTTTAAACTTTAAGTTTGTAGGCTATGTTAAATTATCTTTTGACTTTACTGATGTTTTTCTTTTTACTGGGTTTTTATTTTATTTGTACAGCACGGTCATCTGCTGTTGTGTTTGTCGGTGCTTAATAGATACAAATACCTGAGGGAAGATGTCTTTCACTATTGTAAGTTAATGTTGTTAAATAGAGAAACAAAATTATACATTTTTAAAATGTCTATAACTTCTAGTGCATTATAAGAAGAGCAGAAAGAAGCCCTTTTGGTGGTGAGTGATATTAATTTTATTTGCCGGGCTGTCGCTGATTTGTAAGATCAGAAGAAATCCTGAAGAACACAGATTTAATGTAAATGTTTTTGTGTGGTTGTTCAGGGATCGACTCAGGACCACCACCAACGTGCTGGGAGATTCATTCGGCGCTGGGATCGTTGAGCATCTGTCACGACAGGAACTCCAGAACCAGGATGTGGAAATCAGCAACTCTGTGATCGAGGAGAATGAAAAGCCATACCAGCTGATCTGTCAGGAGAACGACTCTCTCAAACATCGCAACAGTGAAACCACCATGTAATTATCCTCAAATCATAGTTCACACCAACGGACTGTAAAAAAAGATTTGGGTCCCAAGTGTGTGCAGTAGTGATTCAGTTGGAGCCCACACCAGTTAGTGATCATGAGGTGGAGCGGCGGTATCAAAATCCTACCCAAGCTCCCAGACCCAATCACAAGCCCTCAATCATGACACCACACCCCGTTTTTTATAGCATCAAATAACTAACTAAAACCAACCATTTTAGAAAAACAAACACTTGAACATGTAGACCAATTCGGTGTTTGCAAACAGTGATGATGGTTTTTGTGGGCGGAGACTATCTCGTGCTAGAAAATGACAGTTTTCAAGTAGCAGTCTATGGAAGCCATGGAATAAAAGAATAATAATAAAAAAGGTATATTTGAATTTATACTTCAAAATTCTGACTTTTTTCTCGCAATTCCGAGATTATATCTCACAATTCTGATAAGAAGTCATGAGTTTATATCCCACAGTTCTGGCTTTTTCTTCAGAATTTACAAACTCATTATTGATGAGTTAAATCCAGTTCTAAAGATATAAATTTGCATTTGCGAGAAAAAAAGTCAGAATTGTGAGATAAAATAGGTAAATGTTATGTAAAATGTTATAGGTTTAAATAGTATTTCATGCTGTAACTGTAGGGTTAATACAATATGTCCCCTATGAACTGCATATGTGAATATTTAGACCTATTAAATTAAGGGTAATCACACCAGGTTTCATCCATAGTCTGTCCATTTAAACATTATTTTCTTTAGTCTTTGACAACGGTATTCTATAATAATGATTTGCATTCCGATTCTGACATCCAAAGGCACACCAATAAATTTTTTTTTATCTTATTCCATGGATCTGACCCATTTCCCTCCACTTGTTACGAGTGCTTTTCTGCCACAACAATGCGTGCGCAGCTGCAGGTGACATAACTGTGACATCTACTTCAAATTGGTCTATATCAGCATGATAAGAACTACCTAAAATGATGGAAACCATCTCTGGGAAAAAAATATTTCAAGTGTAGTTTGATTTTTAAGTTTGGCTTACATCCCATTTGTTTACATGGAGAGGGCGTGGTTTATGACCTACCCTGTATACTGCAGCCAGCCACCAGATGGCGATCAAAATATTTTAGCCTCACTTTTTGGAACATGCGAGGCACACTTGTTCACACTTAAAGCACTGTTATATAATTTTTTTTCTTCTGAAAATTAGAACATGCTCACTAAAATGTTGGAAAGAAGACAGATGTTGAGAATATAAGTGATAGCCAATGCGAATGTAATATTTGTCAATGCTATAGGGGCGGGGTTAGGGGTCGTCATTCGTACGAATTCCTATGAATTTGCGTACCTCATAAAATAAGTAAGATTTTTCAAGCTCATACGAATTAGTATGAAATAGCCACCTTGTAAAATATGTATTTGCTGTGAGATCGGGATGGATTTGTGGTTTTATCCGTAAGTATTTTTATTTACTTTGAAACAAATCACATCCAAGGCACAGAAGCACCCAATTAAAACAACACTATGCTAGTTTTCTAATGCTGATTTGAGACTGTTAAAAACATCAAGGTCTTTGTAAATTGTTTAAAGTATAAATATTGTTTTAGAGTTGGTTGATGTCATTAAATCTGCATTATTACTTAATGCTGTATTACCTCATACACAAAATGCCAAACTCATAGATGATGCATGTAGAGACAAAGAGAATATGTTTGAGTTACTTTGATGTTCTTATTGTGGTTTTGTTATCTAGGTTAACAATTGTTAATTTTGCAGATGTTTATATGATATTTAATGATACTGTAATCAATTATTTATATTATGTAATGTTTCTTTGATGAATTTAGCTTTTGCCTTACTGTTTCATTATGGACTGTGAAGTACATAAGTATAATTCCTCCCTTAATTCCTCCTGATGTGTGCTATGAGGGATAAATCCAAACAAATAATGTTAACAAAAGCCATTCTTAAAGGGACAGTTCATCCAAAAATGAAAATTCTGTCATCATTTACTCACCCTCCACTTGTTCCAAGCCTGTATGAGTTTCTGTCTTCTGTTGAACACTAAAGAAGATAATTTGAAGAATGTTTGTAACCAGAAGTCAGCGCTAGCCATTGACTTCCATGGTATGGAAAAAATACTATGGAAGTCAATGGCTACCATCAACTGTTTTGTAAATGATGACAGGATTGTCATTTTTGGGTGAACTGTCCCTTTAAGAATGGCTTTTATTAACATTATTTGTTTGGATTTATCCCTCATAGCACACATCAGCAGGATGAAAAGTTTAGGTGAAGAGTGGTTTATGACGAATAAGTTTTTTGTTTTGTGGTGGAATATGACTGATTCTAGTGTGTTCTGGTTTACCAGCCAGTTTGTGTTGTGCTTTGCTGGTTGTTTTAAGTATTTTTTTAGATCTATTTGCCAGCTTTATAAATATCCCCAGATTGTGCTGCCTGTATTGCACATGTGTCTGTGTGAAATACTTGAATCTACCACAGTCTCCAAAGGTCCCATATCAGTATTAGTAAAATGGATTCACTTCACAATCCTCTCTCTTAAGTTTGGATCCACAGTATATACTTTTAGTAGAGATTGCTTTTAAATGCAAACTATGTGAAAATGGTGTAATGTTGTTTAATATTACTTATAAGTATTTATATGGTACCATTTTGTACATACAGTACTTGGGTAGTTGACAAATAAAAATTGGACTGTGTCCTATGGTGTGACATATGTAGAAAAAAAACCGTAACATACAAATACATTTTTTTGTTCACAAAAAAAAAAAATACATTTTTGCTGTCACACCATAGGAGACATTGATACGTAAACTACCACTTATTAATTTCGAGTTTGCCCTTTTGAGTTAATGGTCTAGTGTGGGCATATATTTGACTTGAATTATTTGGTATTTTGAATTCTGGAAGGTGTTAAGATGAATAAATTACTCAGTTTATAGTGTTCTCTTGTTGAAAACAAACCACATCACACTGGCATATCAACAAAACAGCATCCTCTAGTGGTGTGTAATGGATTCAGGAATTTTTACCTGAATGCATGTGTCTGTGGATTGATAAATGGACATGTGTATCATTCATTAATCTTTTGAAAATGGAAATTGGAAATATGTCACAAGAACTTTTCTATATCATTCCTGTAGCACAAATAGCAGTGCATACTGCTATTAATGCCAAGGTCATGGGTTTGATTCCCTGGGAAAGCAAGAACTGATAATGAGTATCTTGAATGCCGTTGCTTTTGATAAAAGTGTCTGCCACTTGCATGAAATGTAAAGAATCTGACATTTGCTTGATATTTTTTCTTTTCTCTTTCTTTCTTTTGATCAAACAAAAATTACCTTATAGTTGGTATCAGTATAAATTTACTTGCACTGGTAAGCGCAATAGCTCAGCTCTGTTATAGCAAAAATAATAGCGATTTATTAATTACAGAAAAATATTTTTTGACACAAGGCACATGAATATTGTCAGTAAATAATGTTGTGTTGCAGTGGTATTTGCAATATTTTGCACTGATGCAGAGATGCTGGAAACGTATAGAATTATTTTTGTTAATATTTTTGATTATAATTATTTTTGAAACAAGTCTAATCATATCCCAATATTTTAAGATGCTAATGTTGTCAAAGAAGAAGTCATCAAAGAAGTCATCTCATTAAGCTCATCTAATCTAAAAGCTGCTCAAATATGTATATTCACGTGAAATAATTAACCCTGGGTCATTCTAAACCCCTGGTAAAGGGATATCACACTCAGGGCCGCGTTATCCTAATGAGCAACATTGGCTGCAGCCCAGGGCCACGAACACTAGGGGCCCCCCGAGTTAATTCTCTTTTGCATTTTATATAGGGTTGCCAACCGTTTCGTATAATATGGAACCGTCCCGTATTTAAGGCATCAGTTTGATTCCCGTATTTGCAGGCATACGCCGTATGACCACCTAGACCATACAAATAACAAATACATTATTCTTATTCCAAAGCATAGTTTGAATTGCGAACGTAGCCACTCAAGGAAGGCGTTAAGACCAAGCGAAATCCTCTGCCGCCAGTCGCTCCCGCTTCACAGCGAGCGGGGTTCGCGTTTTGATTTCTGCAAATCAGTTTGGTCGAATGCAAAGACATCCAGCTAGAAAACATACTATCTTCCTTTTACTATTTGCAATAGTTGGGCCGAGGCTATGGAATAGCCTATCCTTCCTTTATCTGTGAAAGCTTCAAATTCTGTCTATGAGTTTTTTAAAACTAAATTGAAATCTTATTTTCTTATCTTGGCTTTTTAAACTTTGTATGTTAAATTATCCTTTGAGTTTACTGATGTTATTCTTTTTACTGGTTTTTATTTTATTTGTACAGCACTATGGTCAACTGCTGGGTTTATCGGTGCCCAAAGCTGCATTAGCCCAGGGCCCCGCAAAGGCTTAACGCGACCCTGATCACACTGCTTATAATTTACCCGAGGTTAACAATTAATCCTGGGTATTCATAAAGTGACTTTCACACTGCACGTTCCTAAACCAAAACCGCGTTTTTTGCCCGGGTAAAAGTAGGCCACGTTTCACACTGGTAATTTAGAAGCAGGGTTATCTCAGCTTTTTACCTGGGTTATGAAAGCCAGCTCCGCAGAAGGGTTAAAAGCGCTTTTACGTTTTCAAACGTACAATGTGAAACGACATGTTAACGATATGTGACTGATAGAATGGCTAGAATCTTTAGCAACTTTGGAATGTCATGGAAGCGCGTGTTGTATAAACAGTCGTTTCGCGTTTGAGGGGAAAATGTCAAATAGTTAGGTAAAAACGCGTGAACAGGAGTGGAGACTGTTATTCTTACCTTTTATAGTCCACCGAAATGTCCAGTCAGGGGAAATTTGATAAACATAATAGGAGGATGCGCAGTGCGCCTTTATAAAAATTGTTGCTTACTGCGTTCGTCCAGTCAGCAACACTGACCGCGAATATGCAAATAAGAACGTTAACCCAATAACATTGGGCTAAGCACATTAAGGGGGGATTTTTGTTTAATAAAAAACAAAATCATACTCACTATTTTCATTTATTTTTATATATAAAAATTAGTTGTGTTTTAACATACACAAGATAATCTGTAATTGCACTATAAATTGATCAGAACAGTCATACCAGTTTACTGGAGTCTATAGAAGAGCTTGTATAAGTTATAGAGACTATACATAGCTGCAGAGATTATAAACAACCTTTAACAAGTCTCAGAGAAGAATACTTTGGCATATAGATTAACAGTCATTTGAGAGGACATCTAAATATCACAATATATCTGGATAACATACTGTTTGGTAGTGAATGCAATGAGTCTACATGTATTTTCTTATAAGAACATATAAGAAAAAGTGACACGAGGAGGCTGGAGTTTCATGAATCGCCTGTCTTCCTTCAACATTCACTTGGTCTAAAAGGAAAGAAAACAACAACTGTAATTACTTCAGTAGGCTATTCACAAAGATTGCAAAGACACGAAAGTATAACATAAACCAAATAGACTAGATTATAAAATTTGGTTCAAAGCAGAAAAGGGAAAATCTGAAAAAAAAAAAAAAAAAAAAAAAAAATGGACAGTGGTACAGGAAAAACTAGTTTTTGAATGATTGAAATGAATCAGAAACTAGTGCTACATAAAAGTATTGACAATAAGTTCTTAATTATTAATCGCCTATGGAACACCATATGTTTGAGGTGTATTGCAAAATACAGCATATGAAATATATAGAAATCTAAGTTGATTGAAATTGTAGGTAGACTCGATTAAGCCTTTCACAGCTAGTGACACACAATACCATATCGACTGATATTAGACATGTTTTATTTTAATAGTATCGGATGATTTTGGATATATATTGGCTTGAGTAGTCTTGAATTTTATATTGGCCATTACATATATAGGCTTGGCCATATATTGGCCAGAATAATTTATAAATCCATGCATTCTTATTTACAACTTGTCATGGGATTGGACGGTTGAAATATCTGTTTCCATGGTAACAGCAACTTCACTGATTGGTGGATGTCTCATCAGGATTATAGTAGTGTAGTTCTTCAATGGGATCTTACCAAATTAGACACAATTTTGTTTCATATTAAGTTAAAATCATATTGATTGTGCCTGTATACAGAATCATATACCATTGCTTAACCTCTGAGCTTACGGTAGGTCTGTCGGGTTGATACATTATCGCTAGAAATCAGTTTATCGAAGGAAAAAAATAATGGGATTTTTACTTCCAGAACTGTTGCAATGAAATAGCATCCTGCTGATTCTTGTTTACCTTGTTCATCTTTTGGGAGTTAACAACAGTGACCTGTCAATAAAGAGAAAATGACACTTCAAGACACTCCGTTTCTGGACCATAGAGAGTTTTATTTGGACCGATGGTGCCGTTACTTCCTTAAATCCACGCAGATCTTACCTCCGACATGACGGGCAGATTCATTTGCGGTTGTAGCCACATGGTCCTGCGGGATTTGGCTCCCAGTCTCTGGTTCAGTTTCCGTAGTAACCTCTTCACCTTCCTGTCCCTTGGATCAGCGCACTTCACCGCCTTTTTGGTGTACAATCTGTCATGATTGAAACAAGCGAGAACATGAGCGCCAAGATCTCGAGAGCTCCCTCCAAAACCTCTCTCTTTACATACGGCAAATGTCAAATCTCTTAATCTGCTACGCTTCAAGTCAGCGCAGGCCAAATTGGCTTCGGCGAAGAAACAGTTTGGGCATTGTCCACCCAGCCTGAGTGCATTCTTTTGCTCTACTTGCCTGACAATTACCGCTCTCAGTAATACAAATCTGACCTGCTTAGACTGCAATGCCTGTGAGCTTTAATAGGGCATATTTTCCATGTCTGTGATTGCTCCAGGATGCCTGGAATACTTGCATGATGGCTCTTATGCTGCAATCCGGCCCCTCCGTCTGCCTCTCATACCTCAGGACGTCTTTGGTCCGGACTTTGCCGTGAGAGTACTGCATGCAGCACTGAACATCTCGCTGCATTTGCACACCCTTCCCTGGCATAGACAGAAATCACAAACCAGCAGCAGAATTCAACACAGAATCACACCTGGAATCCATCTTTAAGTATGGTAAACTGTGTGCATCAACTGGCTTGCTCAACAGTTTGCAGAGGAAATCGTGTGTCGTAATCAAATTTGGACTCCTTTTTTTCCTTTTTGGTGCTTCCTGTGCCTCCCATCATGCTTTAACACACCTCATATCTTCAGACATGCGTGAAAACTCCAGCATCCGAAGCTCCTGAACCAGTCTGTTTATCATAGCATTATGCCTCTTTCCCTCCCACCCAGATCTGGTCCCAAACGCCCCGTTCCAACATCGCAATCAGATGCGAGGGAGAGTTTCACCTTACCTTCCAGGCAGCCGAAGAGGACGGCCGAGAGGAAGAGGATGGAGACAGTCTGCAGGAACATGGTGGAACCTCAGAGGGATTTTTTCCTCTGTGCTGCCTGCTGTCCTCTTGTGCTGTTTTTATTTCTCTTCTCTCTCCCTCCCTTCCCCTATTTTTTCTCTCACGCGCTAACACACCCACAATCTCCCTCGCTCCCCCCCTCGTGTGCTGTTTTCACAGTCGTAGCATCTCCCCTCACTGTTGAGAAAAGCACAACTCTTCAATTAACACGTTGAGCTGTGCGAGCGCTGGTGCGACGCGTAGCATTATCGCTGCAATTTCGAGCCCATCATCCCTGTTTGCTTGAGAATTTACAACTGCAAAGCTCTCAATAATTAAGAAATCCAAACCGAATTCTTCCGATATTTGAAGAAACGAGATTAAAAACAGCAGTCCACAATGATATATGGGTCTGACGTCGAATGCTGAAGGGAAGGAAACACCTTACATTAAAATGCCTAACTTTTTGCAAACTTATGATTTATTGCAGTTGAAAATGTTGAGGCAGGATGAAATACAGTCCTGAGGTCTGACTTGCAGGGAGGAGTGTGAGAAAACATTTGAACGAACAAAACATCAGGAATCAATATGGATACTCATGTGCAGGCATTTAGTGCCCATCCTCATGTCGAGTTCTTGAGTCATGTGGAGAAACTGTGTTGGGACTTTATGGTTTTGGCATACCGGAGATCATTAGATCGAAAATATGCCATCTGCATGTCCAAGGTGGGTGTGTAAGGCGTGCAAGAATTCAGCAGCGAAAACATACCCAGTCCATGACCTTGCTTGCATCCATGGGCCAGTCGTCTTGCCTGCATTTCTTGTTGGCAATTAAGGTATCACACTGAAGAAAATATGCCAGCTGCCGCTCAAAGAAACCTCTGATCATTTTGTGAACCAAGAACAAGTTCACAGGCTGTCGACATATGCACACAACTTTTACATGTTTTTTTTTTTTTTCATTTACTTGAGTACTCCTAGTGGAAAAAAAATAGAGGACTGAGAGGTGGCAAGTTTGAACCATTGCCCATGAGCCAGAAACCTAACTCCATTGTTTGTCCAGACGAGCAGTTCTGGTCAAATAACGGGTTTGTTAAGTGAAAACACCTGCATTATCCCAGGTTATGGATTCGTAATATTCAGATTCTGTAAATTCAGAATATATCAAACTTATGGAAGCCGTTTCCACCACTGAATAAAAAAAAGGTAATTGCGACTTTTTATCTCTCAATTCTGACTTTTATCTCTCAATTGCATGTTTACATTTAGCAATTTTGACTTAAACCCCCGGTTTCACAGAAAAGGCTTAAGACTAGTCCCAGACTAAAATGTAATTCTGAGCTGTTTCAACTGAGATAAACTTGCACTGACTGATCTTAAAATATATCAGTGCCTTTGTTTTGTCTCAAGATGCACACCAGTAATGTTTTTTCTAAGGCATGTTAATAAAAATTGTCAGATAAATGTCAGAAATGCGAGTTTGTATTATGCAGTTCAGAGAAAAAGTGTCAGAATTGCAAGATGTAAACTTTTTTTTTTTTTTTTTTTAAACCCTATCTGATGCAGTGTAGCTTTTCATTTTTTAAACAAGCATGTCGGAAGATGTACCCATGTACATATTCCAGGATGACAATGTCAAGATTCATTGGATCCAAATTGTAAAATAGTGCTTCAGTGAGCATGAGGAATAATTTTCATGTACAAATTGCTCACCACAGAGGCCTGAGCTTAACCCCATTGAAAGTCTTTGGGCTGTGACTTTACAGAGTGGTTTGACTCTCCCATTGTCAAATACAAGATCTCGGCCAAAAATTCATGCAACTTATGATGGAAATAAGTGTTGTGATGTTGCATAACTTTGTCTAAACAATGCCACAACAAATGCAAAATGTTATCAATGCTAAAGACAGTCCAACAAATTATTAGAGTGTGCAACTTTTTTTGGACAGGCAGTGTAAAGTCAACTCCAGCACATCCCAAAGACTTTCAAAGGGGTTAACATCAGGACTCTGTGGTGACCAATCTTTCATAGTATGAGCCTGATGAATCTTTGTATTGCATGGATATGTACATGGGTACGTCTTCCAGCATGTTTGTTTAAGAAATGAAAAGCTACACTGCATTAGTTAGGATTAAAAGAATTGTTGCAAAACATACTTGAAACATAATAATCAAGGCAATAATAATGCAATTCTAAAATCTTAAGTATTTGCTTATTTATATTCAGACGGTGACTATTTTTTTGCCAAGGCATTGTCATTTTATATAGATTCGAAATAAAATTTAAGTGGTCTTTGCTTAAGCTACACTCGCCGCAATGCAGAGGCGTGGCTATGCAGTTGTTCTAAATGCTTTAGCAGGTTTCAATGTGAATACTAAGTTGTTCTGGCTCTAATCAAAAGAGTGCATTCTGGTATGCTTTTATGGATTACCAGTTACACACAAATTAATCCCCTTTTCTCAAAAGCCTTACAATTTGCAGTATTAATATAGAACAAACAACGAAGAACATGCAATGTGAATATTTAATACTTCAGGTTAAGGGATTTATTCAAATAACCCTTAACCCTTAGTGTGAGCAGTAGCAATACTGATGAACACTAATTAACTTTTAGCTCTCCATAGAACAAAGATCTCAAAGTTTGCAGCTGATGAGTTCAGTCCCTTTGCAGTACAGCATCCTTCTGTTAACTTGTCATTGAAGCATATTACAAAATACCATCCACACAAAAACAACTATGCAAAGAATTCTCAGCATGCATACTAGAGTTCTTCATCACGGTCTTAAATTTCTCATGTAATGACTTGCATACTTTCTCATCTTCATCTAAAATTAATTAACTTTATGTCCTGGATCAAGACAGAAAGCCAACTAAACTAACATCAAATATTGGTTTTCAATTTTTTGGCAACGTTTTTATTTCTGCTGGATCGACAGCATCTCTCACACTGCGAGACCACCATAACTATCCATTCAAGATGGACTGTTTTCCCCTGGGGACATGCTTTAGTTAAATCTCAGGAAAAACACATGCTATGCTGCGATGATCATGCTGCTCAGTTCCTCTTGACCTGGTGATTCATAAAAATCTTTGGATAAGTTGGCATGTAAAATAATTTCTTTAAGCTCCATGCCTGAAGACAAAGTCCTAGATATTTAGAGGTAAACAGTGATACCCATCTCATCCTGGATATTGAGGTAGACTGGCAGTCTGATTATGGAATAGCCTCAGACGACGCACTGCTCATAGTCCTTTCACTGACTGTCTGATGCATATTGAACACAAACCTGCAAAGCACTTGCCAAGTCACAAGCTTCAGTCAGATTCTTTTTCACTGGATTGTCCACAAGTCTACAAGACTGTAGGGTTCCCGTTTGTCATTTTAAGTTTCAAAAGTGTGCCAAAATGACACAAAAGTAGTTATTCAGACAGTTCTTGAAATTAATTGTTTTTGCAATAAGAAAAGGAATTTCAAATAAGAACTGATTACAGTTTGCCAGGTTAGTGCCAACAAATATATTGTAGTTTATTTGTGATCAATTAAATAATTGTTATTCATTTTGGATGGACATACATTTTAGAAAAGTCTACATGCATTTTCCTGTACTTTTTACAATTGTTTACAGAGAAGCCATAATTTAAATGTTTCCATTTCCAATCATTAAAATATGATCAACCAGATTAATGGCATGTAAAAACAAAAACTGTTGTTGGTTCCTCACATGTTTGTCAAAAGATATTTTCTGGTCTTAGTGGGCAAACTAATTTAGAATTCAGCATAATCTGCAGACCAGACTTACAGCTAATAATCAAAAGTTTGAAACACTCAAAGAAGAACAAATCATTTTTTTTCTCTCTCGTACAATGAACACACAACACTCTTTAGAAAAAAGAACTTTATTTAATCACTCAACATTGTTATAAGAATATAAAAAATACAATTGGCACTTTACAACCTAGACAACTATCCATTTTTATCAAACTGCTCAAGCATTACCAACATCACAATGAAAAAAAAAAATGTTCCAGCCATTCTAGCCATGTTCTTCTCTTTTGAGTTCTCAAATCTGAAATGCAACTTCAGAACTTGACAGTCTTTATATTCATAGTTATGCACCTTTTCTGTCAGTCCAGGGTTCCTAAACAAGTGTGACAAAGAAAGCAAATAGATGAATGTAAAGAAACACATGGATGAATTACTAGTTTTAAAAATTTACCATTTTAACTCATGATTTAGGACAAGAACCTTCAGCGATTTAGGACAGATTGCATTCATACTGTGAACTGTCACATGAACTGTATCCAGACCACCTTTGCGAGTAGATTCAGTGCAGGTTACTGCTGGCCTTTCACAAAAAGCCTTTCACCCATCACCATCGACAAGACACCTGTGGAGCGGGTAAACAGCTTTAAGTTCCTCAGTGTTCACATCACCGATAATCTCACATGGTCCGCTCACACAGATGCAGTGCTGAAGAAGTCACATCAACGCCTCTTCTTCCTGAGACGGCTGAGGAAGTTTGGAATGAGCCCCAGCATCCTCAGATCATTCTACACCTGCACTGTGGAGAGCATCCTGACCGACTGCATCACCGCCTGGTTTGGAAACAGCACCGCTGGCAACCGCAAAGCTCTGCAAAGGGTTGTGCGAACTGCCCGCCACATTGTTGGAGGTGAGCTTCCCTCCCTCCAGGACATCTACACCAGGCGGTGTATAAGGAAAGCCCGGAGGATCGTCAATGACTCCAGCCACCCGTCCCACAGACTGTTCTCTCTGCTGCCCTCAGGAAGACGTCTCCCTATATAGGGGATAGCTTTTTCCCTCAGGCTATCAGGCTAATGAACAGTCAGAACTTATACACCCTACAGCACACTCCCACTTTACGATATGCCACGCACTGCACTTTAACTCCAACACAGTTCAAACTGGACTACACGTACACACTGCACAAATACAACAATCTATCTGCTACCACTGGATACCATCCAATGCACATCCATGACATTTGCGTATCCAGCTTATGTACAATCTACTGCACCTTTGCATATTACTGTGTATGTATATATGTGTACATAATGTAGAATGTGTACATACGGTGTATAATGTGTATTGATAACTAAGTATGTCTAACAGTACACTGTGTGTACTGAGTATATGTATGTGTATATTGCACATTGTCATCTGTATAAGTCTGTAATGGTACTGTCTATATGTTAATTGTTTCTGCACTGAATGGAGCACGCTGTCAAGAATTTCACTCATCAAGGCACATGTGCTGTGATGATAAAAGTGATTTGATTTGATTTGAAAACCAAGTGAACCAAACTCTCGACAACAAAGCAGAATATCTTTATTGAAACAGCCATGTTATTACCAACTGCCTTCATTTCTGAATTCCTAGAATCAAAGGTCTTCGTGGTCACATAATCTGACTCCATGGCAGAATATTGTTTGGTTTTAGGCTTACAGTTCTTGGAAAATGAGGTTTGAAGGGAGGAAAGAAATATAGGCAATCAGAATGATCCATCAAACATTCTCCCACTCCTTTACACCATTTCCAGCAGGAAATAACATTAAATTATGACTCCCTTACCTTCCAAAAACGCAAACTCATCTATTGCTTCAATAGCATTGTCTGCCAAAAGAGAAAAAGCACCAATCATTACAGCATCAATAGCACTGATGTTTTTAGTTAAACTTCTATTTAAACCATTTTAGAATTTACCATATAACTTACCCAAGTCTTTGCGTTGAAGGGTTTTTCTCTTTCCCTGTTGTGCATAAATAAGAGCGTCCTTGGCGATCATTTCAACAAAAAGCTCCTGCGGGAATAATAATAATTAGTACCATTTTGTTAACTGAGATATAGTTGTTTTTACCCACCCGAGTGTATAGGTGGGGCCATCCATAAATTTTGTCCTAGGCCCAGTGAATTAAGCGATGGCCCCATCAAAGTTTATCTCAATAAATCTGCCCTAGTTGGAACTGGAATTCAGAATATCCAGACAGACAAGCACTGTGTCCATGAACGTGACAAGCCTAGACGGTAGTATTAAAATGTTTTTAATAAATCATCTCCTCTCTCATATTATGTACATAATATTTGTGTCATAGGAGCAGTCAAAATTTTTCTGGCACTGTGAGAACTTAATCTGAATTTTAATTGCTGAAGCAATTACAGACAATTGGCTGTTAATGAGCATGTCACCCTTTATAAAGCAGTGATTGGTTATTAACATTTAGTCATTATATTTGCTCATGGGATATTGTTTAAATGTGACCAGAGACTGTCTTACAATGAAATACATTTTACAACCAGAAACTCAGACAAACAAAACCACAGATAGATATATAAACAGATTTGACAGTGGCAGACAGAACTAAAACTGAAATGACAGGCAAACAGAGAGAAAGACAGAAAATAACTTACATTCTTTGATCTTGTACATCCATTTTTATGCCCTAAAAAATTCTGTAATTGATTCTGTATTGCTGTTCCAAATTCTGCTGGTTTGTCATCAAGATCATGTAATTTAGCTGGCTAACATACAAATGGTTTTGTTGAAATTGCAATAAATTACATCAATAAAAAAGTACAAACTATCAGTAATGTTTTCTAAAAAGTATTTATGAATTCATGGAGTAATATTTTGCCTGTTTCCTTCAGAGTTCACTTCCAGACTAAAAAAAATTCTGATAATTTACTCACCCCCATGTGATCCAAGATGTTTGTGTCTAAGTTTGTGGTTAATTTTTGGTTAAAAAGTATATACTTTTTTTTAAAAAGGGGGATGGCTGATCATTTCACTAAATAAGACCCTTATTCCTTGGCTGGGAGCCTGGGATCGTGTAGAGCCCTTTGAAGCTGCACTTGGACCTTCAACTCATCGGCCGCCATTGAAGCCCACAAGAGAAAAATCCCAAAATGTTTTCCTCAAAAACACTGGGGTGAGTAAATTATCAGGACATTTTTATTCTGGAAGTTAACTAATCCTTTAACTTCCAGCTTTTTGTTCTTTTTTTTTTGTTTTGTTTTTGTAAATATATATATTTTTTTTTTAATAGAGAAAATGTGGCAAATTTAGAACAAATATAAACAAAACTTACTATTTAATGAAAATATATAAAATTTTATTTATAGAAAATATAAAAAATGCATGCTAAATAATAAATGTATGTATCTGACATACAAAGAGACAGGCAGAACTTAAAGAGAGAGAGAGAGAGAAGAAATTCACATGACAGATAACTTGGATAAATAATTAAAGACAGCCAGAACAGAAATTGGCATCACAGAAATGAGACGGAATAGACAGCGAGACAGAAGAAGGGAGGGAGAGCGATGAATCCAGCACGTGTTTGTGTGTATCTCACCGTGGCTTTAGCTATGATGAACACAGACTCTTGACTGGCCAGACTCACATCCGGATCGGCTTTCATCAGAGCTTTGATGCGCGACAGCGGTAGCTTGGCGAGACGGTGCTGCTGCGCGGCCGCGGTGGGCCCAGCTTGCCCGTTCCCTCCGTACTCCTCCGGCTCGGCGCTTCGGGGACTCGTCCTCAACTCCGCTGCGGTCCAACTCCGACTCCGCGGGAGCTGCAGACGCAGTCGCCGCCATTGACTCACGCGGCTTGCAATAGAACGCGTTCCAAACCGAAAGCGGAGCGTCTAATCTTCTCCCGCCAAATCTTACTGTAAACACAAGCTCGAGGCGGACGGCGGAACAGACGTCACAGCCAGGACCGGATTTACCTCTTTTCGTGACATAGGCTAAACAAATGTTTGGGCCCCCCTTCCCTATTAATATGATAGGCCTAATATTACCACCCAAGCAAACTAAAATATTTCTTAATCAGTGGAAACTGTTACAGTGTTTTCTATCGCAATAAGCGCTTATTTTCAGTCAATAAAAATCGAATGTAGTTCTTAATTTGTTTGAGAACTGAGAAAGACATTCCATTAATAGGTGCGGCGTCTTGGCCACATAACCACTTCGAGAGTGCATTATTTCTCTAATAATTTGAACAGCCTGGAGTCACAATCACACATCGAGACATTGTTCAGATGATTTGTTTCATGACATTTGACATGTTTCTATGGAAGCCCGTTTCCGCCACTGAATACAAAAATAAAAAAAGGTTACTGCGACTTTTTATCTCACAATTCTGACTTTTTCCCCTCAGAATTGTGAGATATAAACTCGCAATTGCCAGAAAAAAAAACAGAATTGTGAGATAAAAGGTCGCGATTACCGTTTTTTATTTTTTCCATATGTTTTCATCCTGAAATCTCGTGTGTGTTGAACTAATACACACGTTGCAAATTCCAAAACGTCATTTTAGAGCTAATAACAGAGGCTTGAGCCATTGATATGCAGCTAATGCAGTTATTAATGCAGTCTAATGTAGTTATTAGAGAGAGATTAAGCGCGTGTGAATACCTGCACCTGTGCGTCTCTCTACTAATAGCGAATCTTTAAGTTTAACTGCTTCAAGAACCTCGCTACAGCTGCCAAACTATTTTATTGATAAATTCGCGGAGCAACGCTGACAACAAATTTCTGTGCATGTGTGCGCGAGTGCGTGTCTGTACTGTGTGTGCGTCTGTGAGAGAGAAAGCGTGATTTCCATACATAAAAAAAGGTGGAAGACATGGAAACAGTTTGTCATTTTTTACCCTATTGTTTGTTATATTTATTTGCTCAATGTCTTCTGGGGTTTTGGTTCTTTTACTGTTGTAGATAGCCCATAGTATAACAAAAATATTATATCTCTTCATTGTGTTTAGGCCCCCCCTGGACGAGCGAGCATAGGCATGTGTCTAGAATGCCTGTGCGTAAATCCGGCCCTGGTCACAGCGCCACATCATGTTCGAGGGTCAACTCATTCCATTCGGTAAAGTCCATTAAACAGCGCCGTTGACAAATTAAACACTTCAAGGAAGGTTGATTTTTAATTGATCACAGATGACATGTTTCCTCAGTTCAGAGAAACTGATTAGTGATAACAACAGAGGAAGAACATTCTGTAAAAACTCCACTACATCCAAGAATAGGCTACTTAAGATTATACAAAGAAGAAAAGAAAGATTTGATAAGGGGGAAAAAGGTAAATTTTGGAGTAAATAAACGGTGTAATGCTTAAGGCCTATTTTAAATCCATTCCATACTGTATACTTAATCTCATGCCTCATTATACCCCAGAATTCATTTTCATTGCTTTGTTGTCATTATAGCACCATGGTACCATTGAATAATTCGTTTTTGATGTATATGGTAACAATTCAGTTTGGTAAATGGGAGATAGGGGCTAGTTGTCACTTTTTTATTCCAGTGAAGGTCTCTTTTTATAGGTTTATTTTGAAAGTCAGTTTGTGCATAGACTGTAGTCTTGGCTGCAAAACAGCTATTAACCATAAAATTAAAAAAATAAAATCTACATAAATGCATAAAGTGGTAAAAATGACCCGGATTGGAATTAGAAAAAAAAAAAAAAACGAGAGGGTGTCATCATTTAACAGTTGGTCTCCATTGACTTCCATAGTATGGAAAAATACATAAATGAATTGGGACCAGAAACTGTTTGGTTAGCTTCTTTTGTGTTCAGCAGAAGAAAGAAATTCGTACAGGTTTGGAACAACTTGAGGGTGATTAAATCATGAGATAATGTTTATTCATTTAATTATTTAAGGTGAATTATTCCTTTAATGTACAAAATTAAAATAATTTGTGATACACAAAAGTTTTAATTTATTAAACATGTTTATTTGTCCCCTTTCTTTCCTTCAATTTGACCTGCTTTATGCATTCTTGGGGCAGTGATACACATTTTTCCACCATCGTATGACCAAGAAATATGACATTGAGAATTTTTTTTGAAGAATTTGTGAAATTCAAGGGTTAGCAAAAAGACAGTTCTGGAGTATATATATATGTGAGCCGTCACAAAATGGGAACCTACCTTTATACTTTTTTTCAGTTTATTATGGGCTTTTCAGCTAATTTTTAAACAGTAAAACAACAGTAAAATCATTTAATGAAATTGAAAAATTATAAATGAGGTAAATACAGAAATATAAAACCATTGTTTTGACCAACAGATATTGTAATTAGTAAAGTGTAATTCAACGTATAATACACATAGCCTACTGTATGACTTCAGTTAAAATGTGACAGCCTGCCCCAACCTGGCTTTTGTGAAGAATATTTTGTCCTCAGAACACAGTGTAATCATCTAGTTTATTAGTTTAAAACAGTTTTGAACCATTACATTACATGTGTAACTGAACAGGTCTTCAGTTACAAGTGTATCAAGTGCCATGTTGTTACCATTAAAATAGTATTATTTTTGCTCGAGTCGGCTGTCTGCACACAGCTTTTGCGCAGCTTCATTGGGGTGTGTTACAATGGATATTATTACGTCCATCTAATTGGATTGAGCACTGGTGATCGCTGGAGGATTGAAGACTAGAGTGAGAGGTTGTCGTGCTGTTCTCTACATCCATTCATTCAGACACCAGCATGAAGGATCCACAGCTACCAGGTAAAGTATATTTCTTCATGGAATAGAGTATAGGGAGAGTTCTGAAATTCTTTTGAAATGCACCATCTTGTAGGGCTATTAGACCTGTGTTTTTGTGCAGTGGTTATGTGTCAAATTGCATAGATTATGAATAAGTTATCAAAAGATAATTCTAAAGATATTTTTCTTACAAGACAAATGAATGTGATCCTATATTAACTGCATATCAATTACAGTATGCATAATATGTCATCATTTTTTCTTTGACCTTGAATGTGTCCAATAGATACATTAAGGAAATTTGGTCATTTTCTAGAGTTTAAATGATATCTAGGACACTTATTGAGATTTTTTGTCAATACTGTGCAAAACATTGTATCAAAAGTAATTAATGAAAACAGTGTCATTAAGCGAAGTCCTATGCATTTCCAACTATTCGTTTTTTTCTTGCAGCATTGGTGTTTAGTAGTTCAGTGTATATCCTGTGTATTTTTAGAAGTGTGTTGAGTCTGCAAACTGTGATGCATGGTCTTAAAGAGGCTCCTAATCCACCCTTCTTAAAGACTTTACTATTCAGACTTACAAGCCTGATCTTGCCTCTAATGCAGACATACTGGACATTTGAACTAAAATAGAAAGGACATGCAGTCATGGATTAGGATTATACAAGAACATCTCTGCAACGAATTTCAATGCAAGTCTTACATTTAGGCTTAGTTCTTTAATGAAAAGAATCTGTGAAATATGGTAAAACAATGGCAGCTATGGTTGCAAGAACTTCACTGTAAAAAATAAAGTAGCAACATTTTAGGTTTTTAAATTAGATTGAGATTTAAACATTTAAATAAATAAATAAAAAACTGCACATAATGTCAATATACCAAACTACTCTGTAAAAAAGCAACTGTATTTTCCACTTTATGAAACCTTTTGAGTCCCAAATACTACGAAATGAAATTTTCATGAAACTACATAAAAAAACATGCCAGAGTCAGACAGATGTAATTCCCCAAATATTTTCCCAACTAGTTAAACACGGTTGTCCAAACAAAGAATTTCATATTTCTGAAATGTTAAGAGAATGAGAATGAGCTTTATTACCAGGTATGATTACACACGATGAATTTGTTATAGTGACAGAAGCTCCACAGTGCAACAGAATGACAGCAACAGGACAAGACACAGATAATAAAAGAATAATATACAAACAGGAAATGTACAAAATAGTAAAAACAGGGTTTGTAAGTTACCAGCATGCATTGCAGCATGAATAAATTATGCTGTTATAGGATTATTGTTTTGCTGTGTGTTAACTTCATTTAAACCTTTGCAGTTATTTTGTCATTATAGTTAGTTATTTGTTGTAAGAGCTCATATTTGACATTTGTTGATTGTTACTGTCTTTGTTACTGTTCCTTAACAATTAACATTCTAACATTCCTTTGTCACTTTAAATAGAATAGTCTTGATAAGCTCTTTGCACTACACCACTTATATTCTGCACTGTTTGTTTGTTTGTTTATCTCACTGGTTTGCACTATCTACTATGTGCCTTATGCCACTTTATCCATTTCTATATTATTATTATTATTTTTATTTTATGTTTTATTTTTTTCTACATGTCCTTATTTGTATATTTGTAATAGTTGCATTTTTGTGTACGTATATATATATATATATATATATATTGATTTGTACTTATCTGTATTCTTGCGTTCTACTGTTAGTGTTTAGTGTTATCTGTATGCACCAGGGAGTAAGAGAGTTACGCAATTTCAATTCTCTGTATGTATGTACGGTACATGTGGCAGAATTGACAATAAAGCAGACTTTGACTTTTGACTTTGACTTAAATATATAGTTTACTTAAAACTAACACAATATATACAGCTATCAAAGCAATACATTCATTTATTGTGTTACTTCATGAAAATTTGCTGAACAAGAAATCTGTTGCTGTCTTGATGAATTTGTTGGCTGAATGAGGCATTGTGCATTTACTGAACAAAAAAATTCAAACTGATAGTGTTACTCAGTACAGTTATTAAGACAATAGTTGAGAGAACTTAAAAACATGAATGCATCAAGTTGAATTAGATTTTTAACTTCTCTCAAAAAAAATATTTATACAGTGACTTGATTTTGGTAAAAACATTTTTTTAACAGAATCAACCTAAATACATTATCTAAAATGTAAAAAAAAACAAAAAAAAAAACATTTTTATGGGTTAAATAAAAAATAATAGATCCTAAACATAACATGTAATCTTTGATTTAAATATATATATATATATGCAGTATTTATATGCAAATGTATATGCAGTAACTATTTATATTTAAAATAAATGAAAAATAAAAATCATTAGGTCCTGACATTTGTTTGGTAAATGTAAATGTGAAGCAATAGCCATGTCAGTCTCTGCAGACTGAGACACTTCCTCTCATTGACCTTCCATGCTGAAGTAAAGGTTTACAGGAGCTTAACCTTTCAAAGATGGGGTCAACAGGGATCATGACACTGAAGTAGGAAATCTGCTTGTAATAGTCTGGAAAATCGAACATCGAGGCCAGTACCAGGGTCATTTTAATATCATGCAAAACCTCCTATTAGTTGCAGTAATTAATTGTCTCATTATTTATTCTTTATAAACATGTACTTGAAAAATATGCTCAATTGTGTTCAACTGTTGTCTTTGAAATACGAAACGGTACGAAAGTTTAAAGGTTAAAAATGAACTCAGTTGATCCTAAAACACTCTTCACAACTCTTATCATAGAGGATCCATAAAATTACATTACTTCAACCATTTTATTAACCTCAGTATTTTGACTGGTATTTTCAGTCTTCTTTTTTTATTTGTCTCATCCAAGGTACCAAAACATTAAATGTCTGGGCGAAGCGACATGGGAAAAAAGGAAAGAAGGATCCAGCGGCCCAACCTGCCCAGAAGGAAGCAGAAACACGCAGGGCTCCAGCACTTACGCCTGAACAACGAGCAAAGCAGACGGCCTTCGAGAGGGTCTTGTATGACATGTCCCACAATGACCTGGTCATCAGTGACATAATGCTGGGCCGCAGGATTGCGTTCTATGAACTCAGAGGAGAAATTGGGACTGGAAATTTTTCCCAGGTCAAACTGGGAGTTCACGCTTTGACTAAAGGTGAGACAATCAGTGTGTTGAATGACTCTACATTGAGTGGCCACAGATAGTATTTGAACACTTATACCATAACATCTGAATTGAAATATTCTAAATCAATTAAAACCAAGTGGCACTTGGAAACAAGTTATACCGGTTCCCAAGCTAACTTAACAGTTTGCAATTACATTTAACCAACAAGTGTCAAGGTTATTTTTAATGGGCATACAAGGCTAGTTACTATGGAAGTTTTTTCCTAAGAAAATTAAAATAAAATGACCAAATAAATAAAACTCTCAAAATTGCTTCTAAAATGTGAAATCAAATGCTCAATTTCATTCGTGGAAGCATGAACAGTATATGTATATAAAAAAAATAATCAGAATCAGAACGAGCTTTATTGCCAGGTATGTTTACACATACGAGGAATTTGTTTTCGTGACAGAGACTTCCACAGTGCAACAGAATGACAGTGACAGAACATAAACACAGATAATAAAAGAAGAAAAAAATAGAACAAGTAAATAGGAATAACAATATACAAATTGACAATTGTATGTACAGGTATATTACAATAGACAGTTTTGTATGTACAGGTATATTATGTGCAATTGAAATGTAGACTAAGTATGTTTGTTAGATAAATAAGTGTATAAATAGTGTGTGTACCATAATTATTGTCAAGTTCATGAGATGGATTGCCTGAGGGAAGAAACTGTTCCTGTGTCTGGTCGTTCTGGTGCTCAGAGCTCTGTAGTAGAGACCTGCACTCCCGCGGGACCCAACGCAACAGGGTGCGGCGCGGGACAACTCTTGATGGGCGAGTGCGGGCGGGAAGAGACTTGTGTGTGTGCGGGATGCGGGAGAATACAATTATTCGCGACATTAAAATGATTAACATGCGTAAGCTGGGCAGAGTTTCTGTTTATATCACGTGTCTAAAGGGTTGCGCAATGTAGCCAATCACAGACTCAGCTGTTGATTTCTGGAATGCAATGGCCAGAATCGTCTCATTTTAATACATGAAGTGTAGACATTGTGAAAGATTCATTGTGTTATTACAGAGATTTATTAGATCGTGATGAACTGAGATGTCAGCTTTTAGTGATAATAAAGGAAGCGCTGCTCGCATTTTGCCATGCCTAACCATGCTGGCAGCAGCCCATGCTTGCTTTTCTGTTAAAAATAACAGTGGTTTGTGAATGTTGATGCTTAGCCTAAATAACAAATATTTTATCGGGAGCGTTTATGCTGGGATGTTGTGGAGTTTAGGAGATGTTACAGAACCATTTCATGTAAATTTCTTCGATGTACATAAAAAAATCTATATAGATTACTTTTATGTGGGCTTTTGCGGGCGGGAGCGGGACCAGATAAGATATATTTCTGCGGGAGCGGGTGGGCGGGTGCAGGACAAAATCTTGTGGGAGCGGGACTGAAAAATCCGTCCCATGCAGGTCTCTACTCTGTAGCGTCAACCAGACGGAAACAGTTCAAAGAGGGAGTGTGCTGGATGTGAGGGGTCCAGAGTGATTTTGCCAGCCCTTTTGCTCACTCTGGATAAAGTACAGTTCTTGGAGAGTGGGGAGGGTTGTACCAATGATTTGCTCAGCAGTCCGGACTACCCTCCGTAGTCTTCTGTGGTCAGATTTGGTAGCTGAGCTGAACCAAATAGTTATTGAAGTGCAGAGGACAGATTCAGTGATAGCAGAGTAGAACTGCATCAGCAGCTCCTGTGGCAGGTTGAACTTCCTCAGCTGGCGAAGGAAGTACAACCTCTGCTGGGCCTTTCTCACAATGGAGTCAATGTGAGTGTCACACTTCAGGTCCTGAGAAATTGTGGTGCCCAGGAACCTGAATGACTCCACTGTCGTTACAGTGCTGTCCATGATGGTGAGTGGGGGGAGAGCTGGGGGGTTTCTCCTGAAGTCCACGGTCAGCTCCAATGTTTTGAGTGTGTTAAGCTCCAGGTTGTTAAGACTGCACCAGACAGCCAGCTCCTTAACCTCCTGTCTGTAAGCAGACTCGTCACCATCCTGAATAGGCCGGTCAGTGTGGTGTCGTCTGCAAACTTCAGGAGCTTGACAGAAGGGTCTTTAGAGGTGCAGTCGTTCGTGTAGAGAGAGAAGAGCAGTGGTGAGAGAACACAGCCCTGAGGAGCTCCAGTGCTGATCGTACGAGTGCTGGATGAGAATTTTCCCAGCCTCACTAGCTGCTGCCTGTCTGTCAGGAAGCTGTTGATCCACTGACAGACGGAGGTGGGCACGGAGAGCTGAGTTAGTTTGGGCAGGAGGAGGTTTGGAATGATAGTGTTAAAGGCTGAGCTGAAGTCCACAAACAGGATCCTCACATAAGTCCCTGGACTGTCTAGATGTTGCAGAACATATTGCAGTCCCATGTTGACTGCATCGTCCACAGACCTGTTTGCTCTGTAGGCAAACTGAAGAGGATCCAGCAAGGGTCCAGTGATGTCCTTCAGGTGGGCCAGCACCAGTTTTTCAAATGACTTCATGACCACAGACATTAGAGCCACAGGTCTGTAGTCATTTAGTCCTGTAATTTTGGATTTCTTTGGGATGGGGATGATGGTGGAGCGTTTGAAGCATGAAGGGACTTTGCACAGTTCCAGTGATCTGTTGAATATCTGTGTGAAGATGGGGGCCAGATGGTCAGCACAGGTTTTTATCATTTGTATTTAATATTTAATTTTCATTATCAACCCAGTATAAACCTGCCATAATTAAATCTATAATTCAATGCTCAAATCATAAATCAAATGCTCAAACCTTTGTTTTGCATTCAGAATATTTTATTTGAAAAGTGTGCTAGTACTAGCTTTACTGAAATTGTGTCTGCTACCAATTACTCAATAATTAATCATAATTAAATAAATATAATTAATTAATGTGCTATATATGTTAGACATATTATTAATCATTAATATAAATAATTAATAATTTATATGCTGCAAGTGAATTTAGAGATCACAACATTATAATGTGCAGTATGCATAATATATAAATTTTGAGATTAAAGATATCAGTTTTGTATGGAAGCCCGTTCCCGCCACCTTGAGAAAATATATAATTCTGTAAGTCATAATGAGAAACTTTCTCGTAATAATGACTTAGTTTCTCATAATAATGGGATGACTTATTTTCTCATAATAATGACTTATTTTCTCATAATAATGACTTAGTTTCTCATAATAATGACTTAGGGACTTAGTTTCTCATAATAATGACTTATTCTCTCATAATAATGACTTATTTTCTCATAATAATGACTTAGTTTCTCGTAATAATGAGAAACTTTCTCATAATAATGACTTATTTTCTCATAATAATGACTTACTCCTAAAAAAAAAAAGAAAAAAAGACTTCCTCTACGCATGCGCAATGCAAGAGTGACGGCACGCTAGCGACATCTGCTGGTCAAAGCCATGCAGGAACACCGCAAACATTGCTTGTTCTGTAATCTAAAACTGTATAATCTATCTTTAGATGACGATTTCAGATAAATTATCTGCATGTAGTCTTTTGATAATTTGTAGCACGTACCAGCAAGTTACTCTGCCAGACAATGAAGTTCATGGCTTCAGATATAGAGGAATATATTCCAACAAAAATCACACGCTTTTTATGAAGACATGAAAGCCATTACACATATAAACTTAACGAATAGATGTTCATTTCGATGATTTGTTAGTTTTTATTAGCTGTCACTTTCATGCATCACATGCATAAGCCCACAATGTTTATACAGTAGCCCAATCTCATCTCGCTAGCACAAAGCGTAGTTGTTCGTTACCACGGCAACCGCTTGGTCTTCAGCATCCCACACCGCTTCTTGCAGGACATGTGAACGTGAAAAATGCTTAATGTGGCTTAAAGTACAATGACTAATTCAGGATACAGTACTATTGATCATGCATACAGGCAAGCATAAGAACCCAGAATTTGAACACAACACCCAAACTTGCATGTTAAGCGTTTTCCTTTAGAAAACCGTTATAGAAAATGCTGCATAAGCGTTGCTGTTTTGCGTTGCATTCATATTTTGGGTCAACCTGAATGCCTGTATATACAGTATGCATGTCATTAAGTTGTGTACTGAATTTGGTTCAATCTGTCTTTGTACTTCAAGCCACGTTAAGCATTTTTCACGTTAAGCGTTTGTCCTGCAAGAAGCGGTGTGGGATGCTGAAGACCAAGCGGTTGCCGTGGTAACGAACAACGATGCTTTGTGCTTTTGAAATGAGATGGCTTACTGTACGAAGCATGTGATGCATGAAAGGGACAGCTAATAAAACTAATAGATCAATGAAATAGACATCTATAAATTAAGTTTATATGCGTAATGGCTTTCATTTCTTCATAAAATGCCTGTATTTCTTAACTGAAATATTAGTCTGGAATGTTTGAAGCCATAACTATCTGGCAGAGTAGCTTGCTGGTACGTGCTACAAATATCAAAAGACTACATGCAGATCATTTATCTGAAATCGTTATTTAAAAATAGATTATACAGCTTAGATTACAGAACAAGCAATGTTTGCGGTGTTCCTGCAGCTTTGACCAGCAATGTCGCTAGCGTGCCGTCACTCTTGCATTGCGCATGCGTAGAGGAAGTCAGTAAGTATTATTATGAGAAACTAAGTCATTATTATGAGAAAATAAGTCACTATTATGAGAAACTAAGTCATTATTATGATAAATAAGTCATTATTATGAGAAACTAAGTCATTATTATATAAGTCATTATTATGAGAAACTAAGTCATTATTATGAGAAAGTTTCTCAATATTACTAAGTCATTATTATGAGAAAGTATCTCATTATTATGACTTACAGAATTATATTTTTTCTTAAGGTGGCGGGAACTGGCTTCCATAGTTTTGAGATTTGCTTGCTTTTTATAAAAAAATTTTTTTTTATGTCAAGTGAGCATTAGAAAAATCTAAATGGTGTCTAAATGTAAAAACAAGACCATATTGGCAAATAAATGATATAACACTGATATCTGTATTTTGAATCTTCAATGTTAGGGACATTTAAAATACTTTATACTTTATGGGGCCACTGCAGGTGTAAATCAGATACTTATTTAATAAAATTTATTTAAAGTGATTTTTATCCATTTTGTATAACATTAAATAGCCTTAGTTGAACTAGATATTTTATAGTTGGAATGAAATTCCAACCTGATCTCATGAGAAAATGTAACTACATCACTTGCTCACCAGTGGATCCACTGCAGTGAATGGGTGCCATCAGAATAAGAGTCCAAACAGCTGGAGAAAGCAATATTGTGGAGAGAGGACTCATATTTTAGTAAACGTTAAAAACGTTTTAATGATGGATTTGTCTCTTACAAACACAGCTTTTTGCTTCACAAGACATTACTTTATGGACTGGAGTGGTGTGGATTACTTGTGGATTATTGTAATGTTTTTATCAGCGGTTTGGACTCTCATTCTGACGGCACCCATTCACTGGAGCGGTTCCTCTGGTGAGTAAGTGATGGAATGCTACATTTCTCTAAATCCGTTTTGATAAAGATACAAATTCATCTACGTCTTTGATGACCTTAAATGTTCAGCAAATGTTCATTTTGGGTAAACTATCCCTTTAAACTCAGTCTTCCCTCTTCTCTGCAAGCTCTCATTCATCTGACTCAATTTTTGGCAGATGAATTTTCAAAATCCAGTCAACAACCAATGCTTAGAACCAAGTTGCCGTTTTACATTTTGTCTTTCATTTGAATCCATTACACTCAGATGTACTTAACATTATGGAAAAAAAGGGAAATATCTGTCAATGCTTCATCACGACTTTACGCTCTCTGGATTGCTGTGATCTGTCAGTTTGCAGCTCCTGACAGCAGGCGGCACAGTCGAACTGTGTCTGTAGACGTCAGTGACCACGAGTTGATCCGCTCATGTAATCCATCAGATTTACAGCACCCCCTCTGTGAATCGCTCTAATATTTTTGGTGGGTTGGTTGAGATGCCTTTTAAAAGCAGCACAGCAGGGAGGCCTCTCTAGTATTCTGCCACATATTTTTTAAAGACCTTTACTAAGATTTTAAGATAAAAAGGCCACTAGAATATTTCACTAGCTCCCCTGCTACGTTTGAATAACATGGATTTACCCAAATATAATTCACTGTGATTTAACACACTTCCCTCTCTCTGTCTCACAGAGCGTGTTGCAGTAAAGATTCTCAATAAGGCGCGTCTCGACAAGAAATCGCAGAATCTATTTGCCTCAGAGATCATCTGCATGGAAAACCTCTCCCATCCGAACATTGTGCGTCTGTATGAGGTGCTTGAGACCAGTAAGCATTTGTACCTGGCAATGGAGTACGGCAGCGGAGGAGACCTGTTCTCACGCATCACCAGCAAGGGGCGCCTGTCAGACCTGGAAAGCAAGCTCATCTTTGCCCAGATCATCTCAGCCATCAAATACATGGTGAGAGCAGCAAGGCCTTGTCCTCACCCGACCTGACAACAGCTCCTGTTTATTAATGCTGCTTGTGAAGACAAGCATTGCTCCCTGTATCGCTCACACTTAGAATTAGGAATTTGAACAAATCCCTCAAAATCCGTATTAAAACTACGTTACTCATCCTGCACATGTGCTACAAACGTGAATTATACCAGTGATTTGTTGAGAATAGGTGCTCTGTTACTTTTCTAAGCAATTGGACTTCTGAGTTTTAATTAAATGGGTTGAAAAATCTTATAAACATAGATTATGAGACATGACGTTTGGTCATTTGTTCAATTCAGTTAAATTATTTCGGTGAAATTATTTTTACCAGTATTACTGGTCAGAGGTAGATTGGGTGTCTAGTTTTTGTATTTTCACTGATTTTAACTAACATCACACTACTGTTCAAACACTTAGGGTTTAGAATTTTATATTTTATATTGATCGATAGTTTTCAAATGGTATTAATACTTTAGCATTAAATATTTAAAAAGTGTCAGTAAAGACATTTATAATGATACAAAAGATTTCTATTCATCAAATACTATAAAAAAGGTTTCTACATCATGGTTTTTACAAAAATATTAAGCAGCATAACTGCTTTCATCATTGATAATCAGAAATGTTTCTTGAGCAGCAAATCAGCATATTAGAATGATTTCTGGAGGATTTTGTGACACTGAAGACTGGAGTAATGATGCTGAAAATTCAACTTTGATAACAGCAATAAATGTAATTTATTTACAATATATTCAAATAGAAAACAGTTATTTTAAATGGTAATATTATTTCACACAATTTTTCTGTTTTTACTGTATTTTTGATCAAATAAATGCAACCTTGCTGAGCAGAAGTTACTTTTTTTTCAGAAGCATAAAAAAATATTACAGACCCCAAACTTTTGAATGGTAGTGCAGGTCAAGTATTAGATTTTAATTAAAAACATGTACAAGTAAAACATTTAGTATTAGTATAATAATAGGTCATTAAATTCTGTAATGCATGCACATTTTTTTTTACTGACAGCTCAAAACCCTGTATGATAAATATAGTTATTAATTAAGACTGATCAGCAAAATTCATTGAATTACATTTACATAGTCATAAGTCATAAGTAGCACAGGTATATTTGTAGCAATAGCCAACAATACATTGTATGGGTCAAAATTATCGATTTTTCTTTTATGCCAAAAATCATTAGGATATTAAGTAAAGATCATGTTCCATGAAGATATTTTGCAAATTTCCAACTGTAAATATATCAAAACTTCATTTTTGATTAGTAATATGCATTGCTAAGAACTTCATTTGGACAACTTTAAAGGCGATTTTCTCAATATTTAGATTTTTTTGCACCCTCAGATTCCAGATATTCCAATAGTTGTATCTCAGCCAAATATTGTCCTATCCTAACAAACCATACATCAATGGAAAAGCTTATTTATTCAGCCTTCAGATGATGAAACTCAATTTCAAAAAATGACTTATGACTGTTTTTGTGGTCCAGGGTCACACATACATATGTATACACTCACATCATTTTGCAAGGAATGATTCAGTCTAATGGATCTTTATATTTCATTGTTTGTTTTTCAGCATGAAAACAACATCGTCCATCGCGACCTGAAAGCAGAAAATATTTTTTACACCACATGCTACTGCATCAAAGTAGGTGACTTTGGTTTCAGTGTTGTCAGTGTGCCGACCGAAACTCTGAACACGTTTTGCGGCTCCCCGCCGTATGCGGCCCCTGAGCTGTTCAGAGACAAAAGCTACGTGGGCCGTTATGTGGACATCTGGGCGCTGGGCGTCCTACTCTACTTTATGGTAACCGCCACCATGCCTTTCTACGCCGACAACTTAGGCCGACTGAAGCGCTGCATCCTGCAGGGGGCGTACAGCATCCCGCCCCACGTCCCTGAGCCCTGCCATCTGGCCATCAAAGGCATGCTGAGACCCGTACCTGTGGACCGGACCACTGTGTCACAGCTGATGGTATGCTCCTGGCTGAGGGGCATCGAATACCCCAAACCCTATCCTGCTTTCAACGCGACGCCCAATTACCTGGTTGACCCTGCGAAGAGTCTGTGTGTGGAGGAACAGGAAGTGAAGTCGGCCCTGAGCGAGCTGGGCATCAGTGGCACGCACCTGCAGAATAACACCTGCACTGACTGTCGCAGCCCAATAACAGGAATTTATCGTATCCTGCTGCACCACATCCAGAAGAGGAGATCCGTGGAAGCGGTAGGATATTCCGCCCTGTACCCGGAGGATTTTGGTACCAAGAAATACTGGGCCAACAACGCAACTGCTAAGCACAATCCTTCTGCAGTGTGTAATGTCTTATGAAGACCTCCTTTTAATGGTTCATGGGTGGATAATGTGTTTTATGCCATGTTTCAGGAAGTAATGAATTTACATGTTTGAAATTGTGCTCTTTTTTGCGATTAATTACGAATCCCAGCATCCCTCTTTTACTTTTGATCACTCTTTTACTTTTGATCATAGTTTTGTAATATACCAAATTAAAAGGTTCCCTTTATTTGGTGATTATCTGCTGCTGAATCTAGTACTGTAAGTGATTTAATGACAGCACAACAAGTGTAGCCTGATTCCCAAAACGGCTCTTACAAGACGGTTCTTTTTAACAAATCAAGAATGCACAGTGCATCAAGTGTAGCCTGACTCCCAAAATGAATGACTGCTAATTATTTTTAATAAATCAAAAACATACTGTGCAACAAGTTCAACCTGATTCCCGAAACAAAATAACTAGTTATTTTTAGTGAATCAGTAACATGCAGTGCAACAAGCATAGCCCGATTTCTGAAATAAATTCTGTTACTATGATACTATGAGGTTTTTTTTCAACAAATCAAAAGCATACAGTGCGACATCTTGATTCCTGAAATGAATGACTCTCATGAGCCATTTTGTATGTCGCTTTTTCATTTTTGTTTTCAACAACAATAAACTCTTTTCACAAAGGTCTCAGACTTTTAGACCTCATTGAAATATGTTGATACAGCTGCTTTTCATTCAACAGCCTATATACAGTGTACAAATCAAAACATTTTATATAAGCAGCACAAAGATGTATCACATACATGTAATTCTAACAGAGGATGTTTTTATTTTGCAGTCGATCCGTAAGTGGTCATTTACTGTTGCCAAGTTGAATACAGAGATGTGGCCAATACTTAATGGTTAAGAAAACATTTGATACATTGTTGTATCATTGAATGGTTGAATGTTTGAGATGTTGTTTATTTGATATAGTCTGAGCCACAGCTTTTGGTTGAGTGTCATATGCAGTAAATATTTGCAATAAACTGGTTACTGGCTGTTCTGACCTTGTGTAAAGTTCACATGTATTTTTACAAAAGCCTTACAGATTTAATGCTTATTTGATGGAATCCACCACCATCTGTTTCTATTGAAATAGCTGAATTGCTACTTAGCAATCATTTGCTGATCTCAGGCAGGGATTACATTGAATGTCTGGCGTAAAGGATTAAATGCTAATCAGCAGTTAATCCAAAAAGCTTGTGGTATCAGCGATTACTTCGTTTTCTATAGAATTAATCATCTTTATTTTCCCTGATAAGGGAAACAAGCCATGGCACATTCATATCAGGGATGGATGAGATCTGCCAAGACGCTGTTTTTACAGGCATAATAGTGGTTTGGAGTTACACACATATGCCTTCGACTTTCTAAATCATATTTAGAGATCCATTTCATGTTACTAAACCTTATGTTACTCAATGATATAACGTATAGATGTGAAATTGTTACTATACCGATGCATCATTTGCAGCACAATGTTTAATTATCAGTTTACATTCAAGCATTGCATGTGATTTATTGTTACATGATTGCATGTTAATATTAACAGCTTTTTGTTTGAGACAAATATATTGTACATTGCTAATTTGATACGTAACATTTCATATAACGTTATGTTACACAAATTTCAGATGCTACATGAAAATACATTGTATTATATTTTTGTATATTGAATATGGAATATGAGAAAATGTTATAGAAAAAAAAACTTAAGGGGCTTTATGAAATACATATATTGTTTCCTTTTATTTTGGCATGAAATGTAACCTGGATTTTTGAAGTTACTAAGCTTCAATAAAAGTATATACAGTACATCGCCTGTGCACATCTCTATAATGCATGAAAACAGGAGTGTCATAAAAATCAACGTGCTTCAGAATCCGTACTGTGGCTAAAAGAGTATAGCATCTCGTTGAGCAACATCTGATAAAAAAATGTATATCACAGAGTCGTTTATTTTCTTATGTAATCCAATGCATCTTGCCCTGTGATGAATTGGGAAAGCAAAAAAAAACACACAAAACAAATAGTAAATATGTACATTGGTGATTAATTACAAATCAGACTATCCAGTAATCCAAATAACCAATTAAAGGAGTTTATTTTTAACTGGATCCTCTGAATTGCTCAATTTAGATGAGATATCCAGTGCAAATAAGTGTGGGACTAGATTTTTCAAGCCAACCATTATATTGACCCAGTCAACCACAAAAACACAGGCTTACTGTTGGTTATTGCTAAGCATGTAAAGTTTAGACTCTCTTATCATAAAAAATCTCTCATATAACAGAATATCTTCACAGAAACTGGACCCTTGAGTAAACATCCTGTCAAATCCTTCTTAGATGTGCAAAGCATGCCAGAGATTTACTGTCCTCGGAACGAACTGTTTCTTTCCCTGTCTTTGTGAATTTCACAACACTTGTGCACTTCCTGCACACTACTAGTTTGTGCTTGCAGCGTTCATGGTTTCTTCAAAGTGATTGGCAGTTTGCTGGCTGATATGGATTTTGCAATCCTCTAGGCTGCTCATTCCAGACTTGTTCACACATGCTTTGGCACCAAAAAGTACAATCAATGACTTGTGAAGATCACAAAAGAACACTGATATGCTTTGATATCAAAACTGCCACCTACCATATATTTCACAATATTAACAATTCATATTTTCTTTTCCATTTAGATATATCCTTAGATATAGCCTTTTCGGTGTGCAACCTACTTATATGTAAGGGGCAAGATCTCTATCCTGTTAAACTGCCTTTCTAAACCATAGGATGCCTCAAATTTAAAATAAGAACTTAAAATAAGATTTGTTTGGTTGTGCTCACATTCAAACACAATGCAGTTTCACCACCACACTGATAGGGAGCGCTTTCTCTAAAATCTGAGGAGACTATTGACCATAAATAAAATAAAAATGTATTACAATAAATATTTATAAACTTGGCCCTCATACTGTAGTATTTATGAAACTGAAGAAAGTGAAAAAGTAATCCCCTTTTAACTGATTTGCTTACCAAAGTAGGCTATTAATCCACAGTATTAGTCTTTTTATCATAAAATATAGGCTATTTATCCCTCTATGGGATATCGCATTTATAAATGACGCTTAGAAAATTCCATTTAAAATACAGTATTAATGTTCAGCCAATATCATTTTATTTTAGTGATGTCAAATGACATCCCCTTCAACCAGTAAAATTAAAATTGATTTAGCAAATCTTTGCTGAATGAAAACTAATTTCTTTCAAAAAAAAAAAATACTGACCTCAAGCTTTTCAACGTATATTGTTACAAAAGTTATATTTTAAATAAATGCTGTGCTTTTTTAACTTTTTATTAATCAAAGAATCCTGAAAAAAGTATCACAGGTTTCCAATACTGCTAATAAATCAGAATTGCATAACATTTATTTTAAAGTATATTAAAAATTTGATCAAATAAATGCAGGCTTGATGACCATAAATTACTTCTTGCAAAAATTTAAAATAGTAATGTATCCAAACTTTTGTTGTGCAGGTAAACCTTACTCACCTGACCTCAAGAGACACGTGCAGCCATTTAGTATCCTTGTTAGCGCATCTGCCTCCCACCCCGGAGACCCGGGTTCGACCCGTTACATATACATGCATATATATATATATATATATATTTATTTTTTTACATTGCCCCTATTTTACATTTGAGCCCCTGCCCCTGAGGAACTCTCTGCACGTCCCTGAAAGTGACATACAAATAAAAACAATACAATAGTTAAAATTAACAGTGAACATTTTTAAAATGTTGGTAAGACTACATTAAGGAGAATAGAAATAATAAACAATAATGTCAATTCAATCAATAGCCTAATGAAAATAAAACAATACTATAATATACAAACCATAACATTAGAGAGGCAGTTTCCAAGTACAGCAAAGTTTTGTCATATAAAACCCCTAGCTTTGTATTGCTAGGGTATTCTTTTTCAGGACCTTCTCAGTTACAGAGGAGAAAACTGCTTTATTAAAAAGGCAGACAGGAGCACCCATCAGCTACTTGGTAAACAGACCCCCTGTTGACATAACTGTAGGAGGAGAGAGATACCCACTAGGAAGTGGTTTGAGCCATAAGGTAAATGAATGAGATGAGTCAGTATTAAAGTAGATATTCTTTATTGTGAACTTTATATGAAATTCACTCAACTTGTATGTACAGGGCAGTGCAGGACAGTGCACCACGTCAGCATGGTCTTCCTTGACCACTCAGCTCTTCTACACACAGACAACCTTAATCTTTAATGATATGTGGCTGGAAGTTAGACAGCATGCTGACTACATACCATATTTTATTTATGTTCACAAGCTGGGAAATCGGGATTTGGCCTGACACAATTTTAAACTTCTATATCTTTGCAATAGCTCTTTCAACATGAACCCTGTGCGTGGCTATTCTTTTGGTAATTTCAACATCTGCATGTGCCATCTGTCTGTTTGTTCTTGCAAAAGGTGGAATGTTAAGTTGCAAACCAATCTCCTCAACTTCCTTCTCTATTAGAAAGCCTTTATCAACCATCAAGCCATTTCCTACATTGAGATGTACCACACAGAATGTACCCCTTCAAAATGTCAAGGATGTTGCACTCATTAAAAATCTCTTTGTCAGAAATTGCTCCGGTGAAGAGAGCAGACACATAAATGACTGCACCCCGTGGATCACAGGCCACTAGAGACTTAAGGGTGTTAGTAGACATGTTGGTGGAGTAAGTCTGACTCTGAAACACTAGTGAGCTTGGTCTCTGAATCTTAAGTCCAGTGCAGTCGAAGACGGCAAAAGTATTCATAAATTCTTCCTTAAATTTAGTGTGTTTGTGGTGCACTTGGATCAGTTGGAACGTTAAAAAATTGACACAAGCTGTTAAATTGCTCATAAGAAAACCCTGTGCAGTAGTGGAAATAATCAGGCACATGGCTTTGGTTTAAAATCTCAGGGTTTAAAGCATCTGAGGTGTGTGCATACTGAAGTTCCTTTTGAAGATGATGGAGTTGGCCATCCTTTGCCTCGAGTTGAAGCTTTAGATTTATGATGTCCTGCTTGTGATTGGCTAATGCGTCCTGCAGAGTTCTCAGTTCCTCTCCATGGTCGCCCATATCATGTTCTTCTGTAAATTACAAAAAAGAGAAAGGAAACATGGAATGTTACTAATTTATGTTATTTTCTTCTGTTTTACAGCGTCCTCTCCTTGACTCTGCAGGACCATCATCTACGAACCAGCCGTCAAACGACTTCCCGGATTTCCCTCTGCCAACACAGCCGTCAAATTTCTGTACAGTGCTGCATGAAAAAAACGTGTAGTTACAGAAAATTGACAATCACACCATCCCAGTCTTTAGCTTTAGAAAGAGAGACCAGACAACAAGATACAAATCACATCTGGCATCTTGCCCGGGCTCCCCGACTAACGTCAAGTGTGTTCAAGACAATATGCTCTAGGGGAGCCGACTTTGACAACTTGGCTGTGAGAATCAAGGGCACATCCAAAATGCAGACCAAAGCAATGAGGAGAAGGGTGGAGCTAGAACCTGTGGCAGCGCAGCAGTACTCGAACGTAACAGGTAATCTGGTATACCCTTGCGGCTTTGTAGTGAACCCCCATGCTCCACACCTACCCCCTTTCCACCAGCAGGAACCAGGTGCTAGTTCAGAGCCAGTGCTACTGCCAGTTCTTAGTTGGTTCGACTGGCGAGCCCTTTAAGAACCGGTTGCTTTTCCACTGGCTAGAGAGCCAATACAGAGCCAGGTCTTACGTCACTGAATACGTTTCATGTTTCGTTTCACTAGCGCGGCAGCGCCAAACACAACAGACTTGTTCGAGGTGCATCGCGCCACGCAGATCGATCGGCACACAACACACTAAAGCACCGCGAGAGCGATCCAAAAGCATAAAGAGCCGTCAGCTTTCCAGTCGCTCCCGCAGCACCCCGATGCCTCGCACCGTACGGTCCGCGTAGCGCCGATCCATCCCGAACAAGCCTAAACAAACTATCAACAATGGCGGACGTTGTGTTGTTATTGACGTTCATGGCTTTGCGAATCTTCATCGGCATCCAAACAAATATGGCGGTCCAAAGTTTCTGTTCGTCTTGTTGTTCACGGTAACCCCGCCCCCAGCCCCTGACGCAAGCGGTTCTTACTTCTAGCCCAGCATTGTTTTGGTGCTACTTACGAACCGCTTTTTCTGGTTCGGAGCTGGTGCTTTGGGTGTCGAAAGACAAAGAACCGGTTTGAAACTAGGCTCTGTCTCTGAACCAGCATTGGAACTGCCTTGGTGGAAAAGGGGTAACCTTGGCACATCCCCAGACAGGAAGGTCGTAGATGGTACAAGCTTTGGCCTTTTGGAAATTAAATGTCCAGCAAAGAACAGCTGCCAAGACTGTCCCTATCTCCAAAGACAGGCAGATGGTGGTTACAAGCTAAAGGAGACCCACGTGTATTACTACCAAATAATAGGGCAGCTGGGACTCACAGGCATGCCTTGGTGTGACTTCTTTGTAATGTGCGCAGAAGACTACCACTTGCAGCGGATACATTTAGATGTAGAAAAGTGGGGTGAGATGAAAGACAAATTAGATTTGTTTTTCTTTGATTACTTCCTTCCCAGTTGCAATCAGTAACTAAAAACAGATACAAATAGCGGTTTAAACTTACCATAGGTAGAGTCACTCTGTTGTGATGTACTGTGAAATGTGTCCTCAGTGGAGTTTGAGGTGCTGGCTTCCTGCTGAGTTTGAGGTGCTGGCTTCCTGTCACACATGATTCAGTAAACAATCAGTTTAACAATTGTTTAGTTGTCTTCATGAAATCATTAATGTTTAACAAACCCTTCTAATAACTTAACTTTTGATAGCCCCATGGAATAAAATTTTATTACACTGTTGTTTGTTGGGGTTTTGATCCTGTATTGGTTTCTTACCAGAAACAAATAAAATGCACTTTGTATAAAGCATGAGAGCATTGTGTGTTCTGTAATAAATCTCACTGCCCAAATAAAGTCTGCACATAGCACATGACAGCACATAAGTGACTACTGTTAATGAACTGATTAAGTTTGCATACCAACCTTTTCCTTGGAGATCTCCGGCAAGCCCTCTGATGTTCCCTCCTTAGAACTAACACCGGGAGAGCCGCGATCGGATTGGGGTACTCAGGGGTAGGCCGTCAATTAACAAAATGCTGAAATATATTTTAAAGTATGTCAGTCAGCCTCCGTCTGGCCTTTAATCATCTTATTTTACGTTCAAATATATGCATTATGAACAAAGAACCGTCATTATTTCCAAGCAATGCTGTGCTGAGTTAGCTAGCTAGCTAACATTAGCGTGTTCTTACCTTGGAGCAAACGTAGGTGTTTTTGTTAATCCTGTCGACATTTAGTTGTGAATGGGGCCTCCCACACTGCTTGATCCACACCCGGCATTTCCCTTGGGTTTTAGGTTTTGGGAAGGGAAAAAATTCCACCGCCCCGTCCAAACTTTTAGGATACCGGGTATCAGATTTGCACAATACATACGCACAATGCTTCGGCATGTTGCCCTCGCTCGAAAGCTTGCCAGACCTCCTGCGCCTAGTTACGGTTGCTAAGCCACGATTGGCCTGTGGCGGTTTTCGGGCATGGCTTAGCGAAGGGTCAATTATGAGTACTCAATTAAGGTCATTTTTTTTCATTCATACTCGTCACCGGAGGGCGCCCTCGCGCAGAAACACCACAAGTGAGATTCACTGATGAAGTTCCAGGAAATGCCTTATATGGACAAAGACATTCAGCTTTGCTGTTTAAGTTGCCTTGTAGCTAAAAACATGCAGATAGATGTTTTACTGATGAAACACGAAGAAAATAAACAATGATTGTGACAATATATGGTTTTATCTGTGTTCTTCAAGCCATCTCGGGTATTTTTATAAGAATAAGTATATTTAAAATGCAATGCTGATCGACATAGCCTTTATCACTGTATAGAATAATATAAAGTGCCATGATCTGCTTCATTCTGTTTAATGAATGTCATGTCAGATCACAAAAATGTATTTAAAAAAGTTATTTCAAAGACTCGACTGATGTTGTGAATTGAATTTGGACTAAAACATATCATTATACTTTTGTTGGACAACAGGTTTGTAATCTTTCCTTGTGTTTTCATGATAACCAATTAGCAAGATAGGCTAACTATGGTGCCCGGGAGGGGCCGTCTTCGGTTCACTTAGTTTTGTCGTGGCCACAACATATTAAGTCGTGGGAACGTGATAATATGTCGTGGCCATGAGATATTAATTCGTGGGAACATCATATTAACTCGTGGGATCGTTTTGTCGAGGTAATGACATCCTTATGTCGAGGCCTCGAGATGCTATGTTGAGGGAACAACATACATTTCTCGTAGCCACGACTTCTTATGTTGAGGGAACGACATATTTTTCTCGTGGCCATGAGTTTAATGCGTAAACAAACCTACGTGACCATAGCAACCCGGGATTATCAGATTTTATTTTGAATTAAGAAATTATTAATTAATTATTATAGAAATTATTACTGACCATATAGGCTACCAGACTGTAGGCAATGTCACACGATGTACACAGCATTCGAAGTCTTGCTAGCTGTGTGTGTCCATTAACTGATGGCCTTTTTACGTAATATTTGTATATTATTATTAGCTATTATTATCATCATCATCATCATCCTCATCATTATTAGCCTATTATTATATTTGTATATCTGACTAGTTTTGTAAATAAGCCTACTGTAAATGCCCGACATGCCAATAAAGCTTTGATTGTGCTGACTGAAATTTATAGCTTATCGGAAATGCAGTTTAAAGGTTGAATTTAACATGTATTTATTTTTTTCTGCGAATTAATAATTATTAATATTATAGCCTACTCTCTAGTGTTTCGTTGAGGAATTAATCATTAGTTTCATTTGTAAATGAAAACACAACACGCTCATTTATCATCACGCACTGGCATAAATAGCCTACAATCATAAGTATTGGCATAATTGTCAGGCATTTACAGTATTTGCAAAATATATGGTAGCAAATAGCATATTTATGCAGAATGTTAATTAGGTAAAGCGATACGCGAATTGAAAGGGGAAATAATAAAATATTATATTTATTAGGGCTGTGTATTGTCAAGAATCTGGTGATACGATACGTATCACGATACAGGGGTTGTGATACGATATATTGCGATACTGTAAGCAAGGCGATATATTGGGATATTTCTTATTTTAGGAATAGGATATATTTTTAGGAAAGCTGTCATTAAGAGCACACCACTATATGCAAACCTTAGCAATAAATAAATACAAATTGTTTAACCAGAACACACTGGGATCTGCATTTGCAATAATCAGTCCCTGTAACATTCAACATTATTGAAACACTTTTTGTGCAGTACGAGTCAAGGGGGAAAAATTCAAGTGCTTGCAGGATTCTTTAGTTAAATGTATGTATAAAATTTATTTTATAAAAAAGACCATATATATTTTTAGACCCTGCTTTAAAGGTTCACAGTTTAAGTTTACAATTGTAATATACAATGTCATAACATTTTGATCTGAACAAAAAATTACATCTGCTTAGTATTACTGAAAAATAAATTGCTTGCTGGATTCTTAATGAAAACAAAACAAATGTAAAACAATAAAATAAATACATATGTTGAACATTCTCAGAACCTTTCAACTTGGATTTCATAGGTTTTTCAGTTTGTATTTATGTTCTGCGTGGAATCGCAGAGACCGCGACGCGAGCACCGCCCCAACTGCACAAAACGCCCCGACACGAGAGAAAGCTGCAGCCGCGCAGCGACCCTGCCGCCCGCCACACCCCGCGCGAAGGCTTTTCAACACGGGACGTGGCAAGCGGCAAAACCGAGGTGACGCCCGCGGACATTACCACAAAAGCCCAATGACGCCACACTTCAGCTTTGTATACCGAAACGAGAGCTGGAACAGTTCTTTCATCCTCCATTACTGGCAGCGAACTATATTAACACTAACATTAGTGGTGTGCTCTAATGCTAGTATTTCCTGTCACTGTTTAAGTTCAGAGATGAAGACTGCTCTCTAGCGGTCGGGATATGATCTCAAAACGAAACAACTGCCATGAATGGCATGATATTCCGTTTTTGAGAATCGATACAGTATCGCCAAACAAAATATCGCGATACTCATGTGTATCGATATTTTCTTACACCCCTAATATTTATATGAAATAAATATAAAAATATAGCCCTAACAAGTTAATATAACCTAATAATAATAATAATAAAAATATACGAATATTAAATGAAATGTTTAATGTTAATAAAAATGTTTTATCCATCTCTGATAATCCCGGGTTGCTATGGTCACGTAGGTTTGTTTATGCATTAAACTCATGGCCACGAGAAAAATATGTCGTTCCCTCAACATAAGAAGTCGTGGCCACGAGAAATGGATGCTGTTCCCTCAACATAGCATCTCGAGGCCTCGACATAAGGATGTCATTACCTCGACAAAACGATCTCGTAGCCACGACATAATATCACGATCCCACAAGCTAATATGACGTTCCCACGAATTAATATCTCGTGGCCACGACAAAACTAAGTGAACCGAAGACAGCCCCTCCCGGGCACCGTAGCTAACATACAAAGCCAGTTAGCCCTACTTAACAATCAAATTAATTCAGCATATTAATGTATTGTATTACCATGTGGACTCTGATTGGACGACGGAGAGGTACTCATGTTTATGTAATGATCAGTTTATATGAAGATATCTCCAAATACATTCTCACTAGTACTTTATGAGGTTGACGACATCTCCAAATAAACAGGGAGTGGTAGTTATTCTGTTTTTGATATCATCTTTTCATTTCTGACTAGTAATTATTGCAATAGTGACTAGTATCTATTTAAATATTACTAGTAAGCATTCATTAGATACTAGTACTTCTTTTTTAGATACTGGTACTTATTCATTAGATACTAGTACCTATTTAATATATACTAGTAGTTATTCATTAGGTACTAGTACTTATTTATTAGACACTAGTATCTTTTGTAATTACTACTAGTAACAATTCTTATCTTACTAGTCAGATCTGCTTTTTTACTCGTCTTATGTTATGACTAGTCCAAATGGCTACAGTAGAGTTCAATTAAAAAAATTGACTAGTAAAATAAAAAAATCTTACTTGTAACATTTCGAATAAGTACTAGTGTCTGTTTAATAGGTACTAGCATCTAATTTAACGATACTAGTACCTAAAAAATAAGTACTAGTAACATTAAATTAGATACTAGTGCAGTTTATACATTAAATGTTAAAACGGCTTGCCATACCAAGTGCACACACACCCGGAGCAGTGGGTAGCCATATTGCTGCGGTGACCAGGGAGCAGAGAAAGAGAGCGCTGGTTATTCACTCCCCCCACCGACACTTCCTGCTGGACGTGAGACTCGAACCCACAACCCTTGTGTTCCATGTCTGACTCTCTAACCATTAGGCCACGACTGCCCCAAAAAGTATAAAGTACAATAACATTGTAAATCATTAGGCCTATGTTTTAGTAAACTTTCGCTATGCTTACACTTATTTTGATGTCTTGACTAACATACTAAAGCACATATCCTTTGAACTGTAGTAAGTTTTCAACATTACATCTAAAGTCAATATATTCTAACTGTTCTAAATCAAAATTCCACTGTTACAAATGTGTAATACATAAATGTTTGTCAGTGTATTCGGCAGTACACTTTAACCATTTCAAAGTAATTATGACACTGCATAAGAAGACTTATGTAGCCTACGTGATAGCCTACAAAAAGCACTCTTAAGTTTTCATAAATGCATTTAATATCAATTTAAACTCATTTAATTGCAAATAACATGCAATTAATTATCCAAATAAGGCAAGTATATTATTTTTGCTCTTTTCAAAGGATACTAAAGTGTATTTCTTTTGCACAAGGTTAAAGTCTTCTCTTCGATTAGATCGGTGAACAATCTCAGCATATTGCTCTTTGCACTTCTGGGTGGATGTTAACTGCATTTCTTTGTCTCTGTACAATGAAATTAAAGTTGAATCCAAATGCTGTCGCTGCTTTGACTCAGACTGTGGATTATTCCTAAATAGAATCATGCAGTGGTTTCTTCATAAATATCTCAGCACATTTATCTCAATCAGTCATTTATCTCATGTTTTTCTAAACGGAAAGTTCATTTTATGAATGAGAGATTGTTTATCATAACTATAGTGTGTCATCTGGAGTAGTCTGTAAAACGTGAGAAAAAGTACCCATCATTACTCATACATATGTCATTTCCCTTATAAGAAGTAGTAATAGGGGTTTTCTCCCTTGTGTGAACATAATGAGCAAATTGTCCAAAGCTGATGGTTTACAAATTAATTCACATATCAGACTTAAAAAAGTGAAATGTTACAATAAGTTTGAGTGATCACAGGTCCTGTTGTTATCGAAATTGCAGACAGGCTAAGAGCATGTGAAATAGTCCATGCTACAGGCTGACGCTATTCAATATTCATTTCCAAGCACTTGTAACATTTCTCATGGCTATTGGCCAACAGAACCTGCTTTATTGTCTTAGTCATGAATGATGCAAATGACAAGTTTGGAGTTGTTGGTGGAACTAGCACACGCTGATGACATATTGCCCTGCCCTGAATATGAGTGTGAGAAAGGTAACGCTACATTGCAACGTTTGCAGTTTAGTGACAAAAGCAGCTTAGTCAGAGAATCATGTCATATATATTGGCTATCGTAACACCCTCATGCTTTGTTTATTTATGTAACAATGGCCGATATGAAAGTTGTCTTCAGTTTTATACTGACACCTTTTGGTGTGGATGGAAATACAAAAGGTTCCAAGGGCTGCCAAGCGATTACAATGTTTATCTAATTAATTGCATGATGTGCTGATTAATTAATCTTATTAATTACTCCCAAATTACCTCCCAAAAGATAAAGTTATTATTGTTGTGTTGGATGAAAAACAAACATTAAAAAGGCATGACATAAAGTTGCTCTAGAAGAATAAAAATAATGTTGATATATTTTTAAAAATGAAATGATACTATCAATATAAAACAAAAACTGCCAACGATTCCTTCAAACAGCTGATTCATTCAAGAACGAATTAAACAACTGCATGCAGTGTAAGATGATGTACGGCTCTCATTATAAACATCTTTAAATCCATAATTTGTTTATACATGGATTATATCATTTGCAATGCTTCTTGGGAATTTAATGTTTTGTACCTTTTTGTCCATTTTTGAATCACTTTTCTTGGCTTATGACTCTTTAATGAGGACTTTTTAAAAATCTTTACTGGAAAAAAGAAAAGGAAAAGTACATCCATAACTAATGCCGCAAAAGTGTATAAAAACAGGATCATTTCAGAGATAATTGTAAAAAACAACAACAAAGAAACAACAACAAAAACCCTATATTAAAATTCTGTAATTATTAATCATTATTTTCCATTATATGTATGTTCCAACACTTCATGACTTACCTTTTGTCCATGGGACACAACAACTTTTCCTTAAAAACACTGACCACAGGCTTTCAATATCAAAATTTTGAAAATAAAATCTATTTTCTATAAAATGAAAGCTTATGGTGACCAGTTACTCTTAACCGCCAGAAAAAAAACCCATTAAAGTTCCATAACATGTTCATGCAACTCTATTTTACACTATGGATGAACACTACAAAGTCCCCTAAAGCCATACGGTAGCTGTGTGTGAGAAACAGATCGAAAAGTACAACCAGTCTGTGTACACCGTGCAATTATGCCATCTGAGGCTAATTTCAAAGATTATAAAATATATCTTTTATCCTAAGGCAAAATCAGCAGTTTTGGATGGCTGAGCGTGACATGCTCACTGATGGCTGATTAATTGCCTTTCTGATTAATGGCGTAGTTGTACGTTGTATGGTGCGTCTAATGAAGAACAGAGCATGACAATTAATTACATGTGTGTATGAGAGATCACAATGAAAATAAGAGTGAGAGAAGCACAGCTGAAAATGTTTTAGACTAGCTTAAAGAGATTGTATTTTTTTTTAATTCTGGCATCATTTGTTCACCCGCCTGTTGATCCAAACCTGATTTTCTTTCTCCTGTGTAGATGCTGATGAAGAAGTGAATGTCTCAGTGTTTATGTCCTATATATAATGAAAGTTAGTGGGGACCAAAGTTGTTTGGACCATAAGTCATTCAGGTTTGGAACAACAACACTGTTTATCATTCTCTCTGTGTTACGACTGTACTATCAAAATGACAGTGCATGGCCACTTTTGCACCCACACACTAAGTCAATACATTTTGACTTTGCAAAATCAGCTTTAGAGCCAACATTAACACAGAAAGATTTGCGAAATTGTCACAACAGATGTGGACTAATAACTAAAAACGTAATTTGAACAGTTTAAATGGGGGGGGGGGGGGGTACGCATTTGCTTTTAAAAAATAAATGGCATATATCTTTTTATTTGAAGACTTGGAATACTTATAGTGCTTTGTCCCTTTTTCTGAAACTTGAAAGCCTACAAGTCAGTTTGTTCAGTTAAACGTTCAGTTAAACGTCTCACTGAAGAAAGAAAGTCATATGGGTTTGAAACAATGAGTAAATATTGACAATAGTGTGAACTGAATATTTTCAGACACTTATAGTAATTGCATGTTGTAATTAAATGAAAATGTATTATCAAGTAAATCTAAATCCAATGGAATTAGTTGAATTTTAGACAGCTTTTTGACCCACTTAAGCAGGACGTACTGTAAGAAGTATGCTTTATATTTCACTGTTACTTCTGTTGTCTTTGAAAAATACTGCATTTGGTAACCTGGAATATACTTTAATGTAATACTGAAAATTGTATGTCATGTATTTAAACATATTTGCAATTACACATTTGTACTGATCTGAAATAAATTTGCAATTAAGTACATTTATAACACACAGTTTGAATAACACATAGGTATATGTTTTACAATGCATTTGCCTTGGTATATCAGTATATATATCAGTCAGCAAAATTATTGTTCTTCTTTAAAGCATGACAAAAGATTATTAAAACATTGTGATACTACGACTTTTAATTTGATATTATTACAAAGTGCACTTTACTTAACTGTGAAACAGTCATGACAGTTTACTCTCTTTAATGACGTAAGTATACTTATTTTTTTATATATATATTATATTATTTGCAAGTACTTTAAAAAAATGCTTTAAATATTTGAAGTACATTACAAGTGCACATTAAGCACAGTTAAGTTCACTGATTATTCACAAGGGTTTCATTTTTTCATGATTTATTCCTGTAAAGACCAAATGATTTTAGATGACTTGTATTGTCTCGTCACGAGTGGAATTGGAATTTAATAGTATCCTAGAACAAAGGTGAAATTCTTAAGTGAAATGCATTATGTTTTAACAAATAAGGTTTTCGCCCGCACAGCAAGATTAAATGGATGCGATGACAGGTTTAGACCCAGAGTATTTTGAATTCGCAGTTATTTGGCATGAAATGGAGAAACTCGACTCAGTAATTCATCTCACCCCAGCAAGTTTAGGCATCACCTGTCACACCTCGGACTGATACTTTGACATCTGAAAGATACAGAGATACGAATCCTCTAAATCAATCACAAACAAACACATGCTCTGTGGCACCGAACCAACGGAGCAAATGGATTTTCTTTAGAAGGCTGAGGTAATGAAAGCTAAACATGTTTTACTTCCAAGCTTTTATCATTAAGCAATTAATATCTCATTTATAGGCTCAATTAAGCATCCTTGTTGTTCAAAATAATTATTATTTTTTATAAAATTTTAATTCATTATTATTTTTATCTATTAATTGATATCACATGCTAGATTAGTAGTTCAGATGGGGTTAACACACAAAAGAAAATGACATGACAATTTAAATGCACAGCTGCAACACTTTATTATAAAAAATGCATTAAATGTATATGTACTGTCCTCTTACCCACTCAATCTCTCTCTCACACACACACACACACACACACAAACAAACACTTACATGTAGGTGATGCTGTTCACAGGTTATATTTGACTATAACATAAAAAAGCAAAATATATATATACATAAAGTGTAAAAAGATTCATTATGAAGCTTGGAGATAAAGAGAGCAAACATTCACAGTTCGTACATTTATATTGTTCTAATACAATGAACAGAAGCAGACCATACAATACAGTTCATTATGAACCTCTGCATGAAGATAGCAATTCATAGGTGTAGAAAATATGAATCAGCAGGATTGATAGTGGTATAAACTACATACTGTTACATTAGTGTGTTGGTGATATAAACATATTTTGCATTAAAATACAGTTTGGTCATACACTACATATTGCCAGTGTTTTTCTGACTCATTTTCTGTATCAATTGTTGTACCCATGTTATTCTTGGATCAACGCAGACGGTCTTTGATTTCTTCAGCTTCAAGCTGTTTGGAAAACAGAAAAAGAAAATGAGAAAAAGACATCCATAAATCTACAACCGTGACTGTGTTGCTGGTACAATGACTTCCAGCGTTTAAAGCAGTTGTGTTGATGTGTTTTATGTCGTACTCACACAACAGCAGAAATGTTACATCCTCCATCTGTTTCTTGCACTCTGTAACTCACAACATGTCTCATGATGCTCTTCTTTGCAATCGCATACTTCAAACAGCAGTTTTCATAGGAACCTGGGAATAAATTGTATTATATTTAGTCATTTGATCTATCTATCCTGAAGAAGTGGTATAGAACACATTCAATTAATCACAAAATTTGTAAGTAGAAAGACTAAAATAGTATTTTCATGTAAACTCCAGTAATCAGATCATTTTTGCTGTTTATCTTTTTAGACTATAAAAAGTGGTAACCTGCACTTGTTACCTATTTTCACCCGATTTAACCCATATAAATTAGTTTTGATTGTACAAATTAGTATATTTAGGGTGATTTTAAATAATATTTTTGGCTTTAATAAAACCAGTTAATTTAGATGCTTATAATTTTTTTCAGAGTATTTATACATCATGCTTCTTCATATATCATTTATATATTAGTTTGACTTAAATCCTGTTAAACCCTTGCATTTAATAACAAAAAGATAAGCTGAAATGTTTTAAAAACTATCTAAAATCTAAAATGTACATTTGTAGAAATGTGCAAAATTAAAATGTTATATTTAAAGAAATGGTATATTTAATATTACATCATTAATATCACATTATTAAGTCATCTCACTTAATTATCCAAATTCTTACCTTGTGCCACACTGGGATACATGCAAGCCAGCAGCAGGAGAAGAATCAGGACTTGAAACTTCATGGTTGAATGCTGTGTTTCCATGTAAGCTGCAAGAAAAGACAGGGAAATGTTTAGTGCAATTTTCCTTTTATTATGTGCATCCACTAACCAAAAACTTGTGGCTGTAAAGTGCTGAATAATGGCTGTAGATTGCATGTCTCATCTGTACCTCAGAGATTCTCAGAAGAATGAAGTTTTTCTTCACGGCTGAAGCTGCTCTTATCTCCTCCTCTGTTTCGCTCGTTTCTCTTTTTATAGCAACAAAACCTGAGACTCCGCCACGCCCCCGTCACATTTTGCCTAGATTTTACATTCTGTTGCATTAGAAGATGTTAATATGAAAGTGGATCCCATCGATTGACTTTATTGTTTTGACAAATCGCAGTTGACTTAAGAGTTCCCGCACGACAAACATAAACATATCTCTAATATCTCAAAAGACAGACCTCTATATTTGGTCAGCAGTGAGATGTTTCAGCATGGGGGAAGGAACTGCTGAGTGTTTTTATTTTTTTTATTTTACAGCCCCCATTTCTCACCCCTGCTTAGTATTGCACAATACAAGATCTTTGCCAAATCCTTTCCCCCTAAACATCTGCTTTAGGACTTTTTATGGCCTGTGTGCCAGTACAAACTACAATATTGTGCAACAAGATTCCCCTTAAATTAATCACACTTTTGAAAATGTCAAGCGCTACATGTGTGTGTTTATGTCACTGAATCCTTATCCTCCCTCATGGATGTCTCAACTCTGATGACCATTTACTGTCTCGGCCTTGACCTGATCTGAATCTGACCTAAACTGCAGCATTTTGGCTACGTCTTTAAGAAGAGATGTAGATGTGTTTGCTTTTGTGACAGCTAGTGATCTTCTGCAGGTCTTTGCCAGTAAGACTGATAACAATTCATGATGTGTCAACAGTGCGGTTCTGCTGCATATAGGGGAATTCCATTTAATAAACAGCATTTAACCAGAAGAATCTCATCTTTTGGTGCATTTTACTTCGATGTTTCCAGGCTGCCGTATGACTTTTAGACCTGCAATTCTGCAGAAGGTGCAGTGTTTCATATGAAGTTCCACTCCTTAACCAAGTCTTGACACTTAAGGGCATAAAGCAAGGGCGTAGGTTTGCTTTCGACATTGGTGGGGACATAAACCCGACCCCCCCTCTCTCTCTCTCTTTTTTTTTTAAATAGTATGTTTAACAGACAATAATTACACAATTATGATTTTGTGAACCAACAACATCAGCATCAGAGCACTGGGTGTCTTAAAGGGATTGTTCCCTTTAGACAGATAGAAAATTCTGTCATCATTTACTCACCCTCAAGTAGTTCCAAACCTGTTTGAATGTCTTTGTTCTGCCAAACACAAAGGAAGATATTCTGAAGAATGTGGGAAACAGAGCAGTTCTGGGGCACCATTGACTTCCATAGTATTTTTTTCCTACTATGGAAGTCAATGGTGCCCCAAAACAGCCTGGTTACAAACTTTCTTTAAAATATCTTCCTTTGTGTTCAGCAGAACAAAGAAATTCATACAGGTTTGGAACTACTTGAGGGTGAGTAAATGATGACAGAATTTTCATTTTTGGGTGAACTATCCCTTTAATCACACATCACTTTATTTTAATATTAATCGAATTGGACCCAGGTTGATTCTGAAAGAATACTCTGCTGTTGCTGTAGTAACGAAACTCTTGTGCATCTGATTGACAGATAAACGATGCACGCTGTTTTGTCTTATATCACTGCTGTGAATGCAATTGTTTTATTTTGTGGATATTTCTAAAGTTAACAGTTTGATTTGTACAGATTATGTTGTACAAAATATTGCTAACAAGTCCCTAGCCCCCCCCCCCCTAATTCTAATTCCCCCTAAAGCAAGGTCAATTTCGCTACTAGCAAGAGAACGTCCCATTTGCTTTCAAAGAACGTTAGAAGACACTTCAGTCTCTTTGGGGACCACAATTTTATGTTTCCCAACAAGACTGATGGCTGGAATGTTAAATAGTCCCATATGGAGAACTGTTGTCTTGATTCATTCAGTTCATCTTTTTGTGAACTTTCCTTTTTTGTTGTTGTTTTGTTATTAGAAAGTTCTCCCGATGTTTTCTCGAATTTTGCAGAAGTAGAGCTTTGATCAAACTACACTGCAGAAAAGAGATAGGCCTATGCCTATTTTATTTCTTCATGACATGCCATCAGTCAATTTATAATAAAATCATATTTCTAAGTCGTTATGTTGCAGATGGTCTTGATTTCATCTGTCTCTAATTTCTGAGGCCTATAGAATTTATGGTTTCAACTTAAACATCTTACTCCACTCTCCCCAATAACTGTGAACATCACATATTCTTTAGCATTGCTTCGAGCTGAGTAATGCACAGGCTTTATACTCATAAATTAATGCATTTAAAGGCACAGTCATACTTCATTTTCTGTTTTTGTGGCAAACTCTTCAAAAATCAGATGAAATGCAATTGTAAAATGTATAAATATGATTAAATGTGCAATGAAACTACACAGTCATTTAATTATTATTAAATAACAAGAATCATATAAACCAAGACCATCAATATCAAAGTAAGCATGCACACACTTGTAGTTGTAGTTATAATATTAATCAAGAACAATTAAAAAATAAAAATAAATAAATAACAGCATTTTCCAAAAATGTAATGAAATACAAGATTAAAAAGTGTTAAATGCAAACAACTGTGCTGGTTTTACAAAATTAACTTAATTTAAATTTTAAATTAAGTTTTACAAACAAATCAAACTTCCACTCTGATCAGGAATCGAATCATTGTGAAATGATTTAATTTCAAAATAATTTAAAGAGTGTGGGATGAATTAAAATATTGCATTTTTGGATACACTGTATTTATTTAATTTGACGTTTTATTTTATTTATTTTATTAAAGAACAAGAGTCATACAAATCAAGGACATCGATATCAAAGTATCAAGGTTAAAGTTCCAGTTATAATATTCATCAACAACAACAATTCACCTAAAATACATACATACATACATACATACATACATGTACATAACAGCATTTCTAGGGGAAAAAATATATTTTCTAGGTTACATGAAATGTATAAATAAAATTCACAGAATCTTTCAGTGTCACTTCGGGTAACATCAATAGTATGTTCCAGACATCCAGACAGAGGACACTAAATTCAAAACAAAACCTCATGTAAGTTGTTTCTGGCTCATATATGCAAAATGGGTTTTCATAAACTTTAACCTCAAAAACCGAACATGAAGATATCCTATTTTTATCAAAGCAATTTGTGGGAATCTGGACACAAACAAGCAGAGGCACTATCTAGAGCATTTTCAATGGCGGGGCCGTGCTGGGGCACTGTCTCAAAATAGCGTGGCCACCAGAGACAAAAATAACAACTATGAAAATCTATGGTACACTATTAAAAATGGTTAATCTGCAAATGTAAGATTAACATTTTTTAAATGTCCATCTAATCTCATTTTGTAAGTGACTTTTCTTTCTGTTTTAAAGATATTTTCTTTGGATTGTTTTACTCAAAAGAGAATATAGGAAAATATAACTTGATTAATTTGTGTTTCCTGCTAGCTAAATTTCACATACATAAACAAAACTCTGGTTCTAAACCGCTCTTTTCTTTATTCAAAATGGATCTAGACAAGCACATGGAAACTATTTAAAGCTCTGTTAATCCTAAAGATTACAGATCCTAAAGGTCACAGATTAGCAGTGACTGTAATATTCAGATTCAGTTTCCTTTATTTGTCATTTTTATGCTTCACATAAAAAATATATATATATATATCGTCGATTGTTTGACGACTGCAATTCAGTTGGTGACAGTTATATATTTTGACATATTTATATGTATTTTAATAAATATTTGAGAAATTGTACTATTTTAATGTTTGTTTAATGAATGTTTTAATTGTATGCTTTAATGGTGGAAACTTTTTAAAACAACTGTTTTTTTTTCATTATATGCAGATCATCTGAAATAATTTAAACTCATCGTATTATTTATGTCAATATGTATTTATTTGATGAGTAGGCTATAACCTGATGCAATCACACGGCCTTTATAATTTTGCAAAATAAACGAGATGGTCCTCACTGCAGAACACAAGATCCAGGGGGCGGAGTTGGATCTAGATCCAACTCCTCCCACCTTACATAGACCTAAACCTACCCGTCTCCACCCCCTGACCTAAACCTACCCGTCTCCACCCCCTGATCCCTAAACCCACCCATCCCACCCCTAAACCTACCATCTCCACCCCTAAACCTACCCATCTCCACCCCCCTGGATCAGTGAGGGGCTACTGAAATAAACCCCTTCATGGTTTTACAAGAAGGTGAATCACCCTATAGTGTTTGTGGGACAGTGACTGTGTGCTTTATCTGAATACATATTAAACCACACACAGAGGCTACCTGTAGGCTATATCGTTCTTGCGTTTCTCCAAGCTTGATACTGTAATGTGATGAAGTTTCTCATTTCATCGGATGTCGGTGACTAACCGTCATAATAAACTGACAAGTACTAAACAATTAGACCGCAAAACATCTGGGGTGGCCAACCAGTGGGGCCAGTACACCACGTAGACCCGCTCCTGCACACACAAGTCTTTATTTTGCCAGCGTCCCACGAAGTCAGCTGACCCGTGTCATGTGATCCAAAATGTCGAATGCGGAACTACGGACTGATATCAGTTTTTGCTACACTGTAAATATACTGATTGACTCATCGACTGACAGTTGATGATCTGTAGTTCATCAGATTTGTCTTTTAAACTCTACTCGGCGTGTTAGGACGCATTTTCGCTTTGTTTTTAATGAGAGCTCTTGAGTGAACAGTAATTACACTCGTGTAGGATTATAAATATAATGTCAAGATGAAGCAGGCTGTCTCACTGTTTCTCATAACGCTGTCTGCCTGTGCGCACACGGCGTTTGCTGGTATGTATGATGTTTTACATATACAAAAATAAGAGTTTACAAAGAGAAGAATAAGGAAAAGTTAGTATCATTATATTTACAGATACAGAAGTGACTATCACAGCTCCAGCAATAGTGAATCTACAGGAACAGTCTTCAGAAAACTTCAACATTACACTGAGGTACGATTGTAAGCCATGATTGGAATATTCACACTATGTAAACATTAAATATATGGTTTGGGAATCATTTAAATATAACTTTGCTTATGTGTTTACATTCACAGTTCACCATTGAACACATCTGTTACGGTTTATTTCAATATCACATATGAATCAAAAAATGTCTCTTCAATAATTCTACTGCCTGATGAGGTGTGTGCACTTATTTCAACCATTCAGATTTTAATACACTCGTCTGACTTAATCATATTCAAAATTTGATGTTGAATACAAAGATTCTGTTGTTATTACAGTTTAGTCTGATAGGAATTAGTACGTTTTGATGCTTACTTTTATAAGGAACATGTCAAATTCTGGATTGGATCTTATAATCTTATTTATAATGTTTGGATTTATAATATTAGCCATCATCATACATCTCATATATATATATATATATATATATATATATATATATATATATATAAATTAAATATCATATATATAAAATGTCTGTGTCATCCATTTCCAATCTATGAGCAGAGTTATACATGAATAATTATATTAACTTCAGACAAATGGGTCCGATAAAACACTGTCAAATTAAGCAATGCTAAATAACTATATTTGTCCTCTCTCCTCTTGCACAGGTTGTCGTGCCGGCAGGAAACTCATCTGTATCTTTTGAAGTGCAAGCAAAAGGGGTTGGTCAGGTGACTGCTTACCTTTCCAGCAATGACACTCACATAAAAAAGTGCGTTGTAAGCTAAATTTTCTTAATCTGTCACCAATTAAACAGTATTGGATAAAAAGTGATGTTTTCTTATAGCTTCCTACTGATTGTTGTCAGTTATAGCCTGAAGCAACACTTGTGCATGCATTATAACCAGACTTGGAGACATTTGCATCAGCCACTTGCAAAACCTGTTCTATTTATTTAGTTCCTTAATTTAGGGGATTTCATACTGGTGCTTGTGGGCAGCTGAGTAATAGGTGAACTGTATTTATTGTTACAAACACTACACCAATACATTTAAAGTGATAGGTCTGCTCACCCTCAAGTTATTCCAAACCTGTATGAGTTTCTTTCTTCTGCTGAACACAAGACAATATTTTGAAGAATGTGAGTAACCAAAGAGTTTCTGGTCCCCACTGACATCCATAGTATTTTTTTTTTCATACAATGGACGTCAATGGGGACCAGCAATTGTCCATTTAAATTGAACTAAAAAGACTCTATAATATTCTAATACTGAGTAGGAAAAAAGTCGTCTTTTTTTTTTTTTTTTGGTGGGGGAAATTTATTAATACAATCAGTTAATATTTTGATGATTAGTTGTGGCTTTAGTAGACTTTGTAGTGTTTTATTTTAGATGTGTGTTAACAAATGAAAATAACAGCTAGACGGGATTCTGTTTTTCCAGCATAGAAACACGAATCAGATTCCTGATTGTCAGAAGCAACGTCCTTTTCATCATCAACCAAATCATTGGCTGGATTTACTTTCTGGCCTGGTCTGTGTCGTTCTACCCGCAGGCGTATGAGAACTGGAAGCGACGCAGGTACGAGATGATCTTTGAGACTCGAGGATTTAGACTGAATAAAAAAGCTAATGAATAACGTGTGTGTTTTGTTTCATGCAGTGTGGTAGGCCTCAGTTTTGATTTCCTCGCTCTCAACCTGACTGGATTCTTCGCTTACAGTGTGTTCAACATTGGCCTGTTCTGGGTGACGTATATGCAGGTGTGTGCAATTGACAGCTTTCAGTCTGTAGTTATTTAGTCCAGTTTTTTGCAACATTCTTTTTACTGACAGTGGTCCGGGACATTACTGGGATAGTAGTATTTTTGTAGGACATTTAAAGGACTAATTTAGTGCTAGCTGTACTAAAGGGTTAGACAACCGTCTTTAGCTTTTGTCCAGATGTTTAATAGAGTTTTTTTCATGGAGATGATAAATGGTGCATCAACAGGAGGAGTTTTTGAAGAAAGATCCAAATGGGGTCATTCCTGTCGATGCTAATGATGTCTTCTTCAGCCTTCATGCGTTACTTCTCACTCTTGTCTATGTCTGCCAGTGTGCCATCTATGAGGTAAATGTTAAAGCATTACTGTGTAAATCGTCTTAATAATAATAATAATATTATTATACACACACATGTTAAACTTTTAATGTATGGGGTCAGTAAGATTTTTTTGAAAGATATTAATTCTTTAATTCAGTATTCAGCATTAAATAAAAAAATTAGTTGTGCAAAACTTTAGTTGTGCAGTTTTTTTAATTTAATTCATCAAAGACTCCTGAATGTCACATGTTTTAAGCAGCTGTTTTTTTAAACATTAATAATAATAAGAAATGTTTCTTAAGCAGCAAATCAGCATTTAAGAATGATTTCTGAAGGATCATGAAGAATATTTCACTAAATTACTGATTTTCATCAAATAAATGCAGCCTTGGTGAGCATTAGAAATATGTTAAAAACATCATACTGACCCCAAACATTTGAATAGTAGTACATAGTAATAAGTAATATAATAACTATCAAATAAAGTAATAAGTAGTAAGTAATAGTTTTTTTATTTTAAAAAGTATAATTTGTTATTGTATTTTCGAGAGAAGAAAATGGCATTTTAAAAAGTATAATTTGTTATTGTATTATAAAACGTAAAAAAAAAAAAGAAAAAAGAAAATCGAGAGAAGAAAATGGCATTGTTTCCTAAATTGCTTTTTTTCTTTTCTTTTTTTTTATCATTTAATTATATAGAGAGGAGGGCAAAAGGTTTCCAAAGTGGCCATTGGGTTATTAGCGATTGGCTGGACCTTTGCGTTTGTCTCACTGTTTGTTGCTGTGGCACAGAAGATCTCCTGGCTGGATTATCTGTACTATTTCTCTTACATTAAACTGGGTATCACACTTGTGAAGTACATCCCTCAGGTACAACGCTCCCATCTCACACCACAAAATGCATATGTTATCATTTACTCACCCTGATATCATTTCAAACCTGACTTGAAAAAATGCAGACCAAATTACTTCCTTGTTCCAATGAAATCCAAAAGGGAAATGTTTATCAGATGTGTTTTTCCTACAAAGGAAAGTGCTGAGAACTGGGGCAAACTCCGAAAACAACATTTTATTATATTCAAAATGTTCGCTCTGTAATCTAGCACTCAGATCTATTGCTTTCAGTTGAAAAATATTGAGGGTGTTTTGAGAATCAAACCTGGCTTGATGTGTCTTTAGCCCCCATGTCTGAATATTCACATGTGTGAAAGAAATTTGAGAGCCATGGGAGATTTGTATTCAGCGGAATAAAGAAAGTCATGATGGCTTGGAATGGTATGAGGGTGGGTGAGTAATTAATGACAGAATTTTTCATTTTTAAGTGAACTATCCCTTCGATGCAGTTCACTGGAATGCTAAACATAGATTTCACACTTCCTCTTTTTAACAGTTTTGTACACTTGGTTATATTTGTGGTTTATAACAGTAGACTGAGAACGTTTCAAATGAATCGGAATAAAAGCAATCCTCCTAATGTCCTAAGAAACTGCACCCAAGTGTCCCAAAGCTTAGATTTGTGATTGAATTTTGGAGTAACATAATTTGTGAAACATGTACTAGGGATAAATATTATAAATGGTTACATTTGGATCAAATTTGATGCATTGGAAAAAATTATGAAACATTAAATGATATATGTGGCCAAAAGTTTGTGATAATTAAGATTTTTAATGTTTTTGAAATATGTATTTTATGCTCATCAAGGCTGTATTTATTTGATCAGAAATGTAATTTATTTGATTGCTTTTTATCTGAATATATTTTAAAATGTAATTTATTCCTGTGATGCAAAGCTGAATTTTCAGCATCATTACTCCAGTCTTCAGTGTCACATGATCCTTCAGAAATCATTCTAATATGCTGATTTGCTGAAGATGAAAATTCTGAAAATTCAGCTTTGCCATCACAGGAATAAATTACAATGGAAAATATATTCAAACAGAAAACAGTTATTTGGAATTGTAGTAATATTTCACAATATTACTGTTTTTACCGTGTTTTTGAAATTGAATTTTTTTCCAAATAAATTGCTTCTTTCAAAAACATTAAAAAAAAATCATGATTATTCCAAACTTATTGCCACTTGTGTGCATGTTGTCATTTCAGTTTAATTTAAAGTAATTACAACTTGATCGTCGTTTGTTTACATGTTCTTGACATCAAGTCCAGTTCCATTACCCAAAAATATGTTTATAATTCTGCATTGTTTTGTAGGCTTATATGAACTACCGCAGGCAGAGCACAGAGGGATGGAGCATCGGGAATGTGCTGCTGGACTTCACAGGGGGCAGTTTTAGTTTACTTCAGATGTTCCTTCAGGCCTATAACAACGGTGAGACCACACAAACACTTTACTAAACGGGAATGCTTTAAAGACATTAGAATGCACACAAACATTTGTTTTAATTTTTGTGTTTCCTTGACAGATAAATGGAAGTTTATATTTGGAGACCCCACAAAGTTTGGACTGGGTGTGTTGTCCATATTCTTCGATGTTGTGTTCATCGTACAGCATTATTGTCTGTATAGGAACAGAGAGCCAATGTATCAGGATTTAGATGATCAGAATGACCAACACACCAGTGTTAAAACATGACCAGTGCAATATAAAGATTTTTATGGACTTTTATATCTTTTCATATCACTATCTAAAGAGTGTACCATGTATCAAAGGGCATTACAAATGTGTCTTACTTAAAAACATGTATTTTGGACGCAAATAAGCATTCGTTTCGTATGTATTTATAATCATTTTTTTCAGATTTCAGTAAATTGTTGCTGTCTCAGGTGAATTACTGAAGCTGGTACTGTAATGAAATTAATACAACTCTTAATATAAGCAGGTTTGTGTGTTTCTTGTCCATATTTCACGTTTTACACTGCATTCTGGTGGCCATAAGATAAACTACAACTATTTTCCTGTATTTGTGGAAAACTAACGCGTTTATTGTTCTCATGTTGGTTAAAATGAAAATAAAATAGCAGTATAATTATATAGTTCTATAATTCTAGTAAAATATCACAACGTTTTTACTCTTCGAGAACGCAACGCAGCCGTGTACGTAGAGCGCAGAGGATCATGGTTAGACAGCGGAAGTAAGATGGCGGAGGTGACAGACGAGGGTAAGAGATGTTTGTGCATAAAATACCAGTAAAGCTCTTTTATATGTTTTAATCAAGTACAAAGAATCATGTTATGATTTGTGAGACTGTCTGGAGCTGACAGACCGAGTGTTTGCTTATTTCAGTTGATTTAATTATGAAATGTTATCGTGGCATTTGAACGCACAGTCAGAGACAGAACTAATGTTTACATGCACTTGTGTCTATTTATACTCTCACAGAAGTGTGTTTATCATTTAAAGACATATTTGTTATTTCCGCTGTCTTCATAAACGTGTAGGGAGGTATTTTGGTATACATATTGGTGGGTTTCTGCTTATTTGTGGCAGGAGTGGATGTATCACTTTGAACATTTTAACATTTAAGCTGCATTCGTTTGAGTTAAAAGGTGTGTGTGTGTAATGTGTTCAGCTGTAATTTGTGCAGAATTGAGAATTGTGCACAATCTTGCCAGAATTATTCACAAATAATGCTTTTTATTCACTCAGACACTGAGGTGTATAAGCTCAGATCAACGAGAGTTACGATCAGTCAGTTCCGAAATAAAATACGAAACCTGTGTTAATTGAAAGAAAAAAGATTGTATCCAAGATTTGGTAATAATAAAGCGTAATGAAAGATTTAAAAGGTTGGCCATTTTTGACTCGGAACACCAAATTAGGTACGTTAAAGCTTTAGCCTTTGTGTATTATGTGTATATTATTCTGTTAAAAAATAAAATATGTATTTTTCAATTATAAAAAGTTTGATTTTTAATAAAAAGTTTTTTTTTTAATTAATTAATTAATTAATAAAAATATACAAACTGTTGTGTTGTAGCCTTTTGAAGGCCAGTCATTTTTGACTGTGGACATCAAATTAGGTAAAGCTTTATCTGTATAGTCTATATGTGTATTATGTGTGTATTCTATTAAAAATAACATTACATATTTTTTTATTATTAAAAAGTAAATAATTATTTATTTAAATTAAATACATTTATTGTATATCCAAATATAAAAAATATAACAAAAAATAAAACTATTCAAACTCATATATTAATGTAACCTTTTTGGATATTTGGTTAAAAACAACACCTAATTTAGGTTGTTTGTAAACATGCATACACAATGGACTATTTTCTATTGTACTCAAAATGACCATAAATGTATACTATGCAACTTTGAGTGAGAAACTTTTTTTAAGAAGTCATCATTAACTGAAAACTTTCCCTCCAGTGAGCTGTAGACTGCTACGACAGGAGCATTAAATCAGTGAGATAAACTTGAAAACTGATTCATTCAAGTCATACACGTTTTAAACATGAGGTTGTTGAGCAAATAAGAATATTCAGTTTCAGAACTATTGCAGAATTTTCCTTTAATGCAAATGTTTTGCATTTGTAAATAGGTAGCTTTGGCTACTTCGTGTCATGTCGTCTTTTATTTAACAAAATTCTTGTGCTTTTGCCACAATATTTTATTTAGTGTTTTCACTCTAATGGTTGGAAACAGAAGATCTTGACTTCATCCTGCGGAGGACCAGACAGCAGCATGGCAGATGAGAACAGTGAGTTGTGTTGGCAAATGGATGAGGAGATGATTTCATCTGCACTTCTTAAGTGATATTATTGGGACAGTCATCAGTAGATATTGAATGTTCTGAGTTAGACATCTGAGCCATTAACTAGTACATGTGTGGGGTGTAAGATTATAGACAGCCACACATCTCTGTAAGCCCAGCCTTCCTCGTGGTAACATAAAAATAGACACAAGGAAATGAAGACAGAAATGTTTCCATATTTCCATATTAAGTACAGTGAATGATCAACACGTTGCTGAAAAATCTGCTGTATACAATCTACTTTACACAATCTTCATGCTTTTTATCAGGTAAATTGGAAAAACATGGGGATGTTTTTACAATTATACTGAAAGGTTTTTACCTGATAAAAAGAATTCAGCTTGTGGTTCACGTGTCTTTTCGCTGTGAAATTTTTACAGATTTTTATAAAGTACACATAAGAATAACTGTAATGTTGTTAGTAAAATTTCAAGAGGAACATTTATTGAACTGAAACAGCTTAGGTTTACTTTATTATACATACATTTTCTAGAAAAATAATTTTTAAGTTATGAGTATCATATATGATCAATCAAGCTTTTGAGGAATATTTATTTGTTCATGTCTGATTTTTTATTGTATTTTGTTGCATTATATGTTTTGAAACTACAGAGCTTTGATCATAAAACTAAGCATGTCATCTTACTTCTTAGCCATATAAATATCAGCATCTTCACCAAATTGCATATTTTTGCTCAGTTTGGGCCTCTGTTTTGTACTGTACTGTATTCATATTCTACTGTATCATACTGCTGTATCATATAAGCCAAAAAAGCCTGATGTATAAAATATGGTACTCAACAAAAACACATGCACATTTTTTAAAGATTTTGTCCAAGGTTCAATAAATGGTTCTGTTTCAAAAATAGATTTCTTTATGACTATTATTTCATATTGTAGGCTTTACAGCGTTAAAAAAACATCTAAAAAAAAGATGCAACCTTTCAGAATGTGCAAGCTCAGAACATCGTAAAACAAAAAGTAGCTTCAAATGTTAATATATTGTGTATTTTATTTCCATATAATTGGATATATAACATCCTATCACTGGGCTACAGTTCACAGCAGTCTATTTAAATACAATTATGATTTATTCTACAATTTATTTAGTCATACTCACACGTCAAAGTGACAGCCCTAATACATATACAAATCACACTTTTGGTTACAATAGTCAGTTTTAATTATTATAAACTACTTTAATTGATATTTTTAATTTTTGAGTGAATTCCTATATATATTTAAATTGTAATATACTGTGTGTAGATGTATATAATCAGATGCATTTCTCACACTTTATCTGCTGTCTTGGATTTATTTTCTCTCTGTCAAGGATACATGAGATGCTGCTGTAGCCTGTACATATCCACTCACACCAAATCTTGTTTTTCAACTTGCAGAGAAACCTGCTGTTGCTCCTCCAGTGTTTGTGTTTCAGAAAGATAAAGCACAAAAGGTAAGACTAGCACTTCAGTTTTTACTGCATGACTCCGGTCACATCTGTCCAATACTGGCCTTAAAACACTGAGTCTGTCTTCAGAGGTCAGCAGAGGGATCCAGCACAGAGGATGGAGAGGGTGAGCTTCAGTCTTTTTGCAGTCAACAGAAAATATTACTGAAAGGATGAATTTCACAAAGAAATATTTGGGACATATTAGAAAAAAAGGAACACTTGTGTCTTAAAGAAAAAGAGACCTGGGTATTTTTTTTTTTTTTTAAATAATTGCACAATTAAGCACATTAAAATTTGTTTGATGATTTAATGAATTAAAAGTAATTACTTGCTAAAAATTAACTGAATAAATAAATAATAATGAATCAAATTTTATAAAGCCATATACAGTTACTACAATTTAATGTTTAAAGAAGAAAAGTGCTTATGTCATGAAAATGTTATTACAGATCCTAGAAATCTTCATACTCTTTGAATTTGGAAGAATGAAAAACATTTTTGAAATGTGCTTGACAGTTTTTGTGAGTTTCATACGTAAATGTATTTTGTTTTTAATTTCCCTTTTTCTGGACGATTCCTTCTGTTTCTGTCCAGACTCTGATACGGCAGATGGCAATTACAGCCCTGCAGCCAAAAGAAGAAGAACATCACCATTTACGCAATTTCCACCAACTCATTCCGGTAATTCACCTGGAAAATAATTACAGGTTTTATAGTACATTTAGAACTTCTTCTATTTAGCCCAGTTTCTTGACACACTTTCTTTTCCTTTTTACAGTTTCTAAGAATAATGTTTTCATGCCATCCAGTGTCTGTCAGTCACCAACCGAAAACTCTGACTCAGAACCTGGTGAGACTCAATGTGCTTCAAACTTGTACCAAATCACACATTATGTAAGCCAGTAAGAAATGACATGAAATGAGTGAAACAGGATAGTCAGTTAGAAAACAATCAAGACTGGAGTTTATCCATTGGGAATTGGATTGGATTGAGAAAAGTGCTCTGTATTTGACAGAATTAAAAATGAAAGTTGTTTCAGAAATGGGGCAAGTTATTACAAACCTTTGCACTAATATTGTGCATTAAAAAAGTAAGTAATGTCAGTTTTGGTTTCATGTTGACTACTATTGTTTTCTCCTTTTTTTTTTTTTTTCCCAGAAGAGAAAACTGTGGGGTTTCGCCTGAAACCCCCGACTCTGATCCATGGGCAGGCGCCGAGCGCTGGTGAGTCAGTGTTCAAACATCTGCTGTTTTGAACCATCTGTTGATTAATGTCCAGTTGTAGTGCTTTCATAAGATTGTTTATTTACATGATTACATAGACAGTCACCATTTGAACTTTCTGTGCCAGAGACCCTCAGAGGGCCTGAGAGTTAGCCTGAGAGATGTCTTTTGATTGATTTGTTTCAGGTGTCCCCAGCCCGAAACCCAAAGAAGCCCAGCGCAGCATCCTGCGACCTCCAGTGCTGCAGCCCCCTCTGGCTCGATCCCCCCCTCAGAACAGTGAGTACTAGGGTACACTAAGATGATGGTTCAGTACGTAAATCAGTTTTGAAGTCACAGTTTGGTATGTTTTCGGTACAGCAAGTGGGGAGAAAACTAAACATAAAATTGCTTCTTTTTTTTTTATTAAACTGTTGTTTACTGTACAAATTGTGGTTCTGTCTCTAAATAAAAATATCTTAAGGATAATGATAAAGGATTAAGTTAATATTATAAACTGTATAGGGAACCTAATTACTTGCACATTACTATAATATTAAAGGGGTCATATGATGCTTTTTTAAAGATCATTATTTTGTGTATTTGGTGTAATAGAAAATGTTGACATGCTTTAATGTTCAAAAAACACATTATTTTTCAAATACTGTACATTATTGTAGGTCCTCTATGCCCCGCCTCTCTCAAACGCTTTGTTTTCTACAAAGTCCCTCCTTCCGACAAGCACAGTCTGCTCTGTGATTGTGATAGTGCATTGTGATTGGCCGAACACCACAAGCCGCGTCGGAAATGTAACGCCCCTTTCCATAATCGTGAGCTTCAGCTTTCAAAATTAAAGACAGTTAATAATGTCCTTAGTTTTACCATCAATTCAAGCCTGAGAGGGGAACAGAGTCGCGTGACAGACACAGTGATGATGCTCTTATGTGTTTGCACACAAGCCGTGATTAAGACCATTTCTGACGGCTGTACACTCCGCTGTGATGTGACCCTGTCTCTCTCTCTCTCACACAGACACAGACACACACACACACACACACAAGCCGCGATTAAGATAGCTGATGTGCTGTGATGTGACCCCGTCTCTCTCTCTCTCTCTCTCTCTCTCTCACACACGCACGCGCACGCGCACACACAGACACACGACGTGCAAAACTCCGCATTTGAACAGTCAATAGCAAATACTTAAACTAATAACAAAACATACAGTCACTGATTCAGAAGCACCAGATTGTCAGAGCAAAGTCAGAATTACCTCCTCTCCTAGGTTCACGAAACGGTCGTCCATAAAATGCGTTGCTGTTCTGTTGTAAGTAATCTTAATGATTCCTAACTGCATCTACTTTCAGAAGGCCAAATAAAGTGATTTTGCTTTCGCCTAGAAACACACATGTCTCCCTGACACGGCTGCATCAACACTACTGCGGTTACTGAAACCATGCCTTACACAAATATTTCCACATCGTGACATAGACATGTGGGGCGTGTTTGAATGAGCCGTTTTAGGGGGGAGTGGCAGAGTCTTAACTTTGATAAATAATATCTCTTTGGTTTTGAGACTTTAGTCTTTGCAACTTCAGGGATCTTATCTATGCACAATCGGCTTGTAACACTCCAAAGAGAAAGGAAAACTTGAAATCGCATCATACGACCCCTTTAATGGTTACAATTAACACTAGAGCCAAAACTATTACATTTAATTCATATTTATTTTAAGATACAGTAATTAGCACTCAAATAAAAAGAAGTATGTGAACATGTAAATTGCCAGTGTTTACATTAAATAATTATACAATTATGTTTCTACTCCAATTCGTTGTTGAAATAGAATCATTTACACAGTGTCTGTCATAACTTGTTTTCATGACAGATTTATTTACACATACATTAGATAATCAAGACATCACTACCAGGTTAAAATAACTATAATGAATATATAGACTAATATACGTAGTGCATACATTTCTATTCATTTCTGTAGTGAACTAACCATCTGTGGGCACTGAATGGCTTGTGACATATTGTTTACAAGCTGTTTTATCAATGTCTTTCCGTGGTTGAAACACTGATTGAGCTATTACATAAGACGTGATATGTTCATTCATGTCTATTTTGTGCTAGTAGTATAAACCTAGTTGTAAAGAAGATTGCTTTCACTCAGGCTGCGCTGCTGTTTTGCGATCAAACAGCATCAGAGCGGCATTTATTGTTTGAATTTCCTGATTAATTGGACAGAATTTAAAAGATGAGACTTTGTTTCTTATCAAAAATAAGAAAACACAAAGCTTATGGCAATTATTGGACAGTAGATGAGCTATATGTCCAGTGAAGTTTTATCTACTGAAACAGCATAGATTAAAAAAGATCTTGGGATTTAGGAATTGATATTGATTAATTAAAATGAAGATCTATAAAACTAGGAGTTTCAAATAAGGTTCCTCATGTGCATTCATTGTTTAAAACAATGCTATATTTGTTCCGTACACATGCGCACCGAACTGAAAGACCTGTATTGAAAATATTCAGTATGAATAAGTGTATTGTTACACCCATAGTGAGTACATGATGAATATCAACTCATAGATCAGCTGAAGGCAAACTAGAACTAACAGCTGTAGTCTGTTGTTTCACTAGACACGAGCAACAGCAGTTCAAACGGAGCGAAGAACCTCTCAGATGGAGGAGCAGATTGTGAACGTAACTCAGAGACGTCTGCTGCTGGCACACAGGATAATGACTTGTCATCGGTAAGATGTGACTGACAACAACCCATGTCCTAGACAACACTGTTATCTGATTGAAATTAATGTCACAATAAAAAGGGATAGTTCACCCAAAAATGAAAATGTACATATTTTACTCACCCACAAGTTGTTCCAAACCTGTATTCTTATCTTTTATCTGTTTTCTTCTTCTGAACATACAAGAAGATATTTAGAACAATGTGGGCAATCAAACAGCTGCCCCCATTGAATAGTATGGAAAAAAATATATATACTATGGAAGTGAATGGGGACCAGAAACTGTTTGGTTACCCACTTTCTTCAAAATATTTTCTTTTGTGTTCAGCAGAAGAAAGAAACTCGTACAGGTTTAGAGTAAATGATCACAGAATTTTCATTTTTGGGTGTACTATCCTTTTAAGTGCACTTTGGGAGGAAATCGATTAATACTTTTTGTATTATTTTGCTTAAGAAGTGTATTTGTGCTATACTTTTTCATCAAATGCCGCTTTGTTTGATATTTAGTTATATAACACAGAGATTCATATTCATCTTGAATTGTGGCTTAAGTGTAGACATATTTTTCGGGCCACTAATGTTTGCACTCTGTTTTTTTTATATTTGACAAATGTAAGCATGTTTGAGCATGGGATATGGTCCAAAGGCCAGACAAGTCTAGTTTTATTTTACATGGCTGTGGCTTCCAGAAAATACTTTGTCTTGTTCTGAATGTCTTCATTTTGTTTGGCTGACCCCGTATTTCTAGTTAAAGCTCTGACACATAACTATAGCAAAGTGAACAGGATATGAGCAGCCTGGTCACACTTTTAAACTTAAACAACCTTTTGTTATTTCTTTTAAGGTAAAGAGCAACAGCACTTTTGGGCACAAAACAGAAGACAAAACTGAAGGTGCCCCAATTGAGACCAGTTTTGTTTTTGGACAGAATATGAAGGACAGAGCAAAGGTTTGATTCATCTGTGTCTGGTGTTCTCTGTGTGATTGTCTCATTCCTATTAGGGCTGGGTTATACATTGAATATTTACAGTTTAGTTCTTTTGCTGGCAATATAAAAATGAAGAAATGATTTAATGCGCTTTTTACTAATTTAGTTTCCTAGTCTTTACTGTGAGTATGGAAGCATTCAGACTAATGTTTTAATAGCATCTCTTATTTAAACTTCAGTAGGAAACATTTTAAATTAATTTCATGAATCAGTTCAAACAGTTCAAAACACTCTTCTTCAGTGTTTTGTTTGCATCATCAAAAGTCCCTACATAATGTATTAGATTTAAAAAAATAAAAAAACATTAATGTCATGTTCAAATTTGGGGTCAGTAAGTTTTTTTTTTTTTTTTTGAGAAGATAATCGTCTTATTCAACGGGAATGCATTAAATAAGTCAAAAGTCACTGTAAAGATTTATTTATACAAAGAATTTTGAAAAACGTCTCTATCACTATTTCCACAACAATATTATGCAGCATATTAATAATCAGTATATTAGAATGATTTCTGAAGGATCATGTGACACTGAAGATTGGAGTAATAATGCTGAAAATTCAGCTTAGATCACAGGAATAAATTGCATTTTAAAATATATTCAGGTAAAAGTTATTTTAAATTGTAATAATATTTCACAATATTACTGTTTTCACTCTGTTTTTGGTCAAATTATTGCAGCCTTGGTGAGCAGAAGACTTGCTCTAATATTATGACGCTTTATATAGATGACAATTAATTAAATAAATAATGATTTAATCACTTTTCATCATGTTATTTAAATAAACAGCAGTTGGGAAGAAGATGCCTTGATGATTTTTAATTGGTTTTAGTTTTTACATTATAAAAGTTTTATCTGTTTAAGTTACAGTAAGTGACAATACAGTTTGGTTGATTTGATTGGTTAACGATGAAAACCACTAAATGACAAAAATAAACCATTTCAGTGCAAATATGTAGGAGATACTATTTTATGATTATTTTATTACATTTATGATTATTTCATCCTTTTTACTGTATTTTTTAAATATTAAATATTTTAAAAAGATCAAGATGTAATTTACCTGTATCACCCAGCCCTAATTCCTAATAATTCTTTATTAAGTTCTGTCTTTATTTAGTAAAAATTGTTTCGTTTCTGAGTTGGTATTTTGTCTTGTTGATTGAAAGTATAATTGTATTTGCTGCAGGTGGCCAACAGCTGTGTCTCATCCGAAAGTGGCGATTCAGAGGAAACAAATTACTTTTTGCAGTATATCGCTTCCAGGTACTGCTGCTGAAATGTTCATGTTCATTTTTAAAGACATTTTTACAGATCTCCTCAGGCAGAAACTTGTAACTTTTCTTGGCATCAATATTGTTTCTCATAGTGCACAAAAACCTGACAGCAGCAATTCCAGCAGCGTCAAGTTTGTCTTTGGGCAGAACATGTTGGATCGTGTCTTGGTAAAACAGTAAATTCTCTTCTAAACCTAGATATGTTTGTCATGATTTGGCATGGTCAAGTTATCATAGATCACAGTTCCTGACATGTTTATGTATTGCATGCTTATAGGCAATGCCAAAATTCAGCGCTGAACCTCCAGGGAGCAGCAAAGAGCCTCAGTCAGAGACGGGCCTGTTCAGCCAGATTTCCTCCTCACACGATCAAACCGTGGAGAAGAGTATGTGCTTTTTTTTACTTTTTTGTGACTTTTATTGTTTTAATCTTACACAGAGTCTTAAAAGCAAAACAAAAGTGGCAGGATGTTAATGAAATAGCACAGTATGCTTAAAGGGATAGTTCATCCAAAAATGAAAATTTGATGTTTATCTGCTTACCCCCAGGGCATCCAAGATGTAGGTGACTTTGTTTCTTCAGTAGAACACAAACAAAGATTTTTAACTCAAACCGTTGCAGTCTGTCAGTAATTCAATGGCAGTCAATGGGACTCACGGCCTTGAGAGAAAAAAAAAAACATGCACAGACAAAACCAAATTAAACCCTGTGGCTCGTGACGATACATTGAGGTGTATGTTTTTTTTTCTCTCAAAGCCGTGAGTACCATTGACTGACATTATATGACTGACAGACTGCAACGGTTTGAGTTAAAAATCTTTGTTTGTGTTCTACTGAAGAAACAAAGTCACCTACATCTTAGATGCCCTGGGGGTAAGCAGATAAACATCACATTTTCATTTTTTGGGTGAACTATCCCTTTAACTTAGCCACTAAAAACATACATACATATACTGTATATGTTTTATAGCAAATGTATGCGTGTGTGTGTATATTATCCAAAGCGACTTACAATTTGTCATGAGTCCACAATTGTCTTCATAAATAAATAAAACAATCACATCAAGTATCTAATGTCAAGAAGATTTTTAATCGAAGTTCCATTCAAAACATTCTAAAAACATTAATATTGTGAAATATTATTACAATTTAAAAGAGCTGTTTTCTGTTTGAATATATTTTAAAATAATTTAATTCTGAGATGCAAAGCTGAATTTTCAGCATCATTACTCCAGTCTTCAGTGTCACACGATCCTTCAGAAATCATTCCATAATGCTGATTTTGCTGCTCAAGAAACATTTCTGATTGTTGAAATCAGTTGTGCTGCTTCATATTTTTGTGGAAATCTTTATACATTTTTCTTTGATGAATAGAAAGTTCAAAAGAACTGCATTTATTTGAAATCAAAAACTTTTGTAACATTTTAAATGTGATTACTGTAACTTTTTTATTAATTTAATGAATCCTCATTGAATAAAGGCATTAATATCCCTTAACTTTTGAAAGGTAATGTAAGTTACGTTTTCTACCTTTATTTTCACAGTATTTTAATCCGCTGCACTAAATCATTGAAGCTCATGCTGGGGTTTAAATTTTTTTTTTTAATGTGCTGTAGGTGACAACATGAAAGAGTCTCTGGAGGAGTCAGCAGCGCGACACGAAGCACACAAAACGCAGAAGTGTTTATTAGAGCAGGTGGAAGTCAGGACGGGAGAGGAGTCTGAGAGCAACGTGTTGCAGGTGACAGCAGCTCACACATCTGATCCATACAGGCGAGCTTCATAAAAACACATGAGAAGATGATGCTCTTTCCTGTGTGTTTTCAGATGCAGTGTAAGTTGTTTGTGTTTGAGATGACATCTCAGTCATGGGTGGAGAGAGGATGTGGAGTGCTCAGGCTCAATGACATGGCGTCCGCTGATGACGGCACCTTACAGTCCAGACTGGGTAATGCACTGCAGAGGTTATCAAAGGCCTTGGTCGTATAACCTTCACACTTCAATATTGTACTGTGAATTTGCCATAGAGTTTTGATAGTGGCCAGTCATTGATATTAAAAGAAAAAGTTCAATCCCAAAAGTGAAAGTTTTGTCATCATTTAATCATAATGTAAATCCGAGATTTTTTTTTCTTTCTGCGAAACAAACAAAAAAAGATCACATGCAAAATGTCGGATCAAAAAAATATCAACATAGAAATGGTCCATATAACGTCTATATTTCACATCTTCTGAAGTCATATAATATTCCCTACCGTTAATGTTTCTGAAAGAAATCTCTTATGCTCACCAGGGCTGCATTTATTTGATCAAAAACACAATAAAACCAGTAATATTGTGGAATATTACAATTTAATATAACTGTTTTCTATTTCAATATACTTTAAAATGTAATGATGAAAAGAAAGTTCAGAAGAACAGCATTTATTTGAAATGGGAATCATTTGTAACATTATGATTGTCTATACTGTGACTTTTGATCAGTCCAATAATCTTTGCTGAATAAAATATTTATTTCTTAAAAACTCATTCTGACCACCAACTTTAGAACAGTAGTGTCGAAATCACTCTCTGTTTTTGTTTATATGGAAAAGAGAACCTTAAAATTTCTGCTTAAACATTTCTTTGAATTTCATGAAAAAAGGAAAGTCACATGAGTTTGAATTAAACTGATGTAGAGTAAATGTTGACTGCATTTTTGGTATCGGATGAACTGTTACTTCAAGACTATTTAAAGTGAGCCAATCAGATGCAAAACAGTTCAAATTTACTGGATGCTTGCTTTGTGCAATATTTTTTACAAAATTAATTAAAAAAATATTCATAAAAACAGCACATTTTCATTATAGACGAGGCCGCTTGCAGATTTTGTAACTGACACAAGGGGGTGCTAATACTTCTGTTTTATCGGCCTTGAGTGCTCAAGTTAGTGGCTGATGCTAGCAATCTCAAAATGGACAAATACTGGTCAGTTCATTGGTTTTTCCTTTATACAGGTGCATCTCAATAAATTAGAATTTCGTGGAAAAGTTCATTTATTTCAGTAATTCAACTCAAATTGTGAAACTCGTGTATTAAATAAATTCAATGCACACAGACTGAAGTAGTTTAAGTCTTTGGTTCTTTTAATTGTGATGATTTAGGCTCACATTTAACAAAAACCCACCAATTCACTATCTCAACAAATTAGAATACTTCATAAGACCAATAAAAAAAACATTTTTAGTGAATTGTTGGCCTTCTGGAAAGTATGTTCATTTACTGTATATGTACTCAATACTTGGTAGGGGCTCCTTTTGCTTTAATTACTGCCTCAATTTGGCGTGGCATGGAGGTGATCAGTTTGTGGCACTGCTGAGGTGGTATGGAAGCCCAGGTTTCTTTGACAGTGGCCTTCAGCTCATCTGCATTTTTTGGTCTCTTGTTTCTCATTTTCCCCTTGACAATACCCCATAGATTCTCTATGGGGTTCAGGTCTGGTGAGTTTGCTGGCTAGTCAAGCACACCAACACCATGGTCATTTAGCCAACTTTTGGTGCTTTTGGGAGTGTGGGCAGGTGCCAAATCCTGCTGGAAAATGAAATCAGCATCTTTAAAAACCTGGTCAGCAGAAGGAAGCATGAAGTGCTCCAAAATTTCTTGGTAAACGGGTGCAGTGACGTTGGTTTTCAAAAAACACTATGGACACCAGCAGATGACATTGCACCCCAAATCATCACAGACTGTGGAAACTTAACACTGGACTTCATGCAACTTGGGCTATGAGCTTCTCCACCCTTCCTCCAGACTCTAGGACCTTGGTTTCCAAATGAAATACAAAACTTGCTCTCATCTGAAAAGAGGACTTTGGACCACTGGGCAACAGTCCAGTTCTTCTTCTCCTTAGCCCAGGTAAGACGCCTCTGACGTTGTCTGTGGTTCAGGAGTGGCTTAACAAGAGGAATACGACAACTGTAGCCAAACTCCTTGACACGTCTGTGGTGGTGGCTCTTGATGCCTTGACCCCAGCCTCAGTCCATTCCTTGTGAAGTTCACCCAAATTCGCCGATTTTGCTTGACAATCCTCATAAGGCTGCGGTTCTCTCGGTTGGTTGTGCATCTTTTTCTTCCACACTTTTTCCTTCCACTCAACTTTCTGTTAACATGCTTGGATACAGCACTCTGTGAACAGCCAGCTTCTTTGGCAATGAATGTTTGTGGCTTACCCTCCTTGTGAAGGTCAGATCAGCAGTCTTCCCCATGATTGTGTAGCCTAGTGAACCAAACTGAGAGACCATTTTGAAGGCTCAGCAAACCTTTGCAGGTGTTTTGAGTTGATTAGCTGATTGGCATGTCACCATATTCTAATTTGTTGAGATAGTGAATTGGTGGGTTTTTGTTAAATGTAAGCCTAAATCATCACAATTAAAAGAACCAAAGACTTAAACTACTTCAGTCTGTGTGCATTGCATTTATTTAATACACGAGTTTCACAATTTGAGTTGAATTAATGAAATAAATGAACTTTTCCACGACATTCTAATTTATTGAGATGCACCTGTATATTGGCCTGTATTAAACTTTTATTTAACAAAAAAGAGCATAACACCTTTTTCAGTCACTCGTTTTGAAAGAACAGGGTGTAATTTATTTAGAAAGAAAATTCTGAAGTGTTCTTGTTTACTGATAGCTGATCGCAGTGTTTGTTTTTGGCTTGCAGTCATGCGGACTCAGGGAAGTCTTCGAGTGATCCTCAACACTAAGCTTTGGCCTCAGATGCAAGTGGATAAAGCCAGTGAGAAGAGTCTCAGAATAACAGCCATGGACACAGAGGAGCAGGGCGGCAAAGTCTTCCTCATATCTGTAAGAATGCACCGAATGATTATATCATCACATCTTATTTTAGTCAGTCAGTGTTGTGTTGCTGGTCTCATGTGGTCTCATCTCTCAGTCCAGCTCTAAAGACGCTACGCAGCTCTTTGCAGCCCTGCACCATCGTATCCTGGCGCTGCGGAGCATCAGCGGGCAGGAGTCTGACGGCCAGCTGGCCATCCGCTTCAGTGACGACGACGAGTCCTGCACACCCCCCACAGCAGCCACACCTGCTCCAGGTAATATTTCATATTGTTATCAAGTTTATAATTGTGGTATCAATTTTATGGTTGTAAAAAAAAAAAACTGATTACTCTTAACTGACCACTCTTAACTGATTTGGTTCATGTTCAGGATTCACAAATCCAGCATTTTTTGTCTTGCAAAATTTTTAAATTTTATTTAAATCAAATTCAAATAATATATATATATATAGAGAGAGAGATATTATTTTTATTTATTTATTTTTTGAAATTTGTTGTCCAAAATTGCTAATTTATTTAACAATACATTAAAAATACAATTGCATGACTTCAATACATCTTTTCAATAATATGCATATTTTCATTTAATTAAATTAGATTTTTGATGTTTTTGGGTTGCGTAAATTCAAAAACATCCAGGAAATATTGATATCATAATAAAGAAAATAAGCCTCATTAAAAAAAATTAATGTCTAGTAATTTGACAATCTTTTATTATTGTCTCTATTTTTATTAGTAATAATTATTGATAATGATTAATATTTTATTTTTTTTGTCCACCAAATCAGAGTCATGGAAATTTTTACAGTCCTTAAATGGAAACTTGCAAATGTTAGAAGTTTTGAAAACCACATGAACCCATCATGAATCAAAGATTACATTCAAGAACGTGAGACGTGTTTTAAACTAGATTAAGTAGATTTTTAATCTCTCCTTTTATATATATCTCCTTATATATACACACACACATACACAGTTGTGTTCAAAATAATAGCAGTCCAACATCACTAACCAGATCAATCACTGTTTTTGGTAGAAATTATATTTCTACATGGCAAATATTTTACTAGTAGGTGTGGTTGAATAATAGAAAACCAACAGACCCAACAGTCATGACATGCATGCTGTTGATTCTGTGTAATTGAATCATTAATTGAAAAGGGTGTGTTCAAAATAATAACAGTGTGGAGTTTAATTAGAGAGGTAAATCATTTTGTGAATAAACTGGTGTCAAACAATTGGCCCTTGTTTAAGGACGAAGGCAGCAAATGTTGTACTGTGCATTTCTCTCTGAAAATCTGAGTAAAATGGGTCGTTCCAGACATTGTTCAAAAGAATAGCGTACTTTGATTTAAAAAGTTGATTAGGGAGGGGAAAACATATAAAGAAGTGCAGAAAATGATATCAAATGCTTTAAAATGGCAACCAAAACCAGAAAGATGTGGAAGAAATGGAAAACTACCATTCAAATGGATCGAAGAATAGCCAAAATGGCAAAGACTCAGCCAATGATCAGCTCCAGGGTGATCAAAGAAAGTCTAAAGTTACCTGTGAGTACTGTAACAATTAGAAGACGCCTATGTCAAGCCAAGCTATCGGCAAGAAGCCCCCGCAAAGTCTCATTGTTGAAAAAATGAAGAGGTTACAATTTGCCAAAGAACACATTGACTGGCCTAAAGAGAAATGGCACAATATTTTTTGGACTGATGAAGCAAGATTGTTCTTTTTGGGTCTAGGGGCCGCAGACAGTTTGCCAGATGACCCCCAAACACTGAATTCAAGCCACAGTACACTGTGAAGACAGTGAAGCATGGTGGCGCAAGCATCATGATATGGGCATGTTTCTCATACTACATGTTGGGCCTATTTATTGCATTCCAGGGATCATGGATCAGTTTGAGTATGTTAAAATACTTAAAAAAAGGTTATGTTGCCTTATGCAGAAGAGGAAATGCCCTTGAAATGGGTGTTTCAACAAGACAACAACCCCAAACACACCAGTAAGCGAGCAGCATCTTGGTTCCAGACCAACAAGATTAACGTTATGGAGTAGCCAGCCCGATCTCCAGTCCTTAATCCAATAGAAAACTTGTGGGGTGACATCAAAAATGCTGTTTCTGAGGCAAAACCAAGAAATGCAGAGGAATTGTGGTCTGTAGTGCAATCGTCCTGGGCTGGAATACCTGTTCACAGGTGCCAGACTCCATGCAACACAGATGTGAAGCAGTTCTCAGAAACCGTGACAATACAACTAAATGTTAGTTCAGTGATTCACAAGAAAGCTAAATCTTCAAGCATTTTTCTGTTTATACAGTAAATGTTTGACTTTGTAAAGAAAAATGCCGACACTGCAATTTTTTTTAACAGCCTAATATTCCTTTTTCTTCACTTTCTGTAAAGTAATAACAAATTTGCTAAATTTTTCTTCATGTTTTGATTTAGAATAGAATGTGCAATGTTCCCAATTCATTTGTGTGTACTGAAGTAAAAGCTATTATAAGGATTTTGATCTTTACTCGCTTTTTTAAACACATTGCTATTATTTTTAACACAGCTATATATATATATATATATACATTTTTATACTGTAATGTATAATGTACAATGTACAATTTGTACATTGTACAAATACAGTACATTTTTATACTATATATATATATATATACAGTATATATATATATATATGTATAATACAGTATATATATTTGGCTGCTCTTACTATAGATGTCTATATAGGAATTTTTGTTATTATTTGCATTTAGAATTGTTTTCTCCTGCTTTCCACAACTCATTTATGCATTATTTTATTTTTTTGTGTGTGTTTGTTATTATCTGTGCTTTGCTCATTTAAACCTTTTTTTTTGTTTTTTCAGGTAATCCAGAGGCAGGTGTGTGTCCATCCACAGGTGACACATAGTGCTGAGCTTGCTGCTGATATCTATCCCACAATGCCTCACTGCAGCCCTCTGATCCGCTCAAATACTATGCAGGTGTTTTTTCTCCAAACTCCTTCAGGTGTACTGTAGTCATGTGTTCAGCTGGTTTTATTTATTGCATTTTAACAGCAAAAAAGCTCATCTTCAGGACTGGACACATAACACTCATGTCATCATATTGATGAAAATGAGAGGCTCTTAGTGTTTTAGTAAACCAATTTTTCCTTTAAATGTGAGACTTAATTACTCCATTCCCTCCTGAGTGGAAACAGAGTGCACACAGATTTAACAGAAACCAAACACGGATGTTTGTTGTCCCATCTCATCTTTCAGCTGTGTTAAAATCATCCGTCACTTTCTCACTTTAGATCTCAGAATGACTTCAGATGAGTCATGGGATGTGTAAGTGGTGTTTAATTTACTCATATAGTGCTGTAGAACAGTACAATATTAAAAGAGAGCTGATCATCCATGTGACCGCTCTTATATCAATTTTTATAAACATTTTAGAATCAGAAACTTTCACACTGCAGCTTTAAGTGGAGCTAATTTATTATATTATCCATATTATATCAAATTTGTTTAGTCTCTTTATTTAAAGGAAAAGTTAGCCTATAAATTAAAATTGTTGTGACTCTTTTGTAGTCTCAAAGCTGGAAAAACAAGATATTTTTGAGGATTCTGGGTTTGGATATGTAAACAATGAAAGAGTTTTTATTTTTGAGGTGAAATGTTTCAGCTTTTACATATCATTGCAGCGAGGTTGACCTCAACTAGCAAACAAAAGGAACCATTGTACAAATACTTACTGTAAATTATTCTCCAGTTTCAATGCAATAGTACCTTTTCAGACAGTATATTTTTATGAATATGTCCTGTAAATCGAGTTAGTACTGTACATAGTTTAGTATCAAAAGTTTTATAGCAAAATGTCTTAAGGACATTAATTACTAACAGAAAATGGGTTATGTATTGTCTGTTACTATAGTAATAATATATACAGTGTTTTGCACCTAAATACTTTGTTTATTGAGAAGTTTTTGTCGTTAGATTAGTGAAAGATTCTGTGCTCTGTTTCTCTTAACAAAAATTTTTTTTTTTTTTAAAAGAAAAAAAATTGGACAGCATATTTTACATTTTGTGATTGCGCAGCTGTAGAACTGGCCTGTTGGGGTGAATCTCACAGAATCTGTCAGGGTTGTATTTCACACTAAAATAAGATCATTAAAGGAATGGTTCAACCAAAAATGAAACTTTGCTTAAAATGTTCTCACCCCTCAGACCACCCGAAATGTAGATGACTTTGTTTCTTCATGGGACCAGATTTGGAGAAATGTACTAGCATTCCATCACTTGCTCACCAGTGAATGGGTGCCGTCAGAATGAGAGTCCAAACAGCTGAAAAAACATCACAATAATCCACACCACCCCAGTCCATCAGTTAATGTCTTGAGAAGCAAAAAACTGCATGTTTGTAAGAAGCAAATCCAGCAAGACATTTTTTATTTCATATCCATTGCTTTCTCCAATTAAAAAGTGGTCTCATCTGAATCAGGAGAGAAGTATTGCACAGATTTTGCTGTTTAAAGGCAAAAACAATCCAAAACAGTTCTAATCAAATCTTGTCCGTGTATTTTGGTGTGAAGACACGGGATGGACTTTTTTCACAGGAGGAAGCCTTATTATGGATTATGAAATCATATTTTGGCCAGAAGGAACAGTTTAATGTTAAAATGCCTTAATGATGGATTTGTTTCTTACTGACATGCAGTTTTTGTCTTCTCAAGATGTTAACTGATGGACTGGAGTGGTGTGGATTACTTGTGGATTATTGCGATGTTTTTATCAGCTGTTTGGACTCTCATTCTGACGGCACCCATTCACTGCAGAGGATCCACTGGTGAGCAAGGGATGGAATGATACATTTCTCCAAGTTAAGAAGGGTGAGTAATTTTTAATGTGTGAACTATTCCTTTAAGGTGGTTTGCATTGTGATCTTATTTTTCTGGATAATTTTCAGCCAACCTTAATTTTCAGCCTACTTTAGTATGAAAAACAAAAAAGCATCCTAATTATTGTAATGTAAAAAAAAATAAAAATTAATTGAGTAAATAATGGTAGTATTTGTTGTACTGCTTAATTTTTGTTAATTTGATTGAAAAAAGCCATTGTGCCCAGACAGGATGTTTTTAATCCGTTTTATGTCACAAAACTGTTTCTGTCCACACATGCTGTAATGTGTCTGAAGCAGATGATCCATTGCTCCATCCTGCCATTCACATAAACATACAATTTATCAGAATATTATCAAAATAATGCCACAATTCGATAATATATTCAGTTATATTACAATAATTTTAATAAATAAATAATTAATTTGATCGATAGTTAATTAATTTGATTCATTAAACAATAGTTCATTTGATTTTGATGTGAAATGTGACATTTTTTTGTGAGATTTGCTGTTTTATGCAGTTTAAAGAGTTTTTAAGAAGCAAAACCTGATTCATCTTAATTTATAGAAGACAGATTGTCAGCTAGTGTGGGTCATTACAAATTATTGTAATATAATTACAAATTATGTATTTATATTGTAGTATAATTACAAACTATTGTAATTTAATTGAATAATATATTAAAAATAATGGAATAAAATATGCAATTATATTACAATAATTTTAATAAATAATATTTTTTGTTTGATTTTGTGGTGAAATGTGACCTACAGTAGATTTTTTTTTTTTTTGTGAGATTTGCCCTTTTATACAGTTTCTTGAAGAAACAAAACCTGCTTGATCTTAAGTTCTAAAGTTTGTCAGCTAGTGTTGGCCAGATATCACTCATGAGACACATTACTTCCAAACAACAAGCAGAAACCTGTGACTCTCACACAATGTAGTTAAAGAAGGGCTTTTCCCACTCTGCTGCTGATATCCTCAATACACTGCCAGTGATAGGTACTCAAGTGTAGCATATTCACAAAATGTGAAAATAGAAAACAATGTATTTTTATGTTCATTGGCTGTTTCTGTCCACACATGCTGTAATGTGTCTGAAGCAGATGATCCATTTCTCCATCCTGCCATTCACATAAACATACAGTTGAAGAGCAGGATGTGTAGCGACTGACCATGTGAATAAGACCGTAAAGAAAGACCGTCTTCAGTCTGTTTTTCACTTAAATATGTTCAGACGAGAACAGGTTACATTTAGTAATTTTATAGTAGGATATTTTTCATTTTAATTCAAATATTGTTAAAAATAAAATGAGAGAGATGTAGATATGTTGGTCAATATACTAAATTAGCCTTTGTTACAAATTTAGTGAGCTAAAAATATATATTTTTTGTCCTGTTTGCAGAGGTTTTAGTGTTTATACCAACTATTGCACTTAATCGTTGTTTTGTGTTCATATTTGTGTTTTACCTGCTTTCCTTTTAACATTACATTGTTGTTTTGCTTCAGAATGAATGTGTTTCCATAGAGTTAATGTTTCCTATCAATATGAAAGCACTAGCAGAGCTAAGGGTTTACAAAACAGATGTTTGCTCAGTGCGAGTTGATTGCTGTAAATGTCTGTAAATGTTTACATTCAGTGTGTTGCAGCAGATGTACTTTAGGACACACTCCTTTTTTCTTTTTTGGGTTAATTTGTGTAGACCTCAGATAGACTGTGAATGCGCCGGTGCTATTTCTGGTCCAGACCAGCTCAACTGGTTTAAAATATACAATTTTGCTCTGGTGGAAGCGTTTAAAGATCATTTAGAAGGGCTAGGCTGCTTCTGGACTGTTGATTTCACTGGAATAATTACGTCTTTTTGTTAACCATGATGTTGAAACATGTAATGGTGGTCAAATGTGGATATATATTTGGTCTGTTCTGTTTTCCATTGACCATGTGACAAGTTATAAAACCCTGGAATATGCAAATAATATTGTCATTTCATTTTCCCCCAGTTTTTTTCATTTTCATTCATTATTCATCCAGCATCTTTTTTTATTTCCGGTGGAAGACTTTGTGTTCATGTTTGCAATTAAAATTTTCAGACCATTTCACTATTCCAACTAATACACATCTGCTGATTCTACATTATGAAATATAATGCTGCTTCTAAGTCACATCATTCTGCCACTTGGAAACCTGTACCGCCTTTGACTGTTGTTTCATAAAGTCTCTTCTTCCTTTGTTTGCACTCTGTATGCTGTGTATGATTGTTCCTAAATTGTCAATGTTTTGTTCTAAACTGTTTTTGCTGTTCACGTAGCAGTTTATTGTAAAGTAGACATCAGTAAACAGTCACAAAGTAGGGTCATGAAAACTGTTTTCCAAAAAACTGGCTCTGTGGGGTAACTTGATAATTTTCCCTTTTCACTCATAATTTCAATGGAAGGACTAGTCTGGTCAAAAACATGCTAATTTCTTCATCAGGTTAACCTCAAATGTGAAGAAAAAAAGAAAAGAAAAAAATTCAGAAGAAAATTGTTAAAAAACAATATACAGTAGTCAACATTTGAAGTGGATCAAAAAAGTTAATCAAAGTTGTCCTAAGACAAGAACACATTTTGGTTTTAGGACAATTTTGATGAAAGGTTTTGATCCACTTCAAATGTTGACTAGTGTATAATTGTCAACAGTGGACATGAAATGTACCTCATAAAATGACCCAAATACATGGAGATTTAAGCTACAGTATATGGAAGATGTCGGGTCGGATTTCGCGGGTAATGTCAACTTTACGTCATTCGTCTTTGCGTGGTTATTATGTCACATCCGTTCCGTAAACAAAGAGAAGAAGGTCCGACTATTACAGCACATGTTTAGTGAGGAGGGGGGTGTTTGTTCCGACAGGTTTTCTCCATAACCAATGAGCAGAGTTGTTATCAGTGAATTGTTTAAAAGTTTACAAGCAAAGGGGAAAGTGACAGAGCCAGATTGGCCTTTCACAACTCCGAGACTTAAAAGGATTTAAAGAGATGGACTCTTCTTGCTCGACAGGTAAGAAATTGAATGGAAATTGAAAGGCAGTGTTTTGTTTTTTTTTGTTTGTTTTTTTTCATTAGGGCTAAATCTCTTTATTGTTATTTTATTTTATGTTTTGGCGTTATTATTGGCTCCAAAAGTCGCTTATCTGGAGATGGTCCTCACTGCAGAACACAAGATCCAGGGGGCGGAGTTGGATCTAGATCCAACTCCTCCCACCTTACATAGACCTAAACCTACCCGTCTCCACCCCCTGATCCCTAAACCCACCCATCCCCACCCCTAAACCTACCCATCTCCACCCCTAAACCTACCAATCCCCACCCCTAAACCCACCCATCTCCACCCCTAAACCTACCATCTCCACCCCTAAACCCACCAATCTCCACCCCTAAACCTACCCATCTCCACCCCTAAACCTACCCATCTCCACCCCTAAACCTACCCATCTCCACCCCTAAACCTACCAATCTCCACCCCCTGGATGTGGATCCAACCCCGCCCCCTGGATCTTTGTTCTGCAGTGAGGGGCTACTGAACTCGCATAATATCCACATTTAGTTTTAGCGTCAACCGCTAGCTACAGCACCTACAGAGAAAAAAAGTAAAACGAGGGAACGAATTAATAAATCGTGCGCACGATCACAATATTGATTTGAGTTTGAATTTATTTTGGAATTTTACCTGAATATTTTCTTAAAGCTTACAGCTCAAATGCAGTGTTAATATTGGTAAATATTAAGTCATTTTCACTAAGGAATGGCGCCAATAGAGTTTGTAGGAAACGAGCGTTTAAGTTCGCGGAGTGTTCTGAAAGCGCTGCGAATAACAGAACATATCAGACCGCTTGATGGCGCAATTGACTAATTAAAATCGAGTATTCTAAAGAGCCATGTTATTAAATCTTGTCTTGGATATTTGATTACAGTCTATAATTTCACTTTGGTAATGAGTGAATATTAGTATGAGTGGGCGGAGGTCACATTGTGTTCTTTACATGCAAGTTCAAATCCACTGTTTTCTTCCATTCTCTCACGTTTAAATGGTTTAAAGGTCAAAGCCATTTTGAGCAAGTTATTTTAGCTAATGGATGTTTGGAACCCTTTTTGTAAACTAATTCTAGCTTCATTCATACTGTAATTTCATGGTTAAGAAACCCAAGCATCTATTTGACAGTTGGCTTTGTTGACTAACACAAATAGCCAACAGAATAACAACAGATATTGACTGCATTCTGTTATTTTGACAAACTGGTTAAGTGAAGGGATTTAAACGTTTAAGCACTCTGCCATTTTCTACATGATGTGTTGAGATCTCATATTTTTATTTTACTGCTCATATAGTTCATATGGTGGGTCTAAATATTTGGACAATTCTGGACACACACACTCAAAAGAATGGATCAAAATGTCACACAAACTGGTTATCAAACCATATGATATTTGCAAACAAATGATGCAATTATCGCAATCCCAAAGTGGTTTTCAATGGATATATGAAGACAGTTCCCCGTAAGTTCAAACAGGTGTTCTATCAGAAATTATTGATGAATGTTTTACAAGAAAATACTATTTCAGTCTTTCTACTTTCATTCAATGCATTATGCAATTTTTTTGTAATTAATTTGTGAAATTAACTTAATTTCTGAGTGAAAATTATTTCTACACCAAATTGTTTTCAGTGCATAAATTTTGACAACCAAATATCCTCTTTGGTTTCATTTTGAATCGATTGTGCATCTTTTTGTGAAATTTAAAAAACAGGTTTATGTTATCTTTATTTCAAATAAATGCCACTTGGTTTGATATTTATAATGCAAAGAAATTCAGACATTAAGTGTGGCTTAATTGTCCAAATATTTCTGGGGACAGTGCATATTTTAATATTTTAAATATTAGAGTCATTTACCCTTAAAATTAAACATTTATAATCACAATGAAGTAAAAATATTCATGTTGCTGGGTTGCCAGACACATTTACATCCCTCTAACCTGTCACTCACATGAAACAAGTGCAGCAATTAGCCAGCACTTTCTACAATCCAATCAATTCAGTCCATTTTCTTCTTGCACAATAAGCTGTTTCACTCTGATACATGAAAAGATGGTTGTAATTCCCGTTTCATGTCGACTTCGAGGTAATATGTTGCATCTATTGTTTAACTCCTTGATTACAATAAATTTGAAGCACTAAATGGGGAACTAAAACAAAAGATCAGTTCAATTCTGTCATGAAGGCAAAGAAGCAGGGAGTGGAACCGTTTGAAATGAATAATAATTAATAATTAATTTCATATAATAATTAAAATAATATGAAAAACAAATGTTCTGGGTTCAGTGCAAATTAAGTTAAACTTATTTGGATCTGTAGATTTCAATTACAGTACATATCTTTAAAGGCCGTTTTTTTTCTTCTGCACTGAGTTAGAAATCTAAAGCAGCACTTGCATACACCAGACTTAACAGTTTGATTCCTATCTATATCCTGAAGGTTTTTACAGAGGGGTTTGTTCATTTATCATTTGCCTGATTTTCTGCAACATTTTAATCCTAAATAAATGCTGTTTTTTTTTTTTTGAAGGGTGATAGAAGTTTCTGTTTTATAGCATGATAAATAGAGAAATCCAAAATCCCCTCTGTAAAAACCTCTGACTCTAATATGTCAACAAAATTAAACAAGCATTTTGAAGCCGGCTTCATCCAATGTTCAGATTTTTGTTCTTGAAATATGCAAATTAGTGCATATTTAATTAGACGATCCATCATTTGCATATTTAAACAAGGTTGTAGGTTTGATTTTGGCATTGGTGGGGACATAGTGGCAGACAACAGATGTTTAATTGTTTGATCAAAATTATTGCTAGGAAAAATTAGTAGATATTGGTAGGGACATATCATAGCGTCCCTACTAAATTCTGCACCTTTGTATTTAAAACTTTTCACTACACATGTGGGACTGGACACTTGTGAATTTACTAACTTCACACATCCACTAAAAACACCTTGTCCCCAATCAAATATTTTTATATAGTTTGATATGTTCTTATTTAGTGCAACAATGTCTTTTTAAAAACAGGATAAAGAACAAATACCATTTCTTTCTGAAAATAACAATGTAGTAACTGAAAGCATGTACAATACTAGCAGAGAGTAAACAAAGAGGAATTATCCTGAACTGCTTGGTTTGATATGTGAAATCATCTTTGTGCTTCTCCACTGGGGCGTTTCTGTAATTTTCCACAGCACTTGAACTCGTCACTCATTCTGGACAGCTTCAGTTGAGTTTATTTTAACAGTGAGGGTGTGATGTGTCAGCTTTGGTGGGCTGTGAGGTCTGCTATCGGCCTCAAACGTCCTTGCATGCGTGAGGCCATGAATGCATGCAGCATTTCTGATGAAATGTGATGAACACTTTTTCCCAGAAAACTTTCAGAAGAAATGAAAGCATCTCCTGTTAACAGCTTTAGGACAATAAACATCAGAGTTCTAAGTGTAGAAAAGCAAATTCTTTATAAATATACAATATATCATAAAATTCCATGTCTATTTCATGTGCTGAGTTTCAAGTTAACACATTTTTAAATTTGTTGTTTTTGTATTACTGCAATACTGACATTAACAGGGTTTCTGCGGGTCTTAAAACGGTCTTACACAATCTTAAAGGGGTGGTTGACTGGTTTTTTTCTAGGCTTGATTGTGTTTATGGGGTACAGTCTAGCATGTGTTCATGCTTGGTTTTTTTAAAAACGCATTATTTTTCACATAATTTACCTTTATTCCACACCTCTCTGTCCCTTCTCTGACAAACGCCTCGATTTATTTCCTGGTTTTATGAAGCTCCTCCTTCAGAAATACGCGATGGGCTGAGATTGGTTAGCTGGCTCAGTGTGTTGTGATTGGCTAAACTGCCTCTACTGCACGTCTGAACGTCCCGCCCCTCTCCTCAGTGGCATGTGCTCCGGTTGAATTGTAAACAGTGGCGTTGTCTATAATGCTTATCAATTTGAGCCCGATTGAGACCCAGAGGATATTAGTGAAGAGGATCGTGCAGAACCTGTGCAAGCACGGCTCTTAATGTATGTTTGGTTGTTGTTGTCTCATACTTTTAAATACGCTGCTATTTGTAAGTGCTACTGCTTCTGTTAGCTTTTAATATACGGTTTTATCCTGATTAAAGCTTTAATACAGCACAGCAACCGCACGCGTGTCCATTTATAATGCTTCTCATTGCTGTGTGAAAATAAGTGTATAATTGGAACAGTTTGTTGGAGCTTATCTGACGATCTGAATGAGAGAGAGAGAGATGCAGAGCGACACGAGTAACAGTATTAAGAACTGCTGCTTTAATGATTTTGAAACTTGAGAATCCATTAGAATCGTTAGAAGACAGAATCGCGATTCATATGAAGAGATTTCTCTTCCTCTTCTCTAATGCCAAGTTCACACTGCACGATTTTAGCCCGATTTTTCACTCGCCGACAGGTTTTGATAAATCGCCGACAAATGCCCGAGATCGGAGGGAAATCGGCGCTCGTTCCCGCGAGTGACAATCGCGCAGTGTGAATTATCAAAGACGCGATCTGAGGGAATCGCCGACACGTCGCCGACGCCCGCAAAATATTTGGCATGCTAAATATCTGGAGCTGTCGGCGATTCACAAGCCTGCTGTGTGAATGAGTTCTGACCGGTTCTGACTGAAAAATACATCGGCGATGACCTACAGCCAATGAGAGAGCAAGATACAGGGCAGCTGGAAGTTCGAGGAGGTTTTTTTTTTTTTTTTAAACAGGATTATAATATACAGAACAGGTAGGCTACATGAAGATGAAGGGGCTAGGGTTTTTCCTGTAAATAATATTCTTCTATAAAGGACAACATATTTATTGCATTTTTCTTTTTCATCACTTTGAGGGCATTTATAGGCTATAAGAAATAAACTCATTATAAAGTGCACAACACGTTGGTTTCACTTTCAAGTAGGCTAGATTTGTGTACATAAAAATTTCACAACAGAAGTATGTTTGTTAAGTCATCTTTATTAATTATTGTGTGTTCGGGGAGGACTTATAGACCATAATATCAGCATGATCTTGAGTTATTTCCTTATCACTTCTCGCGTGCGTTTGGCTGTATTTGCGGATCAGACAGAGTTGTCGGCGATTCTTCCTATTGTGAAATCGTGCAATGTGAAACCCCCTGTCGCGGATCCATCGTGCAATGTGAAAACAGCAGCGACTGAATCCTACCCCAGATAGTCCTGCAGTGTGAAAACAACGGCGATCCGACGAGTTTGAAAATCGTGCAGTGTGAACTCGGCATAAAGCAGCGCAGCATGGCCTCGCCCCCTTTGCTGCGTGTTCCCGGGGGCGGGGTTTATCTGGGTCTGTGACGTATCAGACCCGGGAAGTAACTCGTTGTAGTCCCTTACCTGTCGTTTTTGTAGGCATTAAACTGCCAGAATTTTAAAAGACGATATCTCCGTTTGCATTGAACTTTCAGCGCCGCAACTCTGCAGATATTGTTTATGCTCAAACAGCAACATTACACACTAACTAATGTTAAAAAAGTGAAATCGCAATCAACCACCCCTTTAACTCACCCTTCCGCAAATTAAGGCCTTCAAAAGATCTTAAATCTGAGAAGAAAGTCTTAAATTCATAAAGTCATGGCATATGTTGCATGCATTGCAAAAAAATTTCAAATACAAATATACTTAAATACATTTACTTGAGATGCAAAATTAAGATATGAAGTGTGCATTTAAATCTCAGAATGAAGTGATTTTATGTTCAGAACCATTAAAAATATCTTTCAATGGGAATGAAAACTAGTTTTCACTTTGAATTAAGTATTTTTCTGAGCCCATTGGCAGTTTTTTTTTTGTAAACTTCATTTTGATCAGGTTCACCGGTTCACAGAAAACAAGACTTATCTTATGTCATATTGCTTGTCACATAAATGTATCTTGATTTAAGAATCTTTAGACATTTGTGACCCTGGACCACAAAACCAGTCATAATGGTCAATTTTTGGAAATTGAGATTTATACATCATCTGAAAGCTGAATAAATAAGCTTTCCATTGATGTATGGCTTGTTATTTGGCCGAGATACAACTATTTGAAAATCTGGAATCTGAGGGTGCAAAAAAAATCACATATTGAGTAAATCGCCTTTAAAGTTGTCCAAATGAAGTTCTTTGGAATGCATATTACTAATCAAAAATTAAGTTTTGATATTTACAGTAGGAATAGGAAATTTACAAAATATCTTCATGGAACATGATCTTTACTTAATATCCTAATGATTTTTGGCATAAAAGAAAAATCGATAATTTTGATCCATACAATGTATTTTTGGCTATTGCTATAAATATACCCCAGTGACTTAAGACTGGTTTTGTGGTCCAGGGTCACATAAGGTTTGGAGCAGAGCTATTTAAACCTTAAGCTGTTTTTTGTAAAATTAATAGTTGTGAATTTCAATTTTTAGCACCTTATTTTTTGTTCGTCCAGACACAATAAGCTGGTTGAAGCCTCAGTGCCACATTTTGCTTCTGTCCAAATGTTTATGGCTACAGATCGTTGAAACATACGTTTGTATACATGGACATAATCATACTCGCTGAGTGTAATGAGTACGTGTGCAGCATCTCTCAGCACTGATTGTGGGTTTCCTCACTGTTCCCTTTCAAAACAAATGTGGTCAACCACAGAAAATGTTCCCTGGATGAATCACCGACAGCGATGATGATAATTACCCTCTCCATTAGCATGCATGTGGTGGAACTGCTGGAATCTGGTCAGTTTTCACATCGTTTTATTTATTTGTTTTGGATTCTTGTTATGTGGACTGTTCTCTACTGAATCATATAAATGGAGTATATTTCGCTGTCATTTAAATAAATCTCTAATTTAAATAAATCCCTAATCTCACTATTTTTCTCAGCTCTTTGTTTTACGAGATGTGGCTCTTGTTTGGTTAAAATTCCAAAAGCGGTTTGGAATCATACTGCTCACATTGAGCCATCATTTCATCCTTGATTCACATGCTAAACTGAGTCATTTCTAATCAACTAAATATTAGCAGACATGCACAAAGCATGTGACTGAATATTTGTCAATGCCATGTGAAGTGTTTTTTTTTATTCAAATGTGAAATGTGTAACATGGCTCTTCTTTGATAAATCACTCTTATTGGTCACACAAGCAGAAAAAAAATAGATTTTCTGACCTCGTCATAAATCAAATCTGTTTTAGTTTTTTGGAGTCTAAACAGGAAAAAACAAAAAAAACCTTTGTACTAGCTTAATCCAAACTAACTTCGTAAGTGGTTTGGAACTGAGATTTTTGTTAATGAGTGTCTTAATGTTCAAGACAGATTTGACTTGTTTTTCACCAAGTGATGTGAGATGTTGCAGCAATAAGAAACAGTGCATGTGTTTCTTAATCCCCCCCGGTGCTGTTCGTGTAAAAAAAAATCTTGAGTCGAAAAGGTTAAATGATCCTGATAAAAAAAAAAAAGACACCCTAGTACTGATCGCAGTAAAAAAAGACCACATTGGAAATAGATAGGAAGCAAATTTAATCTTGTGCAAATGTTTGGTATGTTTCCACCAATCAGTGCTCTTTTTTTGGATCCTGCTTAAATGTCCTACCTGCAGCAATATTTGCCACAGTTTTCCATATTTTGTTGAGTGCGACAAATGTGTTGGATACAGCCCTTGTGAAAAGCATAACAATTCGCAAAGTTGTGGACATGCTAGCAAAAGTGGCTGCAATCTAAAAGAAAAAATTGCAATCACACAGAAGTATTATGCTTCCCTAAGAAATTTGGCATTCATTTGCAAAAGCACTCAAATATAGTCTAACCTCCAGGTTATATTTCCATCATCAGTTTTTTTGAGAGCAAATGAGGATTTTTGTTAAAGTTTTGGAAGCAAAAACATTGAAATGTAATATTTAATAGGACTTAAAGGGACACAGTCATGGTCCCATAAAAAAAAAAATGAAAGAAACCTATATTTTGATGCTTTTGCTTTTCTCTTGCAAAAGTTTTGTATTTGATATAAAATGAGGTGGGAGAAAAACTGTACTGTATTTCAGTGCTTTTGGAAGAAAATGCAAAGTTACTCAGGGTACTGCAATACTTTTGTGAGAAAACGCAAAGTTGGGGGATCACGTGACCCTTCGACGGCGATGCAGGCTTAGTCTTTTGCTCCGCTCACTTTGCCACATATTTTACGATCCTGTCAGTAAAACTTAAACTACTCTGCATTGGACCCATCATGAGTGCTAAGGCAGACAAAGGGGATCGGAAAAGAGAGATTGTGCAATCGCCAATGAAGAAAAAATTCAGAGATTCAGCCATCTCCAGTGAAGATCTCGACGATGCTATTGCTAACCGCATTGAACTAGCATTTAAAGAACACCAAAGCACTTTGAATTCAGTTGTGAATTCGGCAGTAAGAGATGCGATGGACTCTATGCTGATTCCAGCATTGCGCGAACTGCGTGAGGACATGCAAGCTACCAACAAGTCTGTTAAAGAGCTAAGAGAGGAGTTTGAGGCCATAGCTACCGAGACGAAGCAGACACGTGACCGCGTTGATTCTGTTCAGGCAGACGCACGTGAAGATAGGAGAACAGTAACGAACTTAAGAAATCAGCTGGAGCGACTCACCGAGAAGATGACAGATATGGAGGACAGGTGCAGACGGAACAACGTCAGACTGGTGGGGCTCCCAGAGGCGGCTGAAGGATCCGATGAGGCTGGTTTCCTCAGAGTTAATCTTTCCAAGTGGATTCCTTCGTTGAAAGGCCGTGACATTGAGATTGATCGGGCGCATCGCGTGTATGACGGAGGGAGGGGCTCCGATCGGCCACGTACTCTCATCTTCTGTGTGCTGAGATGGCATGACAGATCAGATATCCTAAAGAGTGCTCGGCAGGCTTATCCCGTGAAATGCGCACAGAGCAACGTCACACTGCTATTTTTTCCCGACTTTAGTCCGGCTACAGCGATCAGGAGAAAGGCATTTGGTCCGGTTTTGAAGAAGATGACAGCGCTTGGTCTCCAGCCCTTCCTCATCTATCCGGCAATAATCAAACTACGACACAAAGGGGAACAGATGAGTTTCGACTCTCCACAGAAAGCGGAGGATTTTATCAGCTCCCTGTCTCAGCAGAAGACGTATGCCTGTATTGCTTCATAATAACGGCTCTACGGGAAGGCAACGGGAAAACAGCAGCCTTTTGTGACTATCTCAGAAAATATGTTCCGGCCCGACGGGAGAGGCTTGATGGTTTACTCAGTTACGGGAAGGAGGCGGTTCTAGCTGCCCAGGAAGGGATGATGACAGGATGGACATGAAAGCCTGAACCTGTCTTTTTCTTTTTCTTTTATCCTTTCTCCTACTGGGATATTGTCCCTATCTATCCGGTACAACAATCTCTTTGCTGGTAAGACTGACACTAATTTTTTTTTTCTTCTTTTTTGGATGGGACTAATGGAGAGTAGGTTTAATTAAAACAAATATTTTTTTTGGCTGTGTGAGCCTTTCGGGAGACGTGTCTTGCGTTGGAGTGGATCGGTCACAGACCATCACTATTTTTTGTTGCTCAGTCAGACCTATGTTCTCGGTAATGTGCGGTCTGAGTTGTTCCTTGTTTATGGTTGTCGGTTGTTCATGTTTTTTTTGTGTTTTTATTTTTTACAACAGACATTTATACTTTTATTTATTTTACCTTATTTCTAAAGGGATTTTTCATCTAGGAGGTTTGGTATTTAAAATGCACATCAACGTTTACATGTTATTTACAGAATGGAAGTGCTTCTGCTTTTTTTCATTTATTGAATACAATCTTGGGATTATGAATATTCAATGCATACTCTAAATATTTTATCACTGAATGTGAATGGTTTAAATTCTGCTGTTAAACGAACCCGTGTGTTAGAATATTTACACCGTAAATCTATCTCCTGTGCCCTAATTCAAGAGACACATTTAAAACAATCTGACGTGGCACATTTCCAGAATAAATATTACAAATTAGCAGCTTTTTCCTGTGCTCTTAATAAAACTAAGGGGGTGCTTATCCTTGTTAACCGGAAGTTAAATTTAACGATTGAACACCTTGGTAGTGATGAGAAGGGTAGATTTGTTTTTATCCGATGCAAAATATATAATAATAGGTTAGCATTGGTCTCTATTTATGGTCCGAATGAGACAGACAGTGCATTCCTTACACAGATTTCCAAAACTTTACTTGAGGAGATTGATTGCCCTCTAGTGGTGGGTGGTGATTTTAATGCTGTCATAAATCCTGCTTTAGATAAATCTCAATCTGATACAACAGCCAATCCATCCTCTAAATTACTGAATACATTTATCACTGAGCTTAATTTAATCGATCTTTGGAGAATTCAGAATACTAAAGCTAAGGACTTCACTTTTTTTTCTAATAGACACAAGACTTTCTCTAGGATAGACTACATATTTCTCAGCCCATCTTTAATTTCGTCTAATTCCTCCATCTCTATAGTACCAATTTTATTATCTGATCATTCTGCTGTGTTGTGCAGTGTTCCTCTTTCCGATGTTAAAGGCAAGTCCCCTAGATGGCGCTTTAACATGTCATTATTAAGTAATCAGACTTTCATTACTTCTCTAAAAGAATATATTAAGGAATTTCTTGAAATTAATATGCCCTCTGATGTGGATCCTCAAATACTGTGGGAAACGACTAAGTGTGCTATACGAGGTTTCTGTATATCTTTCTCTTCTACTCTTGCCAAAGCGAGAACTCACCAGTTTACACAATTAGAAAATAAAATCCAATCATTACAAAATCTACAAAAACAACATTTTACTGAGCAACAGGCTACACAGCTGTCCTCTTTAAAAGAAGAATATGATTTACTTTCACACTCAAAGGCGGAATTTATTTTACATAGGACTAGGCAAAAATATTATTTCGAATCAGAGAGACCTAGTCATTTATTGGCCCTTAGGTTGAAAGAATGCGAGTCTAAGGCATATATTAGCGCAATAAAATCATCGGATGATCAGGTCACCACGAACCCTGTAGCAATTAATTACATATTTAAAGGTTTTTACACAAATCTGTATAAAGCTGAAACAGATTTTGATGAACCAATTTGTAAGCAGTGTTTAGATAAATTGGAACTGCCTCGGATCTCACAGATGGATAAAGAATCTTTGGAGGCCCCATTAAGTTTGGAGGAACTTCACGTCTCTCTAAAAAGCCTTCAAAAAGGCAAATCGCCGGGTCTAGATGGTCTCCCCCTGAATTATATTTAGAAATTTGGGATTTGGTAGGGATACTTATGCTTAACTCATTTAATTTTGCAATTGAACATGGGGTATTTCATAGAGATAAAAAAACATCACTGATTTCATTACTTCTTAAAAAAGGGAAAGATCCATTAGATTGTTCCAGCTACAGACCGATTTCGCTTATCCCATGTGATGTAAAAATCTATGCTAAAGTTTTTGCTTCTCGTATGGAGAAGGTAATTCACAGTCTGATCAAGGAGGACCAAACTGGTTTCATCAAGGGGCGCAATGCATCTGACAATATGCGTCGACTCCTTCATATTCTTGACTTTGCGGACTCCCACCCAACCCCTTGTGCGGTCTTTTCACTTGATGCAGAAAAAGCCTTTGACAGGCTAGAGTGGAATTATATGTGGGCAGTTCTGCAATGTTTCGGCTTCGGTGAACACTTCGTTTCTATGATTAAGACATTATACCACTCACCTGCAGCATCAGTCATAACTGGTAATATTATTTCCCCCTCATTCCCTTTACAGCGGGGAACGAGGCAGGGGTGTCCACTTTCCCCCTTATTGTTTTGTCTATCTCTTGAACCCTTAGCACAAGCCATCAGGAAATCTGAAGTATCGATTAAGATTCATGACCATAATCATAGTATTTCATTATACGCTGATGATATTATTCTATATTTAGACCACTTTGATGTTTCAGTCTCTAGTGTAATTAAGGAATTTGATAATTTTAGTAGCCTATCAGGATATAAAATAATTTGGAGCAAATCTGCTTTAATGCCAATTAACAATGTCAAGGTTAATTTTTCTATTCCCTCATTTATCCCTATTAAGGAATCTTTCATCTAATTGGGCATTACCATATATAAAAACATTCATAAGATTGCCAGAGACAATTTTAATAACATTTTAGTTAAGGTCAAAAATGACATTCAAAGATGGAAGAATCTTAAAGTCTCTCTCCAAGGAAGAATCTCCACTGTTAAGATGAATTTGTTACCTCGATTTAATTTTTTTTTCTCTATGCTACCACTTTCTCCCCCTCCAGGTTACTTTAAGGAGATCAACTCCATAATTTCTAAGTTTATCTGGAATGATAAATGTCCCAGAATTAAACTTACCACATTACAACATCCTAATAGCGCAGGAGGACTGGCTGTACCAAATTTTGAATTATATTATTGGTCGTTCCAGCTTAAGGCTCTTCATAATTGGGTTGATCCTCAATCTACAGTTTCATGGAGGGTGATTGAAGCTGACAAGGTTAAACCAAATAGACTTCAAGATATTTTATTTACTGGCACAGGAAAAAAAGGGGATAATTATAAATTTGGTCCGGTTGTGGCTAACTCTATTAAAATCTGGAAAACGGTTGAACGTCGGATAGGTGGACCCTTCAAATTCTGTAACAGTACACCTTTATGGCACAATTTTAATTTTGTATGTGGAAATCGTCCATTTGTCCAACCCTCTTGGTCTTCTTTAGGTGTAAACACGTGCGGTGATATGTATGATAACCAGGGCCTCTGTTCATTTCAGACATTAAGAACCAAATTTTGCGGGATCCTATGCGGGACTGGATTGCACCATCTGCTGGTCGGCCATCTGTTTCCTTAATATATAATAAAACTATTGATTGTATTACAAAACCTCTTTCTATTAAAACTATTTGGAATAGGGAATTATCTGACCTTAATTTATCTGTCAACTGGGAGAGGGTGTGGTCTAATCTCAGTTTAACATCTAAAAATCTGGCTCATCGTCTTATTCACTTCAAAGTCATTCATAGAGCATACATAACTCCTTACAAAAGATTTAAAATGAAACTGCAGTCAAATTTGAACTGCCATATATGTAACACTACATCATCGGGCACTTTTCTGCATATGTTTTGAGAATGTCCTGTCGTCATCAGTCTATGGACACATGTAAACCTGGTTTTGTCATCATTACTGCGAATTGATTGGTCTGTTAACCCAAGTTTGTGTCTTCTTAATGATGATTCTGGTCTCTGTATTAGTTCAATGCAAAAGAGAATGTTGTTTGCTGGTTTTACAGCTGTGAAGAAGACAATAATCCAGAACTGGTTTACACCACACATGTGTAGAGAGGCATATTGGATCCGTAGCCTCCTGCAAATAGTGACATGTGAATGTACAACGGTGCGAGTTGGTGGGGCCAGGCCTTCGACCATTGATGCTTGGCAGTGTTTTTTGTTGAATATACGTGATTATATAAAGGAGTTACTTTTGTGTTCTTGTTGTCCTTCCCTCTCCCCCTCCCTTTTGATTGGACCTTGAGATGTTGAGTATGTGTCTGTTGTTTTGTTTTGTTGTTTTCTGGATATTATGTTGTGTTGTGTGTGTGAAAAAAAAAAAATAAATTGTTGATAACAAAAGAAAACGCAAAGTTTTACAAGAAAATGCTGTTTCCTTGCAGAACGCAATTGTTTTGGCGAGAGCACAAATGTATTGCGAGAAAATGCAAAGTTACTCGGTATAATGCAATACTTTTGTGAGAGAATGCAAACGTTTTGCGAGAAAATGCAGAGTTTAAGGGTAATATAGGCCTAATACTTTTGTGAGAGAATGCAAAAGCATAGAAATAACATTTCCCCTCTGATCTCATATTTTTCCATCCCTGTGTTCTCTTATAGGAGCTCCGTACTTCAGGGCTACACAATAGAAAATAATTAACACAAAAAAACTACATTTTTCCAAGTAGTGTTACATCATTTTCACGCTGTAGTCCTCTTGAGACAAAATCAGACAATCTGAGCTCATGAGTGCGTTTCAACTGAGACATTCTCATGCACAGCACAAATCAGTGATCACTTGAACATGAGAAGAAAACTGAGCACCAAGCCTTGATTTCAGGTAATCGAGACCAGCTCCTTCACCAGAAATAATGACTCATGACGTGTTTAGTCTGTCTGGCTTCACCCGAGTGACCCACTCAGATGGCCAGTGAGATTCAGACATTGTATAATGATAGAATAGAGTCAAGGCAAACAGAAAGGCCTGGCAGTGATAGATGATGTTTGTGTTGAGGAGATAACGTAACACTCTCGTGGGTCAAAGTGGTTTACCATCCAAATTACAGTGATCGATTCCTCAAAGCAGAGCAGTATTTGCTTAGTGTGATCACCCTGCTGGCTCGCCAGGATAGTTCGTGAACATGATCCTCATTTCAAAGTCAAACAAGCCCACCTATGATCGTGCATTTCTCTGTCAGTGGACAGCAGAGGGCGCTCAGCACATGGCCAGAACATCACTAGATGTAGGCTGTTTCAACTTGTGTTTGAAATGTTTGGAAATAAAGCCTGGATTGTTTAATTTATATTATAGATTACAGGCTCCCTTGCATTAGACTCTTTTAGCACACAGCAAGAACCACATAAGGGAAGGAAGAAAGCTAATCTTACGGTTAGATAAGTGAAATAAAAATAGAAAAGTCATAAATGAGTCTTGAAAGGCTCTTACAGCTTTAAAGTTAAATCATGACTGCCTGTTGAAGAATCTATCAGGAAATGGTACCGTTGTGCCTGAGCAAACTCTGGATAAACTGTTTTTAATAGGCTAATTTTATTTGAAAGGTTTCTGCAGATCTGTCAAGATATCATGTTTTCCCACATCAGACCCAAAGTAACAGAGCCGTAAACATTCATATACATTAGGAATCCATAAAAAAATAAAAACTGTATAAGCATGATATTTTAATTTAAATAAAAGCAAGATGTAGGTAATTAAATTGAACTTATTTTAAAATTGGTTTGCATTACACCATTGCATGCAAAACCATGTTAAATCTAAATATAATATAATACAATATAATATATTAGTGCTGTCAAATGATTAATCGCGATTAATCGCATACAAAATAAAAGTTTTTGTTTACATAATACATGAATGTGTACTGTGTATATTTATTATGTATTTATAAATACACACACATACAGTATATATTTTGAAAATATTTCCATGTATATACATTTATATAAAGTGACGTGACATGTGGCCAAGTATGGTGATCCATACTCGGAATTTGTGCTCTGCATTTAAACCATCCTAAGTGCACACACACAGCAGTGAACACACACACACCGTGAACACACACCCGGAGCAGTGGGCAGCCATTTATGCTGTGGTGCCCGGGGAGCAGTTGGGGGTTCGGTGCCTTGTTCAAGGGCACCTCAGTCGTGGTATTGAGGATGAAGAGAGCGCTGTACATTCACTCCCCCCACATACAATCCCTGCCGGCCCGAGACTCGAACTCACAACCTTTGGATTATATTTATATTCTTATATTTTATATTATATATTTAATATATAAACATAACATATTTTTCTTAAATACATGCATGCATGTGTTTGTATTTATACATACATAATAAATATACACCGTATAAACACATTATGTAAGCAAAGACTTTTATTTTGGATGTGATTAATTGCGATGAATCATTTGACAGCACTAATATATATATATATATATATATATATAAAATGTCTCACTGTTGCTTACAAAGTGCGAGATCAAGACAGGGCTCTTACTAAACTAGTCAGGGAAAAATCTCAAGTTACAACCTGATAATATATATTGATTATTCCAAATTAAATGAGGAGAAAATTTGTTTAAAGATCAGCGTCCATGACTCAACAGCTTTTTAAAAGTTTGAGAGCTTCAGGAAGCCTTGTGCACTTAAAATCACAAGAAAGCAGAAAATGCTCATTTTAATGCACATTTTAAAGGGATTATTCATCCAAAATTAAAATTCTCAATTCTCAAATTACTCAAAAATACTATAGAAGTCAGTGGGGACCTCGACAGAAGAAAGAAACTCAGATTTGGGTCAACTTGAGGGTGAATAAATGACAAAAATGACATTTTTGGGTGAACTATTCCTTTAAAAATCAAACTTGGGATCCAAAACCACACTGAAAACACCTGCTCAAATATTATTTTAGCCAATTCATTTGAAAAGACAGAATTATGTTAATGTACTTGCAAGTCATGATGACACGAATGGCAAATGGTACAGTTTCTTAAGAAGGACCCCACAACTTTGTAATTAAAATTTTGCAATGTACTGTAAATGCATGTCATTTGTAAAATTGTAAATACACCCTTTTAACTAAAGCACCAGTTTCTCTCACGGTCAGGACTGGGTCAGGTTTGCTGTACTTTTACACTGACATTTATTCCCGAACACACAGAGCTGCTGACAGTAAAGCATGCGTGTCAAGTCCGTTCACTGTGGGCCGACACGCGGGGGGGATTATGGGTAATATGTTGTCCTCAAGAGATGCATGTTTCTCAGCTTACAGTATCTGTCCATCAGTTTTTTTTTTTTTTTTACTTGTCATGCTTTAAAGTTGCATTTTGGCTGTAATGCTTGGGTTACTGTTGACAGCTTTGGCATAAATGACACCTAACTGATTTTCTTATTTGCACACTTGTGCAGTTAATAGCATTGATTAGACAAGTGAAACTTTATCTCACACATCAAGCACTTACACTCTCATTCATCTGTGAAAATATAATCACACAAAATTGCTCTGGTCTTCTTAATACAAACTAATAAAATAATATAAACAGACAAAACAGGAAAATGTATGAAGAGCACCGTCTTTTGTATTTAAGTTGAATTGTTTCTATCAGATGCTAAATGTTTCTTCTACTATGCAATGTGCACTGATATTCATCAATGGGTTTTAATTAAATAGTAATGTAATCTGAATTTAATTTGTGTTTATGCAACTCAAAAAGTGAAACAATGACAGTATAATAAATCACACAGGGTTGGGTTGGTTTTAAAGCTGATACAGTTTATTAAACATGTTATATATCGAATATAATACATATGAGATCTTTTTGGCACCCAAAAAAATTATAAATATGTTCTCGTTAAGTCAGTGATTCTACATCTAAATAAATAAACAAAACCATAACTTACTCTTCAATAAATATACGTAATTTGTTATATAGATGCATTGCATCAATGTTTATTGCAGTTGGTCAACAGGGTCCAACAATGCTTAAACTGAAAATGTGTGTGTGTGTGTGTTAACAGGATGTCCCACTGCAGCAGGTGGAAGAGACTGAGGCCATATGAACGGACAGATGATCTCTTCAGAGACTGCAGTTACTCCAAAAAAAGTAAAAGAACAAATACGATTAACCTCAGAGTGACAGATTTAGATATGAATGGATACAGCACTATTTCTAATAGACAGGAGTGTTGATATTTTGCTAACTCAGCTTGATCCGTTCACCTAAAAAGTGAAACATTAAATACATTAGCAAGCTATTTTTATCAGACCTGATGCTTATATTTTTGTTTGTAACAATGTAGCAGAGTCAGTCAATTTAAATGTTACTGTTTTTAGGTGTATCAGTATAAAGATGGCCATAATTTATCTGAAATATCAGTTAAAAGTATAGTTCACCCGAAAATAAGAATTCTGTCGTCATAGAAGAAGATATTTATGAAATATCTCAAGAAATGTCTTTTCCAAACTCCCCAAATTCTTCAAAATATATTTTTATGTTCCATAGAAGAAAGAAAGTCATGCAGTTTTGGAACAACATTTAGGGTGAGTAAATAATGACTGAGTTTTCATTTTTGGGTGAACTATCCATTAGTATACAATAGTATGATAAAAGCAATATCATACAAAAAAACTTGCACGATGGTGCTTAAACATTTTTGCATATGGTTTTTGATTATTAATGTGATATTCTGAGGTGAAATTAGATTCCATTTCATAATTGTTCTAGTTCTGCATGCTAAAAGATTCTTATAACCATATACATGCACATTACTATATTAGTGTATTGCATAAATCTTCAATTTGGTTTTATATATATTTTTGTCCATATGTGAAAAAAATGAATAAAATCAAAACAGTTGTTACAGTAGCACAAAGTCTGCACACATTTGTAAGCACATGGTTTGTTGAGTTTTAAGGCCGGGTGTTTGTTAGGGCTTAAGTCTTCTCCTGTAATTACATCAGTGCTCTAATGAACTGATCAGACTTACATGTGACTTAAAGGGACACTCATCTGCTTCCTGAGCACAAGACATCGATTTCAACTCTCATTTCGATTCATCGTACTTCATTTGTATACCAAATTCTCTTTCTAGTTACTATTGCATGCAGTTATCGCATTTGCAGTCTGTTGACATCATGTGTACATGTCTTACTGCAGCTGTAATCCACTAAGTATAGTATTATATAATATTATTATAAAGAGTTATTTTTATGTCAATGCAAACATGATTGACTACAGAAAGTCGAAACTAGGAGTTAGTTTCACTAGTATCTGTGCTTGTTTAATGCCTAATTACCAGAGATTATTTTGGTGGAGTTTAGAGCTAAAATCAGGACATGGTTTTATTTAGAGACTTATTTGATGCTTGTGCAGGTAGGTTCTTCCCACTTTAGTTCTCTGTATTTTTGGCCAAGGCTTGACAGGGGCTAAAGTGGATTAGACTCTTGTGTTATAGGATTTACACAAATAAAGTGGATTTGGTCAGGTTAACTAAGGGAAGACTTCGGCACGGATAGCCTGACACCAGCTGCTGCTGAGAGGTTGCCTTCAATTTCAGTACATTTGCAAGTATCTAGAAGAATGAAAACCATCCGATAGTGAGAGGAACCTGTTTCTGGAGGGATTCTTGAAAGGGTTGGATCCAAATGTTTCCTCTGAGGAACAGTGCAAATTGACTTTATGATGGCAGTCCAGGCCAATAGTAGCATAATTTTGGCAAAGCACAATTTGAATATTATCAATGCACAAAAATCAAACAAATTTCTCTCTATATAGAACCTGACTTAAAGATTCGGAGAACCTTGTGGAGACACTGCAACCCGATCTCACTGGAAATTGTATCTATTTTACAAGGTGGTGATTTCATATGGATTCACACAATGTGAAATACAAAAATGTATGATTTGTCGCAAAAAAAAAATAAGCATGAAGGTCTACCCCTAACCGTCACTTGGGCGTAAGTAGATTGTTTGAAAACATACGAATGAGTATTAGCCACCAATTTGCCAAAATGCATAGTAGTTTTGCAATGGGATTGTTTTGGACATTGTAGTATTGTTTCATAAATGCATCAAATTGTATAAATTGGAACCAATTTTATACAGTTTTTTTGATCATTCCAATTTATCAGGTTCTGAATGTTGGAATATAATACTTTTGCCCAGGTGTTTTTACCAAAAAATCCGAACCTGTCTCCGCATTTTGGGCAGTCGGATTTGACAGATTTCACAGGATAACGGCATAGTGTACAGTGAGCACAGACTCTGATATTTTTAGTTTCAGACTATGATTCCATCCTGTCAGAGAATATCAAAAGTTGATAACAATTGAAAGTTTGATAGTCTGAGCCGATTTTAGAACACATAATTTTTTAATTTGTCACAAGGCGCTTGTTTCTGTGCGAGTTTGTTTTGTTCGGAACGACTTGAAATTTTGGTAGCGTGTGACCACCAGTTTTTCCTCTGTTACCATTTACAACGTCAGCATTTGTGTGATACCTAGCGTTTTAAAATCCATCCTGTAGCAGATTATTAGGTTCCTTTTTGATCTTTTTATACATAAGTTTTTGTTTGATTATTATAACTTTTAATAATTGTAAATATTTTGATCAAATATTGGGTTTCCTTTTGCAGAGCCATGTTGACTATAGCAAAGCTGAGGTAGCTGTTCAGTATAACTAATGTGTCTGTTTGAATTTTGATTTGTGGGAATGTTTTGCCTTTGAAATGTCAGAGTTGAAACCTTTTAGAGCTGCTGGGATCATTTACAGGTCAGTTACACAATGAGGAAGTTTTGTTCAGCATTGGGTGTGCCTTTGTGTACTTGCTTTGTTTACTGAAGCCCTGAATGAATTTTCATGAGGTTTTCGACATTGAAACTCTGAGCATCCACCCAACATTTCAAGCTATTTGAAATAGACCCACGAAGGCAATAGAAACAAGATATACAGCAGCATCTCATTAGCAATGACTAAACATGAGAATAATTATTTGCTTAATATATTTTTGGTTTCTCTTCATCAGGACTGGCAGAAGTGTCTGAGGAGAATCTGTCAGCCGAGTATGTTTCGTGAAGGCAATGCAAGACATAAGCTTTCGTCTCAGTGCTGTAAGCCCAGAAGATTTTCTTCTCAGAATTGAGGGTCTGTATTTTTCAGAGATTAAAACATGTTATGCTTCCTTAAAGTTTTGAGTACTCCAATGAGTTTTGACCCTCAATGTCAGACGCATCCGCATGCTTTGGCTGAAAACTCTTGGATTGTGTGGTATTTGTTGAAGTTATCGAGGAAGGAGATGTCCTCCTCGTATGTGGTGGGCCGACAGCAGGGGCTGTGGCGCGCTTTGTCCTTCTGGTCCCTTGTTAGCAGCCGTGAGCGCTTCATGAACGCCAGCGTCAGGTCATAATTTTTGCGGTTAGTGGTGCACTTTCCGCTGCAGTAATGGAAGACTATAGTCTCGTCACTGACGTATCCCAAACCCAGCTGGCTGACCGTCACCTCCACCTCCTGCAGCGAGCAGGGTTTGGATCGCTTTTTTGCCCGTTTAGTCCTTTTGCTCTGCTGGGCATCTCTGCGGGCTTTCCTTTCCACCAGTGTCCCAATGACCTGCTTCAGCTCGCCCTCTGTGAAGCTCTGGAACATCTTCATGACTGAGATTGAGGAAAAAAGGAGGGTTCATTATTTTCAGTGTTTAGCATGGCAAAAACATTAGCATTATTTTAATTGTGCATTCCCACTTTTTCAGTGGCGCTGGTTCTAAAAGTACCTTTTCCATTATTTTTCCCCATAGGGATATTAAAAAAAGTCTTTGTTAAAGCCTCATAAGCCATGAAGCAAACCAATCAGCTACAAGGAGAACCACAACATTGATTTGAAGCAGAAAAAGTGTATGGAAATCTGTATATGAAAAAGTATATGCAAAAACTGATGAGACCGTGTACTTAACAGTTGGGTTGCCAGGTCCGCAAATCAAAACCAGCCCAATTACTAATCAACACTAGCCCAATAATGTTTCTTCCACAGTTTTCCCATCTCCAGAAGGGTCTGCACCGTTCTGGAGAGGTTGTTTTAACCCACAGACTTCAAGAATAACCCGCAACAATAGTATAAAAGGAGCCCAATACCGCAGTAAAATTATGAACTTGGCAACCCTGCTTAATGACTATAGGGCCAGATTTACTAAACGGGGTAAATTAGCGTTAGAGTGCAATTCCATAAAAGCGCCGATGGGAGGGGAAAATTCTGATTTTCTGAGGGGAGTGATTTACTGACAATGTGCACATTAAAGAACACAGATGCGGCATCTCATTTCCATAATGACCAGCGCAATCTACCAAAAGCAGCACAAATTACCGCCTGCTTTAAGACATACTTTTTTGGGCATTAAATAATGCCACAAATACCAGTGAATTGACGAGCGCAAATGTTAGTAAATTGCGTTGTGATTCATTTAAATACTCTCCTCCCATAAATTTACAGATTGAAAGGGAAGCTCCTACAAATGCATATTCAATAAGGTGAGTCGCAAAAATGAATTGTCCATGCCTAATTTCCCACTTGTCTTTAGTAAATCCTGACAGTAGTTTTTTAACACCAAATGAGGGTTTTTGCCAAATATGCATATAAATATAGCCTACCAACATTGAACTATTTCCATAGCGTAGGAAGACTCGATTATGTCATTTGCGGTGCTTCATGGGAGCGGGCGGAGCTAAAGAGCCCTCATGGCACTCTTTGCATGCTGATTAGTGGAACCTGACTGTTGCACTCTATTATAATTTACTTCACAAGCTACACATTTTTGCTTTTCAACCATTTGAATGTCTTGCCCCATATGCTTCCATTGTAAGTAGCCTACTATAAAAACAGCAATGATGTTACTGACATAAAACCTTTGTTGTAACGCTTCTTGTGGTGGCAAATTATTTATTCTTATAATTTTTTAATAAATGCAGGATTTGACAGTTACAGTTGCTACTGAGGTTGTTGACTAATATCACTAAATAAATTATTGAATTTGGTTCTGTTTCTAACACAAATTTTATTTAAAAAAAAATATATATATTTATGTGATGTATTGTCAAGTATGGTGACCCATACTCGAAATTGGTCCTCTGCATTTAACCCATCCAAGTGCGCACACACACAGCAGTGAGTAGTGAACACACACACTGTGAACACGCACCCGGAGCAGTGGGCAGCCATTGCGCCCGGGGAGCAGTTGGGGGTTCGGTGCCTTGCTCAAGGGCACCTCAGTCATGGTATTGAAGGTGAAGAGAGTGCTGTTCATTCACAATCCCCACCTTCAATCCCTGCCGGACCTGAGATTCGAACCCGCAACCTTTGGATTACAAGTCTGACTCTCTAACCATTAGGCCATGACTTCCCCCTGACAATGCAATCATATGGATATTGAACATTTGTAGTTACATTTATGATACTTTTATTGTGTGTTTGCAGTGTATTTTAAGGTATTTTTTTTGTATTCACAGCATATTTATGTAATATTCAGATGAAATTAATATTACATAAGTAATGGTTAAACAGTGATTTCTTTGAAACAAGTTTGCATTAGAAGTCACACATGAAATTACAAATTTAAATGAAGGAAATGAGCCAACTGTGTTTAATAAATGCAACTGTAACATAATCTCATTGATTATAAATACAACAGAATCAAAGTCCATGAATTACATATTCATTTAATAGAGATTCATGAAAATTTGTATGTCATAAATAATATTTATGTTTTAGATGCTGTGAGCATGTCAATATTTTATTGTGGCAGAACCATAGACTGTAAAAAAAAGATGGATGACACGTCTCCGCTTCCTTCCACTATAGAAAATTGAAGCCAAAGGATCTCAGTATGGCCGCTGCCATCTTGAGTAAATGACGTCATTTGGAGCCCGAGTCTGCGCAGTAGAGATTCGTTTGGAGCCCGAGTCTGCGCAGTAGAGATTCGTTTGGAGCCCGAGTCTGCGCAGTAGTGTCATGAGGTGGAGCTGCAGAATCAAACTCCCGCCCAAACTCCGGCAGACCCAATCAACCATAACGACACGCCCCGTTTTTATGGCATCACATTACTAGCTAAAATTAAACTTATTACAAAAATGAGCAATTTAACATATATCAGAGTGATAACAACTACCTTAAATGACCAAAACCATATTTCGGACAATTGTATTGGAAGTGTAATTAATTATTTTTATTTTGACTCAAGTCCCATTCATTTACATGGAGAGGGCGGGGTTTATGACCGGTACTGCAGCCAGCCACCAGGGGGCGATCAAAGAGCCCGCAGCTTCACTTTTCAGGTCAGGACATGTGAGGCACACCCGGGTAGAACCCAGTGGCCAGCGGTGACTTTTTTTTTTTTTAAACCGGGTATGCTGAGTGCTAAGATTAAGATATCTTAATATCTTTAAAATAAATGTTGCAAACAACAATAAAATCACAGAAGGACTTTAACTGTAAACGACACAAGTATACGAAAAACAAAGTTATGGTTTCCTATTTTTTTCCTGATGTTTATTTCAAATTTTATATACATTTTTATAAACTTTTTTTTTTTTTTTTTTACTAAGACATGTTGACAATAACGTCTTCAACATTGTCTATGACCAGATATGTTTTTAGTGGACTTTCAAAATGCTTGAGAATGCATGAAAATATACAGTTATGATGTTTTTTTTTTCATATGATTTCGTCGAGTTAGTTTAGTATCAAACACAATGTAATTTTCGGCAATCCAGATCTGGCACCAAACTGCGCATTTTTCCGCTTGGGCGAGCGCTTCGCGGACAGCTTACCTCACTCATGAACGCGCTACAATCCTGACGAGTCATAGCAACAGAGCGGAGGCACCAAAGCTGCACTGAAAAAAATGATTCATTGAATTTACTCATTTTTTTTAAGGTAAGTGGTTGCAATCAATTTATTTTAGCTACATTTAAATAAACAAATTTAGTTGAACGTTAGAAAACTAAATTTGTTTATTTAAATGTAGCTAAATTAAATTGATTGCAACCACTTACCTTAAAAAAATTGAGTAAATTCAATGAATCATTTTTTTCAGTGTGCGGAGAATCCGCTCCCGTCACTGATGTAGATTTACAGAAAATGACCGCTGTTTTTCATGAATAATTTTGCTACTTATTCCCAATGCTTTATTAAGCTTAAGCTTTATTAAGAGTCACATCTCAAATGATAAGGTATCAACTAGGGGTGGGAGAAAAAATCGATGCATCGCGATTCTCTCTCCAACGATTCTGGATCGATTCTGAGCTTAGTTTTAAACAGATGTGCGATGACGCGGAGTTTGCTTTAGGAACACCCGTATTCTGCTTGCTTCCAATTCCTGACACACATACACCACTCAATAATCCGTAAAATAATCTTTTATAAAGTTCGGAAAGGTTGAAGCGAATTACAAGGACATTCGCGGGCTTCATTGCACAGGTTTCGCTGTGAGAGACGCGCGCTTTGATGTTACTCTTGAAGTGTGTGGTCTCGCCCGTCGGTATTTACCTTACAAATGCTCTATGAAGTCATCGTTTATGTGGTTTGGAATGCAGTGGCAGGGGCGCCGCTACTTCGTAGTAGTTTTGTTATCTTATCAATTTTTTCCCCCTTTTTTTTATAGAAACTCTAAATGACAAACAATATCTTAAGCACCACCACCAGTCCTACGTTCAGTCAATATGACAAATATGAATTCATACTTGGATATTCTAATTACTAAAGTTCTATCATCATATAATGCTAAATTATCATAATATCATATTATAATGCTTGACTAACTGATGCTAAGTGTCAGTAGATAAATAGTGTTGATTAATGTACAATGTTTTATAATAATAATTTATTCTATTTACTGTCCATTTCATTCATTTAACATATTTAATATTGGGGCATCCAAGTTATTTGACATTTGATTTTTTTTAAAGTAACGCAATAGTTACTTTCCCTGGTAATTAGTTACTTTTTTAATGATGTAACTCAGTTACTAACTCAGTTACTATTTGTGAGAAGTAACTAGTAACTATAACTAATTACTTTTTTAAAGTAACGTGCCCAACACTGGTCACAACACAAGAGAACATAAGGGCTCATCATGATCTTACATTCTGATACGAGAGAGTTTCCTCCATCAGCTGATCTGGCCCTCCGTTGCCGCCCACCTGCCACAACGGTAGACAATGAATCGCTTGGTGTAAATGAAGATGATGGAGGTGAAAGTGATGAGGATGAAGCTCTGCGGTGGGGAGGAGGGGGTGGGGCTCGGGAAGAGGGAGCGGTTTTAAGGACCAGCAGGGGAAGTGCAGCACCACAGAGAATCAGGCCGATGGCAGCAAACTTCCATAACTTCATCTTAGAATGAGGAGAAGCATCGGGCCCCTGCAAAACAAAACAAACCAAACATCCATCACTCAAAACCAAAAAAAATAACCAAAAAAAACCCCCACTGTTTTAATGTTTGGTATTCTATTGAGATTTTGGCCTCACACAGTGAAGCCAAAAACATTAGATGTAATTTTCATTTTGTCAGAATATACGCTACAACTGAATGGCTGTCAGTGAAGAAAGATGCTTTTGAAACTACATCAACTAGTAGTCATTAGAATATTATTAGATGATCTGCTTAATATCTGCTAACACTTTATTTTTATGCTCCCTCTGAAGACATTCTACTGATTGTACGTAACTTTGCAAGTATATGTTAACTTTCTCTACTAATGCTAACCCTACAGTCTGCTAAAGCTGGCTACACACTAGACGATTTTCAAATCTTAACCGATTTTAAAACCATGGGAGACCACAGACATTAAGACAGTTCAACCAATTTTTAGCCTTATAATCCTCTGGACGTGCACACTAGATGATTCGACCAGACCGCGAGACCGCACACTTGAAGATTGTAGGAACGATTTCACAGTGACACGAGATCTCACTGACACTCGCGAGATCAAACGTGACTAGAGAAGAAAAACAAATAGAGGACAATCAACGTTGCCAGCTGGATCTCCCGGTGCGTGTTCTGTTTCACAGTGAAAAACAAAGTTTACAAAAGAATATGGATGATGTTCTCTGCTTTCACGGCATGTTTGTGGCTGCCAGGTTTCAGCTATAGAAGCACGCAACATCCGGCGAGTGATGCTTGCTCGCTCTCATTGGTTATCGCAGGTAGCACGTCAGAGGCAGCCCAATCAAGAGTCGTAATGACACCACACAATAGAGGATTTTTGGACAAAAAATTGTTTGCGACAAGCCGTGAATCGTGCCACACCCCCCGATCGTTCTGGGGTGCAAATCAGCCTTAAAATCGGGCTTAAAATCCTCTAGTATGCGGCCAGCCTAATACTCTAATGAGAGTTAGTTGACATGTAATTGCAAATTAATGAGAGTTTAGTTAACATGTTGCAAAGTTACTTATTGTTAGTAGAATGTCTCAAATAGGCTATCAAAATAAAGTGTAACCCTGGTTATTGCCCCCATAATGGTCAGTTGATTGAAAATTGACCATGATAAAATCAGGCCTATAATTCAGTCCATATTAACTGAAAGCTCGACATACACAAGCCATTTCAGAGAATAAGCTGGCAAATTAATATTAGCATTAGAATATATTCCCTTTTTATTTGAGGTATAAAGCTTACATAATAAAATATTGGGAATACGTATGTAAATTATTTACTGAATGACGTAATTTTCTGCAAAACTCTGCCACTTAAGGGGGAATTTGGGTGAGCGGATCATAGCAGCTTTGGCACTTATTGCTATGAGGTTGTTATTTTTGCAAAAAACACATTTTGGAAGTCCACTGAAAACATATCTTCATATATCTTTGGCGTAGATACAGTATATTGAAGGTACACATTATTTGGCAACATGTTTGAGCAAACTAATCAAGGTGAAAATTGACACATGCCATGGTGTTTCTTATTTGTGGTCTGTAACAAAATTTAATAAATTAGATTACCTGGTTAACATACACATTTAAAGAAGTCACTGCTTGCCACTTGAAAAAAAGACATTATGCACAAATGCCCGTTATAGCGCCCCTTGTGACAATGGTAAAAATATGTATTTCAGTGACGGAAGAACTAAAGCTTGTCGCTCGAAGCTTCTTATTTCTCGTACTTGGGTAGATTGTGTTTTTATGCATGACATACATTGTTGAAATAAGCAATTAATATTCTATTTTTTTCCATCTTTTTTAGCAGCATTCGTTCAACCATTAGTGTGTTTTTGCCAAAAAATTGTAGACAGGAGGAGCGGCTGAGAAACTTGTTTGAAATCAATATTTTTTGTCAGTTTTGGTTTGGTGACCACAGTGAAGTGCTGAAAGGACAAAGTTTAAATCTGAAGCAGATTTTGAACTTAAGAATTTGAAATATTTTGGTTAACAGATGGAGTTGAACAAGATGGCGGCGCTTGCACACGCTGCGGCTTCTCTCTCTCCCGACAGAATGGTGTTTTCGTGTTTCTTATCTTGTGAGTCGCAGTGTTTTTGTACGTCTTCGTCGCGTCTATCTGTTTTAAAGCGCGCATACAGTCGTGATTTTCTGCTCGACGTCGGCAGAACCACATTTTTAGAGTTAAACTTTAGACCTCGGTCTGCTCCGGAGGCCTACAACGTCACCGACCCCCACTACTGCATCTCGCCCACAGCGGAGGCGCCACAAGCGGCGTGAGAGGAAGCAGAAGAGGGGTAAACGCAGAGGTATCCGGGCTAGGCTAGCGGCTAACCCACACAAGCCAGCTATCCCCACCATCGTATTGGCCAACGTACGCTCTTTGGACAATGAACTGGACTACATCCGACTACTACGCTCAACTCAGAGGACTGTAAAAGCCTGTTGTGTTTTTGTTTTCACGGAAACGTGGCTCAGCAACAGCGTGCCGGACTGCGCCATTCAGCTCGACCAGCTATCATGCTATCGAGCGGACAGAGTTCTCGTCGAGGGAGGTAAGACCCGCGGCGGCGGGCTTTGTGTTTACATAAATGACGCGTGGTGCCGCGACGCTGTTGTGGTCTGCAAACACTGCTCACCCCTGGTGGAGTTTATGATTATTAAGTGCCGGCCGTTCTATCTACCGAGAGAATATACAGCCATAATGCTCGCTGCTGTATACATCCCTCCCAACTCCAACAACATCAGGAGTGAGGCACTGAATGAAATGTACCAGAACATCAGTGAGCAGCAGACAGCCCACCCAGATGCTTTTCTCATCTTGGCTGGAGACTTTAATCACGCAGACCTAAAGAGTGTGTTCCCAAAAATACACCAACATGTTGACTTTCCAGCACGGGGAAACAACACTCTGGACTTTGTTTACACCACCCAGAGAGGTTGCTTACAAGGCCCTACCCCTCCCCCATCTTGGCACCTCAGACCACATCACTGTCATGCTAATTCCTGCATACAGACCGATCATTAAAGTCACCAAACCAGTTCACAAACAGATACAAGTGTGGCCGGAAGGGTCGTCAGAGGCACTTCAAGACTGTTTTAACACCACTGACTGGAATATGTTTAAGCAGGCTGCCACATACAACAACACCACAGACCTCCAAGAGTACTCAGAGACTGTCACTGCCTACAGGCATTGATGATGTAACAGTCACAAAGACCATCACTGTCCGGGCCAACCAGAAGCCGTGGCTGACAGGGGAGGTCTACAGACTCCTGAAGGCTCAGAACGCTGCCTTTAGAGCTGGAGATGAGGTGGGCCTAAGGACAGCTAGGGCCAATCTATCACGCGGCATCAGAGAGGCTAAGAGACAGCACTCCAGGAGGATAGCCCATCGTTTCAGTGACCGCAGAGACACTCGGAGCCTGTGGCAGGGGATTCAGACCATTACGGGCTACAAGCCCCCACCACAGACCTGTGACAGTACCATCCCCCTGCTGAACGAGCTGAATGCCTTCTTCGCTCGCTTTGAGGCACAAAACAGCACCACTGCACAGAAGACTCCACCTCCTCCCGCGACCAGGTGATGACGCTGTCCCCAGACAGTGTGAGGAGATCCCTCAGCAGGATCAATGCACGCAAAGCCCCGGGTCCTGACAACATTCCTGGGCATGTACTGAGAGACTGTGCAGTGGAACTCACCGATGTCTTCACAGACATTTTCAACATCTCGCTAAGTCAGGCTGTTGTCCCCACATGCTTCAAGGCTACCACCATCATTCCAGTCCCGAAGAAGTCATCTCCATCCTGCTTCAATGACTACCGTCCAGTCGCACTTACTCCTATCCTCATGAAGTGCTTTAAACGACTAGTCATGCACCACATCAAGTCTGTCCTCCCCCCTCCCTGGACCCCTTCCAGTTTGCATATCGGTCCAACCGCTCGACCGATGACGCCACTGCCCTCCACCCAGCCCTCACACATCTGGACAAAAAAGACTCGTATGTCAGAATGCTATTCATAGACTTCAGTTCAGCATTCAACACAATCATCCCTCAACAGCTCACTCACAAATTGGTCCAGCTGGGGCTCAACACCTCTCTGTGCAACTGGCTGTTGGACTTCCTGACTGGGAGACCTCAGGCAGTATGGGTCGGCATTAACACATCCAGCACCATCACACTGAACACAGGGGCCCCCCAAGGATGTGTGCTGAGCCCCCTCCTCTTCACTCTGCTGACCCACGACTGCACACCGTCACACAACTCTAACCTTTTCATTAAGTTTGCGGATGACACGACTGTGGTGGGTCTCATTAGCAACAGAGTTGAGACAAAGTACAGGAGCGAGGTGAGCCGCCTGGCCGGGTGGTGCAGTGACAACAATCTCTCTCTGAATGTGGAGAAGACGAAGGAGATTGTTGTTGACTTCAGGAGAGTGCACATTCAGCATGCTCCTCTGACCATCAACGGTGCGACTGTGGAAAGAGTGAGCAGCACCAAGTTCCTGGGTGTGCACATCACAGAGGACCTCTCCTGGACTAAAAACACTGCGGCACTGGCCAAGAAAGCACAGCAGCGTCTCTACTTCCTCCGCAAACTGAGAAGAGCCAGACCCCCGGCCTCCATCATGTGCACCTTCTACAGAGGCACCATCAAGAGCATTCTAACTAGCTGCATCACTGTGTGGTATGGCGCTTGCAACGCATCCTGCCGCAAGTCACTTCAACGCATAGTGAGAGCAGCTGAGAAGATTGTTTGTGTCTCTCTCCCCTCCCTCCAGGACATTTACACCCGCAAAGCCCTCTGCATTGCAGGTGATCCCACCCACCCGACACACAGCTTCTTCAGTCTGCTGCCATCAGGGAGGAGACTGTGGAGTCTGACTGCTTCATCCATCAGGCTGTCAGGAAGCTGAACTCCCTCCCGACCTTGCCCCCCTCCCCCCCTCCCCTCTACTCTTTTACCCCACGCACCACTGAACTCTGACACTACGACCCCCCCCCCCAGCTCCCACATCCCAGGACCTTCCACCCCCCCTCCACTTACAAACTGTGACCCGCACCAGTCACTTTGTGCAGCATTGGACTGATCACTACCTCATCCAGCATTGACTGCAAACTACCTCTTCTGACAGTCTGATTAAAGACTGTTCTCTGTTCTCTGAGCTCTTATCACTTTAACAGACTGATAACAGTGCTCTTTTTGCACTACACTCATTATATCTGCACAGTTTTGTTTATTTAACTGGTTTGCACTCTTATCTGCCATGTGCCTTATGCCACTTTATCTATCTATTTTTTTCTACAATGTCCTCATTTGTATATCTGTATAGTTTGTATGCACATATGTTTAAACTGTATTTGTACATCTACTGTCAGTGTTTAATGTTAACTGTATGCACCAAGGGTCTGAGAGTTACGCAATTTCAATTCTCTGTATGTATGTGCTGTACATGTGGCAGAATTGACAATAAAGCAGACTTTGACTTTGACTTGACTTTTGAGTTTAGCATTAAGATTCTGCTCATTGTGATTATTTTACCACCATGTGTGAGTTTGTTTGATTTTGCGCTGATCAGATTGACTTGAGACCATGGACGACCTATGGCTAGATTTACTAACAGCTTGTACCAGCGCAAACCTCTTTTGGCGGGTCAGGATTTACTAAAGATATGCAATGAAACATGAAAATGAAACAGTGTTGACACATTTTAGGAAAGCAATGATGCTTAATTCATGTACTTGGGTGGATTTTGTACCTCAAATTCCATTTATAAAATTAATTCCATATAAACTTAATCCCACTGTGATTCCGATTGATCAAGAGTACTTGTAATTGGATTAAATTAGATTTTAAAATATTTGTAATCAGAATACAGTTACTTTTTAATTACACGATTACATATTCATACAGTAGCAATACATTATTCATAGTTTATTGATTCTCCCTAACTGCTCTTTTTCATCTTTTAAATGATCCTTTCTTATACAGCTCACCACTTATTTACACTCAGAAAGTCTTCCAGTTTTGTGGACATTCACACAATAACCAGTCATTAGTCAGGTGGCCACACTGCATTCGACCACTGGATTTACAAAAATCATTTCAGGTTTAAGGAGTGTTTCAACATTGCATCAACTACTGATGAACACATTAATTTTCATTGGAATTATCACTCAGTGTGTTATTTAACCATGTATTACTATGTCTTTGGAAGGTTTTTGTCTTTCAAACACATTAAAATTATTATTTACATATTATTTATATTATTATTTATTATTTACTACGTATTTACATATAATGCAGTGATTCCTAAACTTTTTTTTGTCATCCTCCAACTAATTTTACTTGAAGTACCCCTGAGATTTAAAATACATTTTATAAAAATTAAATATCACATTTGCTTGTTCATGGCTCTCTGACGTTGGTCACATGACATCCAGGTAAATAAATAAAATATTTAATTATTTTAGTGTTTTATTTTGATTTGATGCTATTTTAAAATGATTTATTTTAATTTTACATTTTTATAATTTAATTAATTATTTGTTTTTTTAATTAAGCTCACAAACCTCCTGCAGTTCCTTCAGTTTGGGAAACCTTGATGTAATGTCATGTTTAAAGCACTTTACTTAATGAGTATTTTTTTCTTACTCTTTGTATTTTTATATCAATATGGTACAAGATCATCCAATGTGATAAACGAGTAATCAAAAAGTAGTCTGATTATATTACCTAAAATGTGTAAAGTAATGGATTAAGTTACTAACTACAATTTTTGTCATGTAATTTGGAATCCTTATTGCTTACATATTTTTCAAATAAGCACATTAACAATCAATTTACAAACAATCAAATTGCACAATAACAATTTTTTTTTTTTTTTATTGCTTTGAATTTTTTTTAGCTGCACTGATGATTGACGCTGATGTTTGACACAACTGTTATTCTCAAAAACGGTCCAAGGACAGCAGTCCAACAATTACAGAACTGCAGCACTAACAAACGCCAAGCCAAATTAAAACATCTTCGACTGTGTATTCAGAATCTTTCAGCTACTTATGAGTGGCCTCGTGCAAGCCGAGTTGTTGTTCCAAAGATTTCATTCACAGATGTTTGCACAAGTGGTTTGGCCATCCGAAGCTTTTCTGCTCCTCTGTTGATCTCATTCCGGTCGCAGGTCTCGGAGCGCACAGGTGTGGATTGTCCAGCCGTGTCATGTGGCCCAAATCGTCTGTATCCAGAACATACAAAAACTGCCACATGCTCCCAAAGCACTCTTGTTTAATGTTTTATTTTTCAACCTATCAGATGGGGTTAAAATGGGAAGTTCCAAGCAAAACAGGTTGCGTTTACACTTGGGCCAGTGTTACAGTGATCACAAGCTTCTCCTTTGACATCTTCACAGTACACACATGAGAAGTGTATTAGTAGGTTTTCTTCCCTACATCCACGTGAAGATTTATTTTCCCCTTTTTGCTCTCTTAAACACAGGTTTAATCTGATAATCTGCTTTTAGGATCATAGCCTTATTGTTACAGGACTAGAATCAGTACAGTGGCAGTACCAAGGTATATTACTCTGTATCAAAGTAATGATACAGAGTACATTCATATATTCAATTGTATTAAATGATTACCTTGTTAGGTAATACCATTTTAAATGACACTTCAAGTAATTCAAAGAATAAAAGATTACACTTTACAATAGGCTTCTGTACTTAATTAATACATGAGTAATGATGTGAAAAAAAGATTTAAGCATAAAGGAGTACTTGTGGAAATAACATACTTTAAAAGAATATACTTAAGTGTGAACTGAATGTAATGTTTTCAGATGCCTAATTACATGTTATTTTTAATAAAGATGTATTATAGTTATAGTAATTTGTATTACAGGTGCATCTCAATAAATTAGAATGTCGTGGAAAAGTTCATTTATTTCAGTAATTCAACTCAAATTGTGAAACTCGTGTATTAAATAAATTCAATGCACACAGACTGAAGTAGTTTAAGTCTTTGGTTCTTTTAATTGTGATGATTTAGGCTCACATTTAACAAAAACCCACCAATTCACTATCTCAACAAATTAGAATACTTCATAAGACCAATAAAAAAACATTTTTAGTGAATTGTTGGCCTTCTGGAAAGTATGTTAATTTACTGTATATGTACTCAATACTTGGTAGGGGCTCCTTTTGCTTTAATTACTGCCTCAATTCGGCGTGGCATGGAGGTGATCAGTTTGTGGCACTGCTGAGGTGGTATGGAAGCCCAGGTTTCTTTGACAGTGGCCTTCAGCTCATCTGCATTGTTGGGTCTGGTGTCTCTCATCTTCCTCTTGACAATACCCCATAGATTCTCTGTGGGGTTCAGGTCAGGCGAGTTTGCTGACCAATCAAGCACAGTAACACCATGGTCATTGAACCAGCTTTTGGTACCTTTGGCAGTGTGGGCAGGTGCCAAGTCCTGCTGGAAAATGAAATCAGCATCTCCATAAAGCTTGTCAGCAGAAGGAAGCATGAAGTGCTCTAAAATTTCCTGGTAGATGGCTGCGTTGACTGTGGACTTCAGAAAACACAGTGGACCAACACCAGCAGATGACATGGCAGCCCAAATCATCACTGACTGTGGAAACTTCACACTGGACTTCAAGCAACATGGATTCTGTGCCTCTCCACTCTTCCTCCAGACTCTGGGACCTTGATTTCCAAATGAAATGCAAAATTTACTTTCATCTGAAAAGAGGACTTTGGACCACTGAGTTCTTTTTCTCCACAGCCCAGGTAAGATGCTTCTGACGTTGTCTCTGGTTCAGAAGTGGCTTGGTAGCCCTTTTCCTGAAGACGTCTGAGCGTGGTGACTCTTGATGCACTGACTCCAGCTTCAGTCCACTCCTTGTGAAGCTCTCACAAGTGTTTGAATCAGCTTTGCTTGACAGTATTCTCAAGCTTGTGGTCATCCCTGTTGCTTGTGCACCTTTTCCTACCCAAATTCTTCCTTCCAAAATTCTTTGATTAAAAGATTAAATTCTTTCATGAGCTGTCCTCAAAATTATTATTTTTTTTAAATGTTTTACTTTACATGTAATGAATCTAAAATATATGAAAGTTTCACTTTGTGAAATAAGTTACAAGAAAAAATGAACTTTTTCACGACATTCTAATTTATTGAGATGCACCTGTACATGTTGTGTAGAATTATATATACTGTATAATTAAGTGCATTTCTTTCCTAATCATGAAAATCACCTTTTTATGCATAATGCATATTTTATCAAATTATGGTATATATTGTATGTGAATTAAAAAACAACTACATGCAGTATTTTTTTTTGTTTACTTTTTACCTACTTTAAATATTAGCCAGCTTCCATTAACATTTTACATGAGTTCTTATTATTAAATTGAGATGTTGAAATATCTCTTTCTTTCTGTGATAAATGTGTCAAACCATAAATACACAGATGTATTTTTTGTTTGTCACATAACCTGACACAGAACATTAACTCCACATGCTTGTAGTGTTTGTGCCAGTGGATGTGACTTTGCTTGACTTGCCTTTAAAACACTACATTCTTACAGGAATTATAGTTATTGATTCTATTCCCATATGATTCTGTAAGAAAAGCTGCTGGTGGAACCAAAAATTCAGTAGCTGAAATCAGGAAATGCCTGGGCCGGTCTTCCAGAGACTAAGAACTAAACCAGACCACACTCACTCAAACGCTTCAGCAGACGTTATTGTGCACTGGGTAATACTACGCGCTGCTTCTGGTCCAGGAGAACATGGAAAAAGGAAGATGCATGGACCGGTACATGACAGGGTTTTGTGTAGATGTGCCATGTTTTTCTTGCCAAAGCTTTGCTGTTTTATGCGCCAAAATATCATATGGCAGTAACAGCAAAACATGCCAGAACATAAATAAAGAGTCTGTTTGAATTAACGGTTGTAGGTAAATGTACTTGTTTCATAATTCTAAAAAGAGACTAAATAATGTCTATTTTCATTTTAAAGGGATAGTTAACCCCAAAATGAAAATTCTGTCATTTATGCTTTCCTGTAGCTCAAATGGTAGAGCATGGCGCTAGCAACGCCAGGATCATGGGTTCGATTCCCAGGGAAAGCAAGAGCTGATAAAATGTAAAACTGTAACTTGAATGCAATGTAAGTCGCTTTGGATAAAAGCGTCTGCTAAATGCATAAATGTAAATGTAAATTTACTCATCCTGAATTTGTTCCTCAAAACCTGTAGTTTCTTTCTGCTGTTGAATATAAAAGAAGATATTATGAATAATGCAAGTAACCAAACAGTTTCTGGTCCCTATTGACTTCCATAGTATTTTTTTCCCCATAATATGAAAGTCTGTGGGGACCTGCAACTTTTTGGTTTAACACATTCTTCATAATATCTTGTTTTATGTTCAACAGCAGAAATAAATTCTTACAGGTTTGGAACAACTTGAGGGTGAGTGAATGATGACCATTTTCATTTTTGGGCGAACTCTCTCTTTAAAATACCAAAATTTGTTAGTTGTTTGGTCTAAAATCTAGTTTCATGGATCCAGGTACAAAGCACTTTGAATATATGAATGAATTTGTTTTGAGCTGTGGGAAGAGATGGGTCAGTCAGGAATACAGTGAACTGGATTTCCAAAAATACAGTGGGCGGCCTCTCTTTAAGTCTCATTGGCCTGTGGATGCTTATGTCAGAATACGTTGCAGCAAACGAAATAGCATAATAACATATACTCTTAACTGTTTCTGCCATATAAAGACAGTAGTCTATAGTGATTATAATTAACATAATTTAAGAACAACAGAAGTTAATAGGAGGTCTTCATAAAAAAATATAGGCTACTAGTTAGTGTGTGCGTGTGTAAATGTGAAATTCAAATGTGAGTAATGATGATTCATAACCTCGGTTCATCTCTGTCTGAATACAATTTCAATCCCATCACTGTTGTCAGTAAGATTTTTCATGTTTTTGAAAGAAGTCTGATGCTCACCAAAGCTGAAGGCCTATTTATTTGATAGAGTTAAAACAGTGATATTGTGAAATATTATTATAATTTACAATTTATAAGTTACTATTTGCTATTTGAATATATTTTTAAATGTAATTTATTGCTGTGATCAAAGCTGAATTTTCAGTCACATTATCCTTCAGAAATCATTCTAATATGCTGATTTGCTGCTCAAGAAACATGTACTATTATTATTAGTATCAATGCTTATCAATATTATTATCAAGCATCCAAATACTTTTTTTAATTCAAATTTTGATCACACAAATATAATTTGTAATAACTTTTTTATTATGAAAGCAGAATGCAAAGTTATACATGTTGGCTATACCAGCACTAAATGGACATGAAAAAAGTCTACAGTGGTTCATGTGACTGCTTCCACTCACAGACTAAGTGAAAGACAGACTATTCTTTCAGTCTCATGTAAACAAACCTTAACTGAATATAACCCTCAAATGAAATTTAGAAAAAACGCCTCTTTGTTTTATTCTTAGGCATCAGACATAGTCTCCAGCCAGGATACACCCCACACAAATCACACTATTAAGCACACTGTCTCCTTATTAGGAAACAGACGATTGTTCTGAGCTCCCTTTTGGAGGCATGGTGTTCTAAATGTGTATTCTTTGCAAGGGAAGTGGACTTGAGCAGATCTGTGTTTATAGAACATTCAAAAGCAAATTGTCTAGTCAAGTGGGCACTCAGAAATGACAAGATGGCTACAATAGCATCCCAAGAGCCACCTTTCCTAAGAACGAGTTTCTCAGGCTTCAGAGAAAATAGAAATACCCCCATCACATGTTTTGATATTCGGACTCTGTCTGTTGGATTGTTGAAGTTCTGCTGACGTCATTTCCGCTCTGTCGTAATTATACACTCATATATTATGTACTGCAATATCCTTAAGCTCCTATGTCTTTAATAAAATACAAAGTTTTGTCATTTCAAATCATCATGGTGACAATGGAAAGTTTAATGAAATATGAAGTATATGTTGCTTCCAAAAAAATGTATTCTTTTATTTTTTTTTTTTTTTTTTGAATGATTTTTGCAAAAACAGCACTTTTAATTTTCTTTTTTTCGTCTAATATTTATATTTAATTTTATTTCAGCTTTATTTCAATAAAATTTAGATTTAACAACGCTGATTAATGTTTACCGAATTTTGAGCTAGATTACCATTTTAATTAACATTAGAATCACCATTTTAGGGGGTTAATTTCAACTGTACATGGATGCAGTGGTGTAGTCTAGTTTTTTTGTAGTGAGTATACTGTGATTTTTTTTCCTTCCCAGCCTCATACTCACCCGTCCCAGAGCAGCCTCTCATAAGCACCACCACACTCACTAAACAGGGCTCTACGCTTACTTTTATTTTTAGGAGCACTTGTGCTGCCAATTTAAAAAAAAAAAAAATTAGGAGGACAGTAAAAAAAAATTCAGGAGCACCTTCTGCTCAATAACAAAAATTAGCCTTCCTCTTAAAGACTCCTTAAAGTGATTTACAGGGGCATTTTTTCTAACTTTATTTGAAGTATTATCTTTTGTCAAATTCAAAAGTGTATTTTTATAAGCTTTTTTCAAAATTTCTAATTAAAACAATGCAATAAGAAGAATAGGTTACCGATCAAATAAAATCAGTATTAACTAAATTAATTTGCACTACAGAAGTGGCACAGAAGAACACAAAACTGGCTTGTAGGTATTTACAGACATTTAATGAGGCTCAGAGGTGAAATGAATGCAATTAAATTCATAAATTCATGTTGAGATTAATGTTTTAAATATTAAATTTTGAATATAGAAATATTCAATGATTTAAATAACTGAAATGAAACTAAAACTGCCATTAGGTGGCGGCAAGTTACTGATTTTATCACTGAATCATTCATTCAATTGATTCGTTCGAACAGCTGATTCATTCAAGAACAAAGCATTCTGCATACTATCCACCCTAACTGCCCTAAATAGTATTGGAAATTACTAATATCATATTAAGGATGGATAGTATGCACATTTGGGACTCAGGCAGTGACTGTCTTTATGAATGAGTAATTGAATTGACTCACTAGATTCGTTTAAAACGCAGATTCATTCATAAACGAAACAACGCTGTGTTTGAATGGAGATGCGCAGCGGCTCAGTTGTGAGCCCAATCCCCTGCTGTTACAGTTACGTTAATGATAACGTATACTCTACTACGTACCAGGTAACATTACGATAGCATCGGCCTCGTTTCTGTCATCTGTTTGCAGTGTGTCACCTGAAGCAGCAGCAGCTTCAGGGGCAGGCTTACGAAAACACTGAAAGTAGTTCGTTTTATATCTCCTTTAGTGATTCACATCAGTTATTTCAAGCTTAGCAATAGTCGTCAACAGAAATACTGCGTGATTATCAAAAATACGGTGCTTCGCAACACAGACTGGGTGAATTTATGAATGAACGTGTGAAAGGTCTGTCACAAAACGATGTTGTTAGGTATCCGCGTGCTTTTTTAAGTGGGTATACGCAAATCCTTGACCTTCCCTAGTGGGTATACGGCGTATACCTGCGTATCACGTAGACTACACCACTGCATGGATGTCAATAACAATCCCATTTTGGGCATAGAATATATGAGAAACTTTAAGATTTAAACCGAAAAACAGGATGTCCAGATGAAATACTCTTGTACTGAATAGTTGCACCACACTGCTTTTGTTTAAGCTTAGGACTTATTTTAAAGCAAGTTTTATCAAAACAAAACAAGTCGAATCAGCTCATGGAGGTATTAATGCTAATACCACCCAGTTGAGCTGCAGAGATGTGCACTACATATACTTCACTCATAAGCAGAGGGTGTGATCTTCAGCATTACTATATCAGAGATGCTTTTATTATCAAAAAGAACAGTTCACCCTTTCTGATTAATAATTTTACTACAAATCAGAGTAGTTCAAGTTTAAACAAAAAGAGTTCAGATAGCCTCTTTAAAAATTATGACAGACATTTAAGTTGCAGTAAATTAAAATTGTATACAATATAGATGTTATTTTGAACAATTCATTATTATTATTATTATTATTTTTATTTTTTTTGCCTGTTCTGACCTCAATTTTGTACCATAGTGGATAATTTGTGAACTAACTCATTTTGACGTTTGCATCACATAATCATTTCCATATGTATGGATCTTCTGATATAGTAAACTTGCTCGGTAGCACACCTGATACAGCATTGCACATGCAATGTGGAGCACTTTGCTATGAGTCTGTGAAACCTGAGTCACAATAAAAAAACCTCTAGGGCTTGTAGAAGCTAAAATGGCATGGTTGCTTCAGTCTTTTTTTATATCGCGTTTGGTTTTGTTAACACTACCGGTTAGGTTTAGCGTAGGTGATATGTTACTTTTAAACACAACAGAGCATTAACTTTTTAGCCCCACTCAGCAGACATTTCATTTCCAAACAGCTGCAATATGTACAACAACCATCATAACAAAACAGTGCCAGATTCAAGTTAATCTGTTTCAGATAAAACTGAACATGCTTTTAGCTCCACTTACTGGACATTTCACTTTGAAAGTGTTGTAAAATGTGCAAGAATCAACGTAATACCATATTGCAGAAATGAAACTATCAAAGTTGTGAAAGTTTCAGTATGAAATGGTCAGCTTAAATTAAATGGTTTGTACCTTTGTTTTTAAATAACCAATAGGTTCTAGTTGCATCACAGACATTAACTATGATATGCTACTTGCAGGCTTTGTTATGGGGTGGGGCAGTCTCATTAGAAAGCATCTGATTGGACAGAAATCTGAGCAGTGCAGCATGAGCCATCAATATATATATTTTTTTCAGAAGAGAAAGACTGTAATTTTTGCATTAACTTTTTAAAGGTTTTGCTAGCAGACAACTTAAAAGAAAATATACATGGTCTTAAAGCAACAAACAATTATTTCACTTGAACAAAATACTTTATTGTAATAAAACATCTTATGCTGAGACGACTATGTCTGTTTACAGGTTGACTACTACAAAAACAATGTGCTGCTGAAAGTCATTGTGCTCAACCAGCCCGACTCTGGCAACCAATGACATGAATTTGGGGTGGGACTATCTGTTTGTTTGACCAATAGCACGTGGGAGTGTTTGGGAAACTTTCATTGCTTTTGCAATTGCGTTTGGTGACGTTAGTGACCCAGCAATTACACACCTCACTTTTTAAATACTACGATTAGTCCATGTATAAATGAAGCATTTAAATGAATATGTTCTAGTGTATTGTTTGCTAAATGTTATTCAGACTGATGAAGCTCTACCTCCATCCTAGGTAGTGCAAGGTGAGATCCAACTCAAATGACTGTACAAAGGGTGGATGTTTCTCTTTATCTGCAGAGTCAGAGGAAGTTGAGGTGCTAAAAGCAGGACAAAATCAATCACTCTGCTGCTCTCGGCTTGTCTTCTTCTGATGTGCAGAACTGTGTTAGGTTTTCTCACATCTCTGGCATTATATTCAGTGGCCTTGTTCACCACACACTAAACAACAGTATAAAACACATGGAAAATGAACAGATGCCTCTTAAATTAAATGTAACCACCCTGATGTTTATCAGCTATATTATGAATGGCTCAAATTCAGCTCATTGTTTAGTTTGTGCAGTCAGGGATGGGAGTGTAACATAAGAGCTTGGTGCTGATCGTGTTTATGAATTGCAAATGCGTGAAACATTCATGAGACATGCATGAATGAGATGTTTCATACTGCAGTCTTTAACACAATGAATCTCAGAAGCTCTCAAGAGTCTTTTAAACATTTTGAAGATGCAGAGACACTAAAAACTCTCAATGGACCTTAACGCACACAGGAAAATCTGCAGTGCCTTTAGGTGATTGCTTTCATTTGTCCACATCAATCAACTGATTAAAAGCAGCCTTCCCTGGAAGTGGGAACTATAAATTATTTGGGTTGAATATAAAAGAATATTAAGGATTATTAAAATATTGTTTCATTTATTCAAACTTTTGTACTGTAATTGAATGTACCTCTGTGCACTTTTTGTGCAGCACCGTTTTTACGTACCTTACTGCACGTTTCGCTGCAGTTTCAAAGAGAAATGGCACTAAAATACAGGTTCAATACGTGAACCCTGGCACATTTTTATTACGTTGGTATAGGTACGTATTGCTGTGTTTTTATTACGTTGCTTCAGGTACATATCGCAGCGGTTCAGAATTCAAATATCCGGGGACTGTCGCTAAAAGTTAATGCTCTATCGTGTTGGAAATATGCCCTACACCAAATCCAACCCTAAACCTACCCGATTGTGTTAACAAATGCAAAACTGAAAATGTATTTGTTGATGCAACCATGCCATTTGAACTTCCTTCTATGCAGTTTTGAACTGCTTTGTCGAACCGTAGATACACGGGATTCGAACCTTGGGATTCGGAGCTCCTTGCCTCTCAAGTATGTCTCCGTACTCCGTGAGCTACCGAACAAACCTACTGTCTATGAAAACCCATAGATATGAAGCTGGATATGTGCGATGCTAACGTTCAAAAGCATCTGTTTTCAAATCTCCCAGTATAATAATATTGTTTTGAAGTCATAACATGATATTCTTCAAGTAATTGTGCAAAAATTATGCTTTATTAATCGAAACTCTGTAAATTTGTGTGAAAAGGAATAAAACGTGTCAGAGCTTTACTGCCTCTAGTGTTCATTTCTTTTGGAAACTGCAGTGATATGTACTTATTGGTACATATTTCGCATCTCGCTAAAAAGTGCACCCATGTACATAAATGCCATGAGACCAGGTAGACAATTAATTATATTTGAAAAGAAAAAAAAATCCAGCAATTGTAATGCTGACTTTCATTGATCATATAGGCATTAGTGATCAGTAATGCCCATAAGATCAGGTAAAGTCTTATGTACAAATGGCCATTTTCCACAGAACAGAATTTATTAGAGTTAAGATTTTAGGTTAGATAGTCCGGTTTTGAAATGCAATGTAGGTATATTGAACCAGATGCTCATTTGTCCTCCTTTTATCGCTATTTTATATAGAATTTAAACAAACAAACAAATAAAGACATGTTAATGTTAAGTTCAAGTTGATTTAAACTGACATACATGTTAAACACAATATTGTTAGTATGGACTATGTTGCTCTATTACGCCAAGCATTGCTTCTCCGGTCAACTTCGTTTCTGAATGATTGAGTGTTTTTGAAGGAATTGAGTAAGCAGGGTGCGAACTACGGGGGAGCTAGGGGGAGCTCGGCTCCCCTTGATAAGACATGGGCTCCCCTGAAAACATGATTTGTGAAATTTTGGGGGGTCTCAAAAAATATTGACAATGTGTTATTTTGACATGCAATTTCAGTTTTGTGTAATGTGATCATGCACGACGGCGATTTAAACCTAATTCACTTCAATAAAGATAACTATACATGCTATTCTTGTCATGAGCATCAAGGTGTGGGGGCGCTGCGGTGCAAATTCCACTCATGTTTAGTACATGTTAACCAGTGTTACCAAGTCTGCGGTTTTCCCGCGGAATTGGGCTACTTTAACACTCTTTCCGTGGGATGTTTTTTATGTCCGCGGGTTGAGGCGACCCTAATAATGTGATATTTAGCCCCTGGAATGCGACTTTTACCAGGGGAACCCCGCCAAAAATGTGTATTTTACCCCTGGAATACGATTTTTACCAGGGGATCCCCCCCGAAAAGCCATTGGGCTACTTTTGGGCTAGTTTTGAGTAGCAATTGGGCAGGTTTTGCTGAGAAAACCTGGCAACCCTGATGTTAACTCAAAGATTCATAGAAAAAATATAAACGTTGGAGGCTGTTGATCAGCACGCAAAGTCCTTGAAATCCATTCTGAAGTTAGCATCATATAGCATCATATAGCCACCATGACCAAAGTCCAGTTTGAAAACTGTTATTATAGACTACTTGTGGGTGGCTGTTTGTTGTTTCACCTATCAATTCGTGTTGATAAAGTATAATAGGGTAAATCCAGTATAGTGATTTATCCTATATAGTGCTCGCATAAAGCAAGTAGTGCATACACTTGTAGCTGTTATGTATATTTGTAAGTCATTGTAAGTCCACGCGCAAGTGCACAACCCCCCCCCCCCCCCCCCCTCCCTTTATAAAAAAATAAAAATAAAAATAAAATAAGTGGGCTCCCCCAAAGTCCACGGTATAGTTCGAACACTGCGAGTAAGTCAATGATTCAATAGGCCATTCACAAAGATAGCTGCATAAACTGCATACTAGTATTAGTACTATTCTTACTGTTTTAGCATATAATTTTCGTGGAGTGTTGGAGTGGAGTGAAATGGAGTGTAAATTCAAATCAGAGTTCTTTGGATGTATTCTTGGTTAGCAATAATATAATAAGATAAGTTGAAATGGGTTTCTAAAAGTTTCGTCTTACCTCACTTGCATGAATGTCCGTAGTCATCATTTGTGACTAAAACTAGACGAAAATAGTCATGTAATTTGACTAAAATAAGACTAAAATGCTCAGACTTTTAGTTGATTTGACTAGACTAAAAAGAGTTGTACTAAAACATAAAAACTAAAATGACACTCACAAAAAGACTAGACTAAAACTAAAATTCACTTATTTCTGCCATAAAACTAGCAAGCTAAGCCAGTAGTAGTACTGACAGTGTCGTGTAAACATGACTCAAGATGCAAAAAGAGGATGAACAGACAAACGGATTCAACTGAGTGAGTCATTTACGCTGGAAGCGCTCCGATTGATTCATACTCGTGACTTCGATCATTCAGTTCAAGTGATTCACTGGCAAAAAAAAAAAACGGATCAAAAGTACGGAGCTTTTCAAAACTCAGAATCAGTTCAACCATTGCGTCGCAAAATGATTCACTGTTTCGAAGTGCTCCAATCAGATCGTGCTCCAATGAATCATTTGATTCAGAACAGAACTTCAAAATGTGTCTTCGAATCATTTGATTTAGAATGGGACCAGTGGGTTAGTGAATCATTTGATTCAGATCGAGACTGGAGCACACATCACGGATCATTTGATTTAGATCGGAACTTCAGAGCAGGTTCGTGAAACAATTGATTCAAATCAGAACTTCGGAGCACGGATTGCTAATCATTTGATTCAGATTGGTACTTCGGAGCATCGCAGATCATTTGATTCAGATTAGAACTTCAGAGCACGGATCCTGAATAATTTCAGTCAGATCAGAATTTCAGAGCGGGTTTACAAATCATTTTGAGAGTCCTGATCTGTAATGATAGTTCACGAATCAATATTCAGATTGAAACTTCGTAGCGAGTGTGGATCACGAATCATTAGATTGGAACTTCGGAGCGGGTTCGCAAATCTTTTGATTCAGAACGGAACTTTGGAGTGTGGATCGCAAATCATTTGATTTTGATCGGAACTTCAGAGAGGGTTCATGAATCATTTGACTCAGATGGGGACTTTTCTTTTTTTCTGATTTCTTTTTTATTAAATGAGTATAAAACATCAAAGGCAGTAGAGTAATAAAAGCAAAATAAAAAGAAAAAAAAAGTATACACATTCACAAATCCCTTAAGGAAATTAACCTTGGTTTTACTATAGTAAAAATGTAGTAAACATGTTTTTTGTATAACCACAGTTTTACTTCAAATACCATGGTTAAACTATGGCTAAACCATGGTTAATTTGTGGTTGCCAAGGTTTTACTATAGTAACCATGTTTTTTTGTTGTTGATTTTTTAGTAAAACTATAGTTTCCAAAGTCAGACATCAATTGTTATGATTTTCAAGGGTGTAGAATTTGGTAGAGATGCTATTATATGTCCCCACCAATATCCAGTGTCTACTAAATTGACCCTAGCAATAATTTTGATCAAACAATTAAATGTCTGTTGTCTGCCGTTATGTCCCCACCAATGCCAAAATCAAACTTACACCCTTGCTATTTTAGCATTTTTTTAAAGAACTAGATGCTATTCTATAGTACTATTCTTATTATTTTAGCATATCAATTTAGTATTTTTAGTATAGCCTATCTTTTTCATATCAAATCTTACTATTTTGAACGAATTGGTTGAATCAAAGATGGATTTTGTTGATAATTAATTGATTTGATTTATTCGAATTGCATTTGCATTTCTGTCACTAGATTATTTTTCAGTTTTTATTCTGGCGCTAAATCCTTCACGGAAATGTCCTCCTTTTTGTTGTTAAATAAATAGCCACCCTTGTTTGAAAGGGCTTGTAATTTTGTAGTTGTTCAGTGTTCTGAAGGGACGTCCATTCAGGTGAAGCTGTGTTTCCTTTGGCAGACCGTCATAAACATATCTGGGCAGATTTGTTTTATCCAGATAATGATGATGTAGTGATAGATAAGCTGTGTTGAAGTACTAAATGACTCAGTTGGGCTTTTCTATGAATGATTAATGTAATGGGTCCTCAATTGAAACCACGGGAGTGCACACACAATTACATGGTTCACTATCTGTGCAAACTGAGGTTCACACAGCTGCGCAATACCATTGTCAGTCCAAATACGGATCTGTTCAGATGCAGTTCGGTAAGTTTCAAGACTGATGATTGCATTTTATGACTAAAAATACATTTTCTGGAGTCAGAACAGTTTTTTGAAAACAAGTTTGGCACATATGACATGTCGTAAGTTCACAAATGTTATGTCAGCTTCAAGGTATGAAAAATGGGAGAATAGAAGATTTTGTGTGGATGAAGCTTGAATGATGAACTGAAAAGAATGAGAGTAACCACATATCTGGGAGGATGAAGCAGCGGGAGTTGCCTGAAATAGTGTAGCAGAAACAATATAATGTATATTTTCCTATTATTATCTGTCAGTATGGTTACAAGTATTACTTAATTAAATGGTGATCTGTCTCATCTGTCCACTTGAGACACGTCTTAATACCAGGTGTAAAGAGGAACTGAGAGATGGGTTACAGGGGCTGCTTTGTCTTTTGCCATTCAGTTCATAGTGCTGAAAGTACAGAATCGGGCTTTTAGAAAGAACAGAACATGTTGCTTTTGTGAAAGGACAAGTTGTGCCTGATGCAAATGCAAGGACATGATGAGGATTCTGGGATGTTCATGTCTGTGTGCACTTTAGTAGGAATGATGCAGATGACAAGATCTCAATCTGTCACTTTCTCTTTCATTTGGCATCTTCTGATGGCAAAAGAAACTCAAATAAGCCTGTCTGTAAGTGGCTCTTGCCAACACCGAATGCACATTCATATAAATAAGATGAAATGAATAGAGATACTTTAAAGGCATCATTGTGGCAACTGTGTAAGGCATTCAATATGTTTATTATATTGTTTATTTCTATATCATTATACATAAAGGATTATTTTAGCTAACTAAAACTAGTAAAAGAAATCACATGAATTACTTAAAATAATGAAATTAAATGTAAACTCAAATAAATAAAAATATAACTTTTTATTTTAGCTAGTTTCCAAGACATTTCTCGTTTTCATTATTAATTGAAAATTAATCAAATTAATTAAAGTATATATAGACACATTTTAAAACATCAAAAACTGACAAAAACATAATATAATTATTACACTTGAACTAAAATTAACATGAAAACAGAAACTATAAAAATAAAATCTAATTTAAAATAGTAACAAAACTAAAAACTTAAACTCTTGTGTTCTGTCTGTTTTTTTTTTAGTCCGTCTGTGTCACTTTTGTTGTTTTTTCAGTTTCTTACAAAATGAGCACTTGGTCTTTTAAGATGCTCTGGCAAGTTAAGCATCAATAATGCATTTTTTTTTTAAACCCCTGCATCCCATTGCACTCCATCTCAATGTTTTTGAATACACAAACGTATGCCATGTGAATGGCTCCATGTGCAATTTGTGCTATATCCTCACAGCAATTGTGTTTTTTTGGTAACACTTTTGTTTTATACAGTGTCCTTGTTACATGTTACATGTCCTCACTGCAGTAACAGTAAATAATGCATAAGTACATGCAACTAAAGCCTTTTCCTAACCCTATAGTAAGTACATGTTACTAGATGTAAAATTCCACTGTAACAAATGCGCCCTAACATGAAGAGTAACTGTTGTTATTTAGCATGCTTTTTAAACTGTACTAAACAAACATGTTACAGCCTTGCTGCACACACCTCATTGCATTTATTTTCAAGATTTTTGCCCATTACTGTGTTTGAGAAAATCTCAGCTCTTAAGCTGTAGTTAAGCTGTGAGAGCAGGATGTGTTCTTACCGTCTGCCCGGCTTATCCAGACTCCACAGCGCGTCTGTTCAGCTGACCTCTGGGTAAAAATGGCATTGATCAATATTCCAACCCTTTCTCTTTAGAAGAGTAAAGGAATGCTGTAGTTTCTGTTTATACAAAATCAGAGGCTCATCAAGGATACACACTGCATTCCTCAGTTACACGATCCTCTAGAAATCCAGGGATGCCAAAGGTGTAAAAATGTCCAAATATCCTCATATTGCATTAAACTTTGGAGACTTTTTGCCAAAACAGGAAAAAAAAGGAAGAAAATGTCCTCGCAATCTGGACTGTTAAAGTAACCAGCCTCAAAAATGAGTGTGGAAAAAATAAATATAGAAGAATGTCCTCTCAGTCTGTACTGTGATGAGCAACCAGCCTTAAATGATGAGTGCTGCGAATAGAAACCCATTAGCTGTTCTCCCAGCTAGCATTACACTTTCACACAAAAATGAGTAATTAAAGGATATGCCAACCATCTGTCACTCAAAACACCTGCAAACTATCACTCATGAAAATACATATATATATATATATATATATATATGTTTGAAGAATTTGGAAGCACTTGTTCACATAAGCAGCTGTTCATGTGCAGTTCTTTAAATGTTTACTGCGCAGGTTCTTGTCTTTCATCCTTTATATACACAACTCCGAAAGAAGTAATCACTTGGAAAACAGCTTCAAACAGATGTTTATCCAACATATTCCTCTGTAATGATTCATAAAAGTGAGGAAAAGCTGACTGCAAGTCCCTACAGAAGCCAAAATCCCATCATGCTCTCTCGGAGAGGAGCGCACGCATGTTGCCACGAACTGTCCTTCTGCGCAAACACCTCTCCTCAAACACGTCCCGATCCGAATCCCGCCGCTCTTCAGAGTTGAGTCTTCAAATACGTGATGTGGGCCCCACGCCTCATTACGGGTGAAGATTATGGAAGTTAGGTACCTGTCTGACGTGTCCCTGCCTCTCGCCGAGAGTGATCCCGTCCACTCCGGAGGATTACTGCTACCTGGTGCGCCACGCAATGAAGCAGCCCTGAAAACTGAACTGAATTAAACAGTGTTTATTTCCACTCCATGAGAGGAGAGTGTCTGACGGCGAGAGCAGCACTGTGGCGTTAGAGATGAGTTTGCTGTGCTGCTGGAGAGCTGGAGGAGAGGGAGGGTGTGAAGTGGGGGTATTGTGAAGGCGGATGGCATGTGCTTCATCCCCCTCTTTATACCACACACACCAGCTCCACCCCCTGTCCGTTGTGGACATTTACCTTCATCCTGGATATCGGTCTATGCTAGAGATGTAAACAAAACTGTGAAATCCTGCCAAAGTCATGCTAATTTGTTTATTTCTCAATTGTAGTGCCGAGCTGCATTGATATTCCTTAAACATTGTGGTTTGGGGTTGTTCTAAATCCCTAAAGGCTGGAATAAACACGACTTTTAAAATCTGAACAGGTTTTTAAAAAACTGAGGATCACACACTACCTTTAAAGCCATTCACAACAAACTCATGCAGAAATATGTGCGTTTTTACTAGGAGATGCATAACAAATGAAACAATGTATTTTAAAATCATTCTCAAAATACAGTATCAAAATGTTTTTGTTTTTTTTGCTATCACTGCCATTTTTTGTTAATATCTTGAAATAAATTTTATTTTTATTTTCTGCTTGCATGTTAATTATAATTAAAGTTTTTGCAATATTGTTGTGCATTCTTGTCATTTATATTTGTTTTTGTTGTTTTTAAATGTCTGTATAGTTTTCATTTTCATTTTAGTAGTTTATTTAGTGCCTGATGGATTCAAGCTAAAAAATGGGAGCCTGTGACCATCATACATTATCTCACTTCAGTTAATTCAGCCAAAACAAAGTCAAACTTGGCTTTGTTATTTCATAAATTGCATTTTTACAATTTCTTTTTTTTAATTTTGGCAAACACTAAAAGACGTAAAAGTCAGAGATTCTCCATTTGACTTGATGGCATCATCACTATATTTGCATAATAAATTGCAATTGGTCTTCTTTGGTATTGAACTGTCAAATTTGTTTAATGTTAACTACTATCACATTAAGCGTTGAAATTTGATAAAAAACTAAAATACATGTTATTTACTCTTTGTAATATATTTTGTATATATATTATATTTATATTATAATATTGCATGTGCAAGTGTCACAGCTCCAATAAATTATTAGGTATTACATTTGAGTTGGTTATGGTCACGTGAAGGAGACTTGTTGCATAACTTGTTTTAGTGCAGTCATATGAACAGCATGAAACCAAAAAATGAACAGGTGTTTATGAGCAATGAAGGATTCACACAATGTGTGTATTTTTGCTATTAATTTAACTGCAATCTTTGGAGAGCAGCCCGAAATTATTTACCTATTTCAAGTTACATATTGCATACTCATAAACACATATTTTTAAAACACCTTCAACAGATCTTTTCAGTTCATCTAATTCAGTACATTTATTAACTTAGCAAATTATTTTATCCAAAGTAACTTACAAATGAGGAAATTCCTCTTGACATGCACCAGGACGCCGGCGCACTGAACGCTCTTTGTTTGAACATGTGATCGTTTGTGAATAAATTAAATGAAATGGGAAAAATTAATCTTGACAAACTATATATCATTCCGAAGGTCTAAGCCTCAAGCATCGACGAAAGATCGCTGTTTTTCGATAGAAAGCTTATAAGGAATGTATTTGCTAAATTTGTGTAAGCAGTACACATCAAAACATTTATAAAAAAACGCAGTACATACCAGATTCATCCTGATAATGAGACACAAACGTATCCACTGCTGTAAATCCCGGTTTAGTTTGAGAGGTAAGGGTCCACGGAACAACATTCCATCAAGAACTTTTACTCCAACGAAACAATAACGTTGTAATTTGGATCGTTATTCATTTGTTTCAGTTTCATTTCTTCAGGGAGAGTTATTGTTTGTGTCCGTTATGGAATAAATTACGCACAAAAACAGCGTCTTGGTGGTAAAAAAAACAACAACAGTTTTGTAGCTTACAGTCTCACAGACAGAATGAGACCATCCAAAAAAAAAAGTTAAAGATAAGCGGAATATTGTTTATTTGAATTCTGGCGCTCCCTCGTGACGGCGCGTGACGCACGCTGTGACGCACCTGTCATCTGATGAGGGCGTAACTTAGCGATCGCCTTTTTTTTGCTAAATAAACCTTTTATTTTCTTTTTTTCAACATTTTTTATTTATGTGTGTGTGTGTGATGTGTGGAACATGGCTGTATCTGCATGAATACCATCTATATGAACGCACATCAGCATGTAATTACCAACTATATGACTGCTATCAGAATGCGGTCAATGACCGGCTATTATTGATGATATGGCCCATCTGTATGATTATCATCTGTATGGACGCACATCAGCGTGTGATTACTGATTGCAATCAGTGTGAATGTCTGGCAATATCAGTTTATGTCTGGCAGTGCAGAGTATTGAGTATGTAGGCTACTACATACAAAGCAAATTCTTCTTTTTTCTTTTTTTTTTCTTCTTTTTTATTACTTAAATTATTCTTATTGTATTTTTAGTGCTCAAATAAATCACTAATATGATGTATAAAATTCTGTCTATTATTATATAATTGAAAAACTATGTATAATGACTCAAATGGTTTGTGGAATTCTTCAATACATCTAGTGGTAATTTTCATTAAACTGGGGGGGGGGGGGGATATCTGGAAATATTATCAGAAAAATGATTTCAGGAATCTCATTTTTCATGGTATCTTCTTCAAATTTGAAATATAAACTCATTAGACATGTGACTTTCAACCCATTACTTTTCTGGATTGCTCCTGGACTTATGTCATGTATTTGTTTATGAAATAAAAAAAACATTCAGTGTGGTAAAACATTTTTCAAGGCACTTCAGTGTCTATAACTTTTTATTTTTTTGAGCATTATCAACTCTGGATGATGCATAGTAAAGCCTAGTGTCTTCTTTCCAAAGATACATAAATTGTGTGTGTAGCACATTATTGTCAGGAAATGTTACCATTTTAATTTAGGTAGGTCATTTTCAGCTGTGAGGCCCAAAATGGGAGTGCAGGTTAACAGGTTAAAAAAATCTCCCCTAACTGTTTAAAAGTTATCAGGAAATGTTTAAATTCTGTTGAAGCCATATCATTGATCTGGAACATGTGAGAATGACCTTTTGTTTTGTGTTTTTCCCTGTGAATTTCCCATGAATGTACAAGACTTCCTATAACTGCCGCTATAAGTAAATAACTAGAAGAATAACAAAGTGCAGTAAATGGTAAAACTATGTGTGCTATGGTGAAAAAAAAAATTTCTGTAGAAACCATTTTCACTCAGAAATTATTAAAGGTGATGTATGTCAGTTTTTGACTCTACTAAAGCATAAAAATACCATATGTTTGCAGATGTTTAAGAAACATGCTAAGTTAACACTTGTTTATCTGAAAAACAATGCTACAGTCATTTATTCTCCTTTGAAAATGTGCATTCCTAGAATCTGCACACACACTTTCTCTGAAAGAAACCTGAGGAATGATGAAAATGTGTATTTAAATATGATCAAATGTTACATACAATGAGAAAAGTACAGTTTTATTGGTAGATGAAAGGTAGTGCAAATATCAACAATTTTATACAAATTATACAAGAATTGCTAAATCAAGATGCATTAACTTTAGAAGAAAAAATACTTAAAGCTGCAGTCCGTAACTTTTACCTCTTTGTCCTGGAATTGCAGTTTCTTGCGGAATTATCTTCCGTGCGCGGGGTTGTGATCCGGTGTTCCGGCATGGCTCCAGTGTGGATGAATCTAATGTTTTGAGGTGAATGTGCAGTTGTCAGTCATCGCACCGGTGTGGATGTTTACTGTACTTCACAATCACAGATTCTAGCCTATGTCTTGGAATATATGACCCAAATAAGAATTTTCACCGTATATTGCCATCTGAACAAGTAAGTAACAAGTCTGTAGGCCTATTATTGGAAACGAGCTGGCAGCAGAAATCGCACAAAACTAAATGTTATCATTTCATATTAAGTAAACAATTTAATGATGCAATTGAAAACAAGGTAATTGATTTGATAACTAAAAACAACTAATAATAAAATTAATGCTGCGATTTCAATATTCATAAGGATTCATTTTTAGATGTCGTCAATACGTCAGTTTTGTACGTTTAAATGCTGAAAATACGTAAGTATTTGTACGTTTAGATGTCGTAAATACGTCAGTATTTTACGTTTTAGTGCCTGTAAAAACGTAAGCAAATGTACGTTTTATAGAACCACATTTTATGTAAAATACATACGAATTATCACGTTGTGTTAACAACGTCAGCATTGCGTGACTATGAGTATAGTATTAGCGTGTAGATTTCAATTTCTGTACAGTCTAATTTAAACATTTAGCACATTTAAAACTGGAATATTATTTACTATCATAAAATATATTCAGCATAAGGCTGAAGGACGTGTACAGCTAAATGAGGGGCGTTGCAATTCTGTGGATATTCACTAAGCTTTCTGAAGCCACACATTTTCTGCAGAACGACAAGAAAAACTCGTAATGTCAGGGTGAACTCTGACACAGGGACAGTCAAATCCCTAAAATGCTTAAGTGCTATGCTGTAAGACACTACAAGGTGTATATATATCCGGATTAAATCATCACTCTCTCCCAGATGAGTCTTGATTCAACATGTTTAGGTCATTATTTATCAGATACAATCTTTACAGAAAGCCATGGTTGTTTAGAACAGTTCCCATAGAAACTAATTTAGCCTGATGACTGATCTCTGGGGAGTGCCGTTAAAGCATTTTGGTCGACACAGGCCATTGTGAGTCGTGTCCATTCATAAATTCTTTTAAAGCCATGGGATGATTGTGGTACTGGGAGTGTTGTGTGTGCAGGAACATCACTGACCTGTTCGTGGATATCAGAGCTGAACCCATAACATGAATCACACACATTAGGATCCACAGATGGTTCCCTCTTCATCAAATTTTATTTTGTGTATCTACAAACAGTTTCCGAATGAAACATTGGGTGTCAAACTCCATAAACGCACTCCATTTGACAATATTCCGGATAGCATTGTGTCGAGGAGCAGACGGAAATGTACACGTGTCATGACGTGTTGCACCAGTTTTGACATCAGTGATGGTCACGAATCATTGACGTAAAAACTGAATATGAGATTTTCAGCAAATCATTTAAATTTAGCTCCACGCCTCATGGAGAACTTGGAATGTGGCATAAGAGCGATCTGGATTATATGGGTATGCTATCTGAGAACAGCTTCTGTGTGGTCTACTCAAGACATCAACGTTTGGCAGGTTAGCATGTTAACGGCTAGCCACTGTTGCCAACTCTCGCGAGACAAATAAGAAACCGCAGCTTCAAAAACAAGCCCAAAAAAATATTTTTTTGATGATTTATTATCATCAATATTATTTATTAACAATTATTTATAACTAATAAATGAGCCTGCAACATATTAAACTGAAACCACTCTTTTATCTGAAAAGCAAAAACAGAAGCTATTTTACAAAAATCAGCAAACTGCAACAAAAGTGGGAACAAAACTCATCTCCAATCACATGTGAGCAGAATAGGATTGGAGATGGAAAAGGAGAAAAACACAAGAGCTTCAAAGGAGAGCTGTAACATAGACACATATTTATAGCCTAAAATATATAGGGGCCATTCTATGGAAATGTCCATTTTTCTGTCCCTAGCCTTTACTGAAATATTACACTTGGTTACAATTTTTTATATTTTAAAATGAATCAATGTGTTATTTGAACAATTACACCTTCTTGAGTTTGTCTTTTTAATTAATTATATAGAATTACAAGCACCACAAAACTGCTCGTCCCCACAGCCATGTACAGAGAAAGAGTGCTTTATTTTGAGGTCCAAAACAGTTTTTTCTACCATTTAAAATACAATAATGTATACATAACTATCAAATAAATGACATAAAAAACTAAATGCCAAATGACAAATAGACAAATATATAAAACATATTATATTAAATTATATATTAAATTATAATATATATTAAAAAAGAAAATGTATTATATTATTTAAAAAATATTATAAAAAATATAAAAAATCATTAAGCTGTCATTTATGTGTATTCATGAAGTCAAAAGGTAATCTAATAATGTGGTCTAAGTTTAAATGTTAAAAACAGAAATACATTTTAAGACATCTTGCCATACCAGGCTATTCAAACCAAATGTATTTACTCAGTATTAGGATATGGCTACTTGTTTTTTATTACAGCCCGTGATAATTAATACATTACAAAAACATTGTAAAAAATAGGCTAAAAGAAAGTCCTCCCACTCCTCTACGTCTTCTTCTATCATCGCTTGATTACAGCGTCATGCGCCTTCTTTCTGAATGTGATTTTTCTCCAATGAGGGGGAGGAGGGGGCGGAACATTTGGCAAATTACTCTACAGCACTTATATTATTGCACTGGTTGGCTATTAACTGCGAGCAGACAGCGTGTCAATCAATGCATTGGAGAATATGGCGAACATAAATAAAGAAACAAAGTCGCTTGTCAGATTTCCCTACCAAGCAACCATATTTTTTTTAAATAAGCCCAAAAAACCGCAACCCGCGACCAGGGATTTTTTCCCGCAACTTTACAAAAAAAGAAGCCCAAAGTCGCGTATAATACGTGGACTTGGCAACTGTGCGGCTAGCCCCTGCTAACTGGATCCAAAAAGCAACTTCCTCCCATTATGGCTATTTAAAGGGACAATTCACTCAAACATGAAAATTCAGTCATCGTTGACGTACTCTCATGTTGTTCCAAACCTGTATGGGTAGACAGAAACTCATACAGGTTTGGAACAACTTGAGGGTGAATAAATGATGACAGGATGTTCATTTTTGGTTAAACTATTCATTTAATGTGAAAATATTTACATAAATCACATAATATAATATTGCTTGACATAATCGCATTAAATACTTTGCACTTTTAGAATCTTAATCTTATATTTTAAATGTCAACCTTGTTACGCTTAAAAGAATATTTAGGATTCATGTATTTGGAATGCATATAAAATTACCATCCATTTTGATAACAGTTTTAACAAACTAATATACTTAATGTGATGCATACATAAAAGAAACACATAAGATTACTAAGGTATAATACTAATAAATGGAATGTCAATAACCAGCTTTATACATTTATCATCAATGCATACAAAATATTTCCATCGCATATATTTAAAATAATTTATTATTCCTTGTTCCAGCTATTCCCTAGTGAAAAATAAATATACTAAAATGTATTTGAAATACATGCTAATTATACTACAAATACATTTGCATATTTGTACTTTATATTTGTTCTGCAATTGTACTTATGGTATACTAAACTGGTATACTTAAAGTCTGCTAAATTGGAACAACTAATTTTGTACTTAATGCACCTTAATTGTTCGTAATTAGTGCTGAAAATAAACATCAAATCAAATAGATGCGATTGTCAATAATAAAGTATGATTATTTTGAGAGGAAAAACTGACCTGTTTCTTACCAGTCATTTACATGACTGGAAAATATGCATCACATTCTGTTTATTATTATATGTCACAACCTTTTAAATGGAATTTTATATGCAATTAAAATACTTAAATCTTAAATTCAGGCATAAATATTTTTGCTGAGTGTACCTTTGAAAACATACCCTAAAATACTTGTATTTATTTAGTATGAGATGCCACACTGTTTAAACATATTTTGTCCTGATAGATAGTTTAACATTTTACAAACTTGACAAGGCACTTGCAGAATGACCCTATAGTCTTCGTTGCGTCTACGACACTAAATAGCTCAAATTATGTTTGGGTTTCTAGGAAACAAACTTTTGTTCCACTTTTTTGGAAAGCCAAAGCCGTAGAAGAGCCGCAGTATTTGGAGGCCTGAGCAAAACTGAAAAAATGTAGCATTCCTACACTCTTAATCACCGGCGTCAGTTTATCATCCGTTATTAAGATGAAGAGACGGACCTCCCTCTCTCTAATGGGAGGTCAGATTGAGCGCTGGCCAGAGGACAGGGAGCAGGTGAGGCTATGAAGAAGGCCGCAGTGGTGTAAACACCACAGTAAAGCATGAGAGCGGCCTCACAGCTGTGCAGGACTCTTAACATCTGCGGTCAGAAAAATGGAACATTGGGTTGCAGCCATGAGTGTGTATGGCCTGCTAATGATTTAAGCATTACCATTAGACTTCGAAAATGTCTAGGAGATGTGTGTACAGGAGACAGAAAGCCAGTGGGCCTGTAATGCAGCCTTCAATCCAGCGTTAGCTGGAAACTCAACAAAAGATGCAGAATCATTCCAGCAGCGTGCCAAGAAACCGTCCATTTACTTATATTTAAAGGGAAAGTTCACCCCAAAATTTTGTCATTATTTACTCACGCTTATGTTGTTCCATATGTTGGTCCTGTATGAGTTTCTTCCTTCTGTTGAACACAAAAGAAGATATTTTAAAGAATGTTGGTAACCAAGTAGTTGTTGGACTTCCATAGTATTTTTTTCTATAGAATATGGAAGTCAGTGGTACCAGCGACTGTTTGGTTACCAATGATCTTCAAAATATCTTCTTTTGTGTTCAACAAAAGAACGAAACTCACAACTTTTTGAGTGAACTATCCCTTTAAGATGTCTCTTTCCTTAAATATGGTGAGAGAGTTCTATATAACAAGGGAAAGAGAGCATGTCATACAATTTCCAGTAAATTAGCCCTCATTTTCATTTACTTTACAACAGTAATTTTTCTGATTTTAGTGTCATTTGTTAGTGGGAGGCTATTTTACTGCCTATTTAAATGTCTCCATAAATGTTCATTTGAGCTCAGTGGTCACATTGTTCTTAGTTTAGTTAAAACAAACATAATAGTAAAATAAAATACATAATTAAATATTATCTCTGATGCATTTCTGAACGTCATATCACGACGACAAAAAAGCATGTGTTGAAAGAATAAAGAAATCACACAAAAAGAAAACTTCAAGCTAAAAAGAATAACTAAAATATGAAGTAAACTCACATTACGAGATATATAGTCACACTTTAATATATAAAGTCAAAATAAGAAAATCACATTGTGTGATTTAAAGTTGCAAGTATCAGAAACACAATACAAAGTCACAATTATAAAAATCAATGTTGCAAGTTCAAAAAATAAACACATTTTGATATATCAAATTATAATTACGAGACATAAAGTTGCAATAGTGAGATATGAATTTACATTTGTTCTTTTTTACTCTGAGGCAGAAATGGAGGTTACAACTTTTGATAGTCCACTTTATACATTCTACTAACTAGAAATACTAGTGTAATGTAGCTTGAAATGGAGCAGACGAGGACGATAGTGTAGTGAACCCAGGTGCAGGTTATTACAGTGCTGATAAGACAAAACGTCCTGGACGAGAAATAAATCATAAACATTAGCATGACCAATGAGACTGGACTTATCCGATATGTGGAACATTAAAGACGGGTCTTTGTGAAGGATGCATGAATCAGGCCATTAAACTCCTCTTAAGTTAAAACAATAGTATTGTGTTGTTTAAAAATTAATATAGGCTACTGTAAGACTGAAAATATATTTTCTTCCCCTGAGATACATTTTGGCACAAGAAAATACTGTTTCAGTCTTTTTACTTAAAAATTTCATGTTTAGTTCATTGTTACTTGCCATTTCTTTATCATTTTTTTGTGAAATTTACAAGCAGTTTTTAAGTGAAAACTGTTTCAAAGTAAATCTTAAGCCATTTTTACTTTTTTCCGTACACAACGCATAAAGCTATCCAAAAGAAATAATTGGGACGTGATATACCACTTATCATACAAAACCATGAGAACTTTCTCAGAATGTGCTGATTATATCTAAAGATGTTCTCTAGCTATTCATCTTCAACAGACTTGAGGCGTCTTCAGAGATAAAGTCAGATTTATAGTGATATTGTGTTGCATAAAGGGTCAAACAATCTGTGTTAGTCCTATTGTGAACAGCATGAAACAGATGTTTTTGGTATCATGGAGTGGCTCTGTCACATGAGAATATGATGACAGATTTATAATTATCTTAACGCAAGCTGTTTCTATTAAGACATTTCTTCAGACCGAATGAATCTTTAAACCCATTTTTGGACACCAATGTAGCGATGATAAAGAATAATTCAAATCGAACATCTGTTCTGCTTTAGGAACATTTTGTACCATTTTCCCGCTCCCGTTAATTGACATATTCCGAGATTTATACTTTGTTTCTCAGTTCACGGTAATGTTTACATACACAGAAAAGATCCTCTTGGCATTTTCAAAGTAAGCACAAGTTCACGCTGCCAAGCAGCCAAAAGAGAATCCAGTTATATTTGACTGGCCTAGAAAACCACCCTACCAACTGAATAGGTGACACTGAATATCTGAATATCGCTTTGCTCCCATAAAATGAATTTGCAGAAAGGTTAACATACAGACAGCGATACTAGGAGTTCAGGAGAAGAAAGTTCACTTTCAGGACTCAATATCTACAATCTTTTCGATTCCGAGGTTCGAGAAAAGAGTCCTTTACAAAGCCATAATATCACCCGTGGGGACTTATGCCTCATCGTTTTCTGCAGACGTCGCATCCCAGATGTTTGTATGCGCAGATATGTGTGTTCAGAAGGGTGGGGATTGTGAGTGGTCAAATTTGAGAAGTTTGGTTTCAGTGTATTGGATTCCCTCCACTCAGCACTCCGTAAATTATTCAGCTGTGGGACTGGCTTGTTTAGATTTTTATTAGCTAAAGACCAACTTCATATATTTCTCACTCTGCGTTTATCTCACACTAACAAACTCATCTTTTACACTGAGATGTGGATGATTTTGGCTCTTTGGACAGGCAGTGTAATTAAAAGCATAATAAATCAATGGTAGCGCAACACTAAAACCCAAAACTAAGTAAAACAAGACAACGCAGGCTATGATAAATCCACAAATGCCTCAAGTATGCTAATGTTTACTTCAGTTCCAACACTCGCAGCACAAATGGCTGAAATTCCATCTAGCAGAATCACTGGGTTTCTAGGCTGGTATTTGTAGTAACTGTGCTTTCTTATCTTAGCTTACTCACCCATTGAGCCAATTAAAACACCACTATTAAATCCTGAAACCAAACATAAGCAAATATGGGTCAATGGCACAGCAGTGTTCACAATTAAGAAAATAAAGAAATTAATATTAACACTTATTTTTCAGTCTTATTTTCTGCAAAATGTATCAAGTTATGTGAGTTTATGCTTAAAACAAGACAAAATATCTGCCAAATAGGCAAGATAAAGTATCTTTTCTCTTTGAATTAAGTTAATTTTTTACTTGTTTTAAGCACAACCTCTCTTTATTTTGACACATTTTTAGGAAAAAAAAAGACTTAATGTCTTAAGTCAGTTTGCATCTCAAGTATCTTGATTTAAGAAAGCAATGGATAAAAAACAAAGCAAAACAAAACTGAGGAAGAAAATACACTATATATATATATATATATATAGGCTATATAAACATATTTTTTAAAACATTTTTGCAAATTCTTTTTCAATTTTTTTGTATATATTGAAATGTTTAAAATATAGTTGATATTTTATATTCAGACCAATTTACACAGTTTGAAAATGCAATAAGGTAATTGACATTTATATTAATAAATTATACTGCATCCAAAAAAAAAAAAAAAGAATTCTGAAAATATTTACTTTTGACAGCATTTTTTCTTTTTTCATATTATATATCAACCCTCAATGAATTATAGAAACAAATGGATGCAGCTATTGTTCATGGACAGCATCTGTGACTACAAAATATTTTTTTTAAATTTGCTAAAATAAGTTTAAAAATATATATTTATGTAAACATGTTTTTTTTCGTTTTTTTTCAAATATTTTTGAAACAATATTTAACAAACACACACAAACACCCAATGTATTTACAGTGTAAGTACAAAAGTCTAAGTGGAAAGATATTCCAAATGAAAATGATTAGTTCGTGGTTTCATTAAATGTACACTCTGGACGTCATTTCATTGGGCATCTAGTTCATAATGTCCATTAGGGTAACTAGATAGAGGACATCAATAACACTGTCCATCACACACCCACTCTGAACCATCACCAGCAGACATAAGCAGCTATAAATCTTCATTGTTTATCTACACACATTTCATTACAGTCACATCTTGGACTTTAAGCACCCGGCCGAATAAAAGTCCCGCAGTCACTGTCATTCTAACGAAGCATGTGCTGTCCAACAGGCCCTTGAGTGGCTTATCAAAATGCCAGCCCTAATGGAGAGAGGCTTTTAACAGGCTCTGATATCAGAAACATTTCTGAACGATCACCTCCATTAAAGCCGACTGCATAAATCTGAGGTCAGAGTTGAAGAGATTGTCTGCTGCATAGTTTATGAAGAATACAGCTCCACGAGTGCCACTCTCTTTATCACAGAATAGTCTGTTGCAGTCAGGAACTGCAGAATCGGACCCTTGACACGGAAGAATGATGCCTCTGACGCACAAGAGCGCCGGGTCGATGCTAACTGTTTTTGGGCTTCCACTGAGACTGAAGGCGTTTGTACGGTTAAAATGCTGAACGAGTGTGGCTGCTGTATGAACACACCAGGATATGGATACAGTCTTTAGTAGTTGTTTTTTTCTTTCTTTGGCCAAACCAAGTAGCATTTTGATTTGAAATTCAGCACTTTGAACAAAGATGAACCGGTATTTCAACTTATGCTTTTGATCGGAAGGAAATTGAGCCAGCAAGCGAATCAATAAAAGCAGAGTGGCAGAAGAAAGTTCACATCAGCTTCTTTTTCCCGCAAACTCATTAGAAAGGAAGAGGCCAGAAGAAACTGCAGGACCGATGCTTCATATTATAGTCCGCTTTTTGTTTTAGAGGTGAACTGATCATTTCTGCACCATAAGGAGCACCTATATTGCATAAATAAAGACTATCCCCAAATTTTGGTTAGACCATAACTTAAGATAGAAGTTAAATGCTTAACACAGTATATTTTAACACATTTCCCTAATGTTCTGCTTTCTCAAGATTTGTTGGAAATAATGAGATTAATCGTGATTGTAATTTTATTGTATTAACATTATTATTTTATCGACAGCTGTTTTTGATAAAATCCAATCTTTATAAAGTTCTGTAAAAAAAATAAAAAAATTATTACTTTAAATTGTATTCATTTATTTATTTCTACTTTTTTTCTATAATTCACTGGAGGTTGAATAGCATTTCTCTACACTACGCTATTGTTGAAATATAAAACATGAACACAAAAGCAAATATTTTCAGAATTCTTCAGAATTTCTTCTTTTTTTGGATTCAATACAATATAAATGAGTTACCTTATTGCATTTTCAAACTGTATAAATTGGTCTTAATAAAAAATATCAACTGTATTTTAAATACATTTCAAAATATACAAAAAAATGGCTAAAAACCATTTTTGCAAAAATATGGTTATGTATATTTTCTACCACTATATTTTTGGTCATTTTTGTATATTTTTGAAAATATACTTTAAAAATATATTTATATTTTTAAAAGGATTTAAAAATACATTTTGCCCTTTATTTCTATATTTCAATCCATGAAAATACATTTATATTGTAAATCATTATGAATCATTATGAATCTGGTTTTGATGCCTAGGGTCTTCCATCCATATTTGCATGTGAAGCTCACTGTTTACAACATATATTAAGAATTTATTAAAAAATGTACAGTGTTTTTGCCAGAGAATGCTTTTTAGCATGTTGACAGCACATTTTTCAACGCTATACTTTATAAAGTGTACTGCCATTTAACCCTCATTGAATTATAGAAACAAATAAATAAATTATAAAATAATACAAATTAAAGTACATAAAAATAAATAAATTTGAATTACTTAAATTTAGAATAATGTTTTGTAGATTTGACTTAAATATTTATTAGTTTTGGAACAATATAAATGTCAACACACTTATTACTTTTACTCTTTTTTTCTCAAATTGGAAAAATGGTTCTTTATGCACAAAAGGTTGCTTTTTATATTTTAGGAAAAAGCAGCTTGATCTCATAAGAAAACTGTTTCACTTTTTTTTTGTAAATTGGAGCCGAAATATGTATGATTTAAGTTGAATGAAATCGAATAGTTTTTAGAAAAAACTAAGCATGAAGGTCCATCCCTAAAATAACTCTCAGCAGTCCATAAGCAGATTAATGAGATCATACAAGTTCATAAAAACTCACCACCGACTTGCCAGAAAGTGAAATAGTTACCAGCTGCCATGCGAGTGAGTTGAAAAGGAGTAGTTCATGGAAGGATCATTATATTTGGGGGTCCTTGACATCAAAAAGCTTGAAACCCCTGCTGGAAGATGCCATAACTACACCATCTGGCTTCGAAAAGCATCCTGGGAGAAAGTATTTTAACATGAAACATTACACACTTCACTTTTAAAATCCTGATTGGTCTTCGACTCTTGACAAATCCACTTCAGTGGTTTGAATTCTGTACAAGGCGCTGCCAGTGTTACTGGAACTGTAATTTGCTCAATAAAAAATTGGCACTCAATAGTTTCCAGCATATTAGTACAGTCACATGATGTCACCATGAGCCAAATTTCACATAACAACCATAATTAGTCCCATGAGCGGAAGCTGGTTTGACAGGCCTCGCAACATTTCTTTTGTGTTTTTTCTTTATTTTCAGCTCTGATGAATTTAATTCATGAATTCATTTATCTCATTTCATGCTATAAAGTTGGTAATGACACCCACATTTAAAGTTTGTGCTCTCCAAGTGGCCATTTTACACACACACACACACACACACACACACACACACACACACACACACACATATATATATATACAGTATATATACACACACACACACACACACACAAGGTAGCATTTCTCATTTCCATTTAGTTTTAGATGTACTAATATAACTACAGCTAAAACTGAAATTGCAATTAATAAAAAATATATAGACATAAAAAAAAACACAGAATCAAAAGATTCAATAAAAATTACAGTGAAAAAAATATATAAAAACAAAAAACATAATCTGAATGTTAATAAAAAATATAACGGTGTCTCAAATTAATCAGAAATCACAGCGATTGTTTCATGATGCCAGTCTTTCTTCTGGGACAGCCGAAAATCGTGCAGTGTGTCTCGGGCTTTAAAGGGAGTGCTCCTAGTCTCAGCTTGTTACCTCTATAAAAGACATCTGTCCACAGAAGCAATCAATCAATCAGATTCCAAACTCTCCACCATGGCCAAGACCAAAGAGCTGTCCAAGGATGTCAGGGACAAGATTGTAGACCTACACAAGGCTGGAATGGGCTACAAGACCATCGCCAAGCAGCTTGGTGAGAAGGTGACAACAGTTGGTGTGATTATTCGCATTGGGAAGAAACACTAAATAACTGTCAATCTCCCTCGGTCTGGGGCTCCATGCAAGATCTCACCTCGTGGAGTTTCAATGATCATGAGAACAGTGAGGAATCAGCCTAGAACTACACGGGAGGATCTTATCAATGATCTGAAGGCAGCTGGGACCATAGTCACCAAGAAAACAATTGGTAACACTACGCCGTGAAGGACTGAAATCCCGCTGCTCAAGAAAGCACATGTACAGGCCCATCTGAAGTTTCCCAATGATTCAGAGGAGAACTGAGTGAAGGTGTTGTGGTCAGATGAGACCAAAATCCAGCTCTTTGGCATCAACTCAACTCGCCGTGCTTGGAGGAGAAGGAATGCTGCCTATGACCCCAAGAACACCATCCCCACCGTCAAACATGGAGGTGGAAACATTATGCTTTGGGGGTGTTTTTCTGCTAAGGGGACAGGACAACTGCACCGCATCAAAGGGACGATGGACGGGGCCATGTCCCATCAGGGCCAGGGCATTGAAGCCACCCAGGGCATTGAAAATGGGTCGTGGATGGGTATTCCAGCATGACAATGACCCAAAACACACAGCCAAGGCAACAAAGGAGTGGCTCAAGAAGAAGCACATTAAGGTCCTGGAGTGGCCTAGCCAGTCTTCAGACCTTCATCCCATAGAAAATCTGTGGAGGGAGCTGAAGGTTCGACTTGCCAAACGTCAGCCTCGAAATCTTAATGACTTGGAGAGGATCTGCAAAGAGGATTGGGACAAAATCCCTCCTGAGATGTGTGCAAACCTGGTGGCCAACTACAACCCCAAATCAGAAAAAGTTGGGACAGTATGGAAAATGCAAATAAAAAAAAGAAAGTAGTGATTTCTAAATTTACTTTGACTTGTATTTCATTGCAGACAATATGAACACAAAATATTTCATGTTTTGTCTGGTCAACTTCATGTCATTTGTAAATATACATCCTTTCCTGTCATTCAGACCTGCAACACATTCCAAAAAAAGTTGGGACAGTAAAGCATTTACCACTTTGTAATGTTGCCATTCCTTTTCACAACACTTAAAAGACGTTTAGGGACTGAAGACACCTTTCAGGGTTGTACAAGAAACGTCTGACCTCTGTGATTGCCAACAAGAGTTTTGCCACCAAGTACTAAGTCATGTTTTGCGAAGGGGTCAAATACTTATTTCACTCATTAAAATGCAAATCAATTTATAACTTTTTTGAAATGCGTTTTTCTGGATTTTTTTGTTGTTATTCTGTCTCCCGCTGTTAAAATATACCTACCATTAAAATTATAGACTGATAATTTCTTTGTCTGTGGGCAAACGTACAAAATCAGCAGGTGATCAAATTATTTTTTTCCTACTGTATACATACATATTTAAATCTGTACAGGTTTGTGGATCTTTACAGAAAAAATTGTTTTGCAATTTCAGTGTCGTGATCAAATTATTAGCAGATTGAAGGTCCTGACGAGGACACGTCTGCTATTTACACCGTTTGGCTTTTAGCCTCGTGGATATAATTGACACTTTTTTTGTGTGTCTCTGTGGTTGTCAACAGGGAAAAGGCCAAAGCAAACAAATCAGTCTCCAAGATTCTTGTTTTCTCTGCTTGTTCCAACTGTTGAAATCAAATAAACTGCAAAAAGCTGTTTCTCACATCTCATTATTTAAAAGCTTCCTAGTAACCGCTGTGCTAATCACCTGTAAATAAGGTCCAGTGAACTCAATGGGTCTCTAATAAAAATCTAACACCTTGGAAAAGTCTTCCTTGTGGTGATAATAGAGCTGTGCACACATATATGAGGAGATTTCCAGCTATGAGTTTGCCACACATCTCTATACTTCGTGCCAGACAAGACCACCCCAGAAACCAGTGATTATAAATACTCCCTGAATAGAACAAATGGAAACTGCTAACACAAATCTATTTGAGGCCTAGACCCCTAACATGAACTTCTCAAAGAAAATTAACATTGGGGCCCTGTATTAAGTCTTACAGGAATATATTTATTTTTTAATGGTTTCAGACTCCAAAATATGAATGAATTTATGCATATGAAATGGTGAATGATTCATGTAATTATGTGAGTTATGTAAATTATATTAGAAATATAAAAGGAACAATGGTTTAACAGCTCCTCCTTGTGGCCACAACAAGAACTCACCACATCGTACATGTTCTATATGTGCGCAAGCTTCCACTACTCCAGGCTACATTATGAATATATTTTGATACTTACTAAAGACAGAGAGTCAATATGCAAACTTGTGAGTCATAAACAAGTGAGGTCTAAGGGCATTTTTCAGGACGTTTAAGAAACAACAAAAGTCCATTTCATGTAGGCCAATGATTAAAATGTTAAAAATATTTAATAACATAGCAAATTAGTTAAATAACCTACAGCATGGCATTTTATTGACCTCCAGTTCGCATGCTCACCAACAAGATTAAAGTAACTTAAATATGATTTCAGCTGTCATTTTTAAGTAACCAAGTATGTTTGTATGCGAGTGATGTACAGAGGAAGAGAGCTTAACTATGAAGAAATTTTATGTATTATACAGTGGAGACGGATATTTGTTCGTTCTGGGCATATTTGACGGGGAATTTTTATTAATATTTAGAAATCAATTATATATATATATATATATGTATGTGTGTGTGTGTGTTGTATGTATGTATATATATATATATATATATATATATATATATGAAATTAGACTATTAATGAGTTTTCAGAAAAACTGAATCAGTAAAACAATTACGAAACAGAATAATAGCTGAAACAGCAAATAGGCCTATGTAAAATCTAACTAATTAAAAAATACCACTGTTCTGACCAACAAGTAGCCTTACTGTGATTAGTTTATTCGATTAACTCCACTTATGTTTATTCCACTTATGTTATATTATTTTATAATTTTTAATGCATCTCTATATTCATCCTGCGTGTCTTCTTAAGGTGTAAATTTATTTTATTTTACTTAATTTATTTTCATTTTTATTTTTGTTAACCTGGCAACAGGCAACGAATTTCCGATGATTCGCCCGGATCGTGAATAATTAAATTGGCAAAATAATTTGTGTACCCACTCCGAAGTTCCCTGATTCGCAATAAGCACTCTGAAGTACCGATCTAAATCAAATGATTAGCGGTCCGATTGGAGCGCTTCGAAAGAGTGAACAATTTTGCCACGCAATAGTTTAACTGATTTGGAGTTTAGAAAAGCTCTGTTTAACCCATCACTATACAAGCTTTTTAAATCATTACAAGTGAATTCAAAAATGAATCGCTCTTTTGATCTGGTTTTTTTTTTTGCTAATGAATTGTTTGAACTAAACTATCAAAGTCCCGAGTTGGAATCGGAGCGGTTATATTGAAATAACTCGAATCAGTTTGTCTGTTCCTTCGTTTTCGTGTCTTTAGCCATGTTTACACAACACCGTTTTATGACATTAACTGAAATAAGCGAAAAAAGGATGATGTTTACAAATGAAATATCAGTATTTCCACTCCAAAGAAAACATCCAACACAAATCTACCAACATATTCAGGTGAGGTAACCAGTCAAACACTCTAACTAGTGAAATACTCCATTAATATGATGAGGTGCACCTCAAAATACATGTTAGATTGAAACATTGTGCATTATGATCCAGTTTGTAATCCACTTAAATAGTTTTGAGCACTGCAATTCAGTTGGTGACAATAGGAAATCAATTGAAAGCATCCAGTCATCTAATACCATTGAAGAATATTCAAATTATCAGTATATTGTAATAAAAATGTGAGAAATTGTTGTATCTGATTGTATTAGTCTATATAGAGAGATAGTCAATGTAAAAAGAGTAACAACAAAATTAAAGAGGGTCAACTATTATTCAGCTGAACTGTGCACGAATGTTTTAAACACTTTGGCTACCTTACATGCTATTACTCCACACATGTATTAAATGTGCATCCTTGAAAGCACGCGGTTTTCTAGCATATTTACTTTAACTTCTCAGGTAATATCAATAGTATGACCTACTTCGGATGCGGCCAAATGACAACAATAGTGCAGAAAAACAGTGACGTGGTACAGCGACTTCAGAAAACACTCAAACACAGTACACCCAGAGATTTTTAATCATAATACATTTATTTGAGCAATATACAATATGAACACATCAAGCCCTATGGGACATGTCAGGTCACAGTTTTGGGGGTCCTGTTAATCTCCAGCCTTCCATTTTTCCAATCTTGGTGAACATAGCCAAAGTTCCCAGACCAAAACACGCTGTGGTACCTGTGATAGCACTGTGTGCTAAACATAAAAAACACCAGCAAACCTCTTTAACTCTTCTTTAAAAACAAGAAAAAAAGACACCAGTGACCTTGAATAATTATGAAAACCATGCGAGTATGTACTTACTTCGTGCCCCGAGGAAAATACCCGAAGCACATCCACCAATGAAATAGTTGGTTGGGTCATCAGGTGCTTCTCTGGCCTGTGCGCTTAGACAAGTGGCCATTCCAAAGATGGCACCCATGGCGGCTAAAAGGGTTGCAAAGAGGAAATAAATTACTGGAGCAAGTGTGTGTGTTGCCATCTGATGTAACGGATTTAAACTAAAAACATTCCATTAATATTCTGACATGTAACAAGTAAACAAGGCCAACACAAGCAACTGTAAAGATAGTATTTTAAACTTTTATTCAACCTTGTATGAAGTAATGATAGAGCAAAAAATGATAGAAGATGAAGGTGAATCACAAAGACAAAGGCTGCATCCAAAATGGCACACTTCCCTATTATATAGTAGGCAAAAACAACATTCAGTGAAAATACTAGCATGTCCAAATTCACAGAATTCATAAAATAGTAGACAAAGTCCCAAAAATTCTGAGGCCACGAGAGAGGATTTGTAAATGACAGTGATCTGACACAACTGACACTGGTAGGTCACATGACAATGACAACATGACGAATGTCGTACATCCGAATTACATTCACTGTGCATTCATTTTAATGGTTACTCAGAAATGACTTATTCAAAGAAGTAGCTACTCAGAGAGCATGCAATTTCAGATGCAGCCAAAATCTTTCACGAACACAAATTACCTTGATCTCTCTCACACACACAAATACCCCACAATGTAAGGGAAACTCAATGGTACACTTATGCATTATCTTATTTTCATCACAAAATTCACAACATTTAAGTACACTTTCCCATTCATTCTCACTATTTTCTTATATATATATAGAGAGAGTGTTTACATTTCTACAGATATCCCCTACAATGTCTTTTTGTAAAGCAAGAGTACAATCATTCCCTGCTTTAATGAGAAATTTGATGTATAAATTTATTTGTCGGCTGGACAATTCACATAATAATATTATAATGTTGTTGACAAATCCTAGGCTTACTGAAGTGCGATATCAGTCCTCTATGAGGAAGTATTGGCATGATTGTCTTTTTTAATGTGTACTGCTTTTGTTTGTATTGTCTGTTTCTTGCTAATGGACCTTGAGTCTGGAAATAAAGTTGAATAAATGAACGGGACCACAGCTTATGTCTTACCCATGGTGACAGTGCCTGATGTTGCTCTGGTCAAAGCCTCAACAGCTGTTTCAGGTGGAAACGCCACAATGTGGTAAGCAGAACCTACCAGCCCTGCAGAACAACAACAGTAGTAGTAGTAGTAAAGCGCATGAAGCTTTGTTTAATAAAGCAGACTATGCCTGGTGACATCTGCATCATTATGAGTCATACAAACAACGCAAGTAGGTATGAAACAAATCAACGATTGGAAAGGGATAGCAGCCCTGGATGTCATTTTGCAATCACAAAACAATACACGCTGATGCCACTTATAGTTAGATAAACCAACTAACCGACGGAAATAGGTCGAAAAATATGAATATAAAACGATTATGAGAATAGCGCGCTGATATGTTATTCACTATTTCACTAGCTAGTGTAACGTTACATGCTAACAGCTTAACGTTTAGAGCGCATAAACATTGCACATGTTAAAAAACACGCTCACAGGATCCGTTAGAATCCAGATATCCAGCAGACTAACCGATGGCAGTGGCTATCTTTGTGGTGATCCATGTTTTGGCAACGCAGTCTTTGCCCTCTTCTAGATCCCAGTAGCCCATTTCTGCATCAAGGACACGACTGGAATATCGCGAGAGTTCTTCTTGAGTTTATTGGCGGTTGGTGCACAATGAACGGGCGCAGTACTGCCACCAACTGGTATGGGTGTGAACCACGTTTCCTTCTCCCTTAAAAAAACAACTATATCCTCTCACTCAATTTAGTTTCTCCAAGATAATGCAGTGTTAGGCCATACATTTCTCTTTTCAGCTAAAGTTTATTCTTGACCTCATTCTTCTAATGATGTTGTGTATCTAGTATCGTTCACTTACTTTTCGCCCCCCGACGGCGTGGTGTGGAACTGCAACGCATCCTCCTATCCACGATCCAAGGTTATTAAAGTGTACTATAATCAAAACCATAAAAGTTACTTGAAATAAAATATGCAAAAAAACATTTTTTTTTTTTTACCTCAGCTAGTTAACAAGGCAAAATGTATAATTTTCACTTAGTTTAACTAGATGTAGGCCTACAGAAATATCTAAAAATAAAAAAAATTGACATTTTAACACAACAAAAACTAATAAAAATGGCAAAAATACACAACAGAAATACTTAAACTTTAATTTAGAAAATATAAAAATAAAATCTAGCTCAAAATATTAACAAAAACTATAATAGTATCTCAGTGATACTAAAATAACTATGATCTCTTGACTTAATGTTATGCATAACTACAGGTGTTACCTAAGCACAAACAAGTTCAAATTGCTGGTTTTATTTTGTGATTCAGCTGTAACAACATATAAAAAGGAGAGAAAGAAATAAAAAGAAGAAAAGGGAGTCTTCTGAAAGGTACCCTACAAAAAAGATAAAAGAACCTAAAATATACACTAGCCTATAGCCTACATAAATAAAGCATTTTTTATCTCTAATCCTTGATTTGATGCCAAATGAACGATATTCTATTGTCAACACATTAAATCTTAAAAGTCCAAGTAAATAAATAAATACCATACATACATAGTCCACACTTCCCTGTATGAACCCGAATTTCCCTGAATTTTCCTTTAGGTGACTGAATGTAATTTATGTGAACCTGTCTTTAAATAACTTCATTTTATCATTTAGGAATTATTTTTAATTACTAGTAAAATCTAACTTTTTTTTTTTTTTTTTTTTTTACAAAATGTAGGCTAAATGAAACGGGTTTATTATAAAACGTTTATTATAAAAACTGAATTATCAGCACATTATTATTATTATTATAAGTGATAATAAAAAGGCCCCAAAAAATCAAAAGATATGTAACCAATTTGTTTGGAGCCTCGCAAGGAAAGTGCATTTTGTAATCACTGCTGCCTCTTTGTTTCGGCGACTCTGATTGGCCAACGGCTCCAAATATCATTTCCGGGTCAGCAGCTACAGGTTGCTATGAAGTTGGTGCAGATGACACGTCAGCTGACTGGAAAACAACACAAACTGCAACAGCTGCTTATATAGGACAATGTCATAACCTCCGCGCTGCATGTAAACGCGCACTGACACAGACGAGAAGATTTCCTGAAGAAGACAGGAGTCGCGCGTGCTGAGATTGAGAGAGAGATCAGCATCGTTCAATCCGGACCCGCGGAAGATGATCAGCCCAGCGGTGCGGCGTTGTCGTGGATGAGAGCGAGTTTACCGGACCGGTGCTCTCGTCTTCCGCATCCCGAGCATGTCGTCCCCGTCGCCGGTGCAGATCAGAGAGGCGAACGCGCACCTGGCGGCGCTGTACAGGCGGGTCACAGACCTGGAGCAGAGGCTGGAGGACGCGGAGAAAACCGTGCGGGAGCAGGCGGAGAGCCTCATCCGCAAAGATGAGCAACTGAGAGCTACCACGCAAGAAATCACGGAGGCCAAGGACAAGTAGGGGAAATAATATATATATACTTCCTTAAAGGGATAGTTCATCCAAAAATGAAAATTCTGTCATTAATTACTCCCCCTCATGTCGTTCCAAACCCGTAAGACCTTCGTTCATCTTCGGAACACAAATTAAGATATTTTTTGATGAAATCCGAGAGCTCTCTGACCCTCCATAGACAGCAACACAACTACCACGATCAACGCACAGAAACTTAGTAAGGAAATCGGTAAAATTGTCATGTGACATCAGGGGTTCAACCGTAATTTTACGAAGCTATGAGAATACTATTTGTGGCAAAGAAAACAAAAATAACGACTTTATTCAACTACTCTTCTCCTGCAACACACAATGGCGGTGCATTGCAGGAGAAGAGTTGTTGAATAAAGTTTTGTTTTTGTTTTCTTTGCGCACAAAAAGTATTCTCGTTGCTTCGTAAAATTACGGTTGAACCCCTGATGTCACATGGATTATTTTACCAATTTCCTTTCTACATTTCTGGAGGTAATATTACAGTTGTGTTGCTGTCTATGAAGGGTCAGAGAGCTCTCGGATTTCAACAAAAAATATCTTAATTTGTGTTCCGAAGATGAACGAAAGTCTGACGGGTTTGGAACGATATGATGCAGGGGCGCGGGAAGGTGTTTTATGTAGGGGGTGGGGGGGGTCAATTTCTGTGTATAAATATTATGCCAAATAGAAACAGAAAATCGTGCTATAGCCTACGCACTTTCATGAGATCGTGTTAGACAACAATTAGCTATTTTACAAATGGGAACGGTGCTACACCGCAGTAAAGATAGTTTGCGGTTCGATATTCAGATTTCTTTTGGCTATAAATACGCAGTGCGCTGTCATAGACATGCAAATAATTCTGAATGACACTCTCCATGATTTGTGAATTCATATGACAGTGTCCTCCGGGCCGAAATCAGTTTTTTTTTTTTCGTAGGGACCCTTAATTTTATAATGGCTATAGCTCAAAAAATTGGACACTTGGCAGACTGAAACCGGTGTCATCTTCACCAGTTTGATCTGTGAATTATTTCACAGAAATGCTTTTGTCCACAGACCCCTTGGTAAGTCCGCTATAAGGAAAGTGAAAGATAGGCGTTCTTCATGTTTAAACGTCTACTGCCAATAAACACGCAGACGGCTGGAATAAAAAAATATTGTTTTAGCTCGAGTTCGATTTGTGAAAACTTTCACAATCGCATTTTATCGCGTGGCAGTGTTTCTCTTTGCTCTGGCCCCTTTTCTTATATAACAATGTTATATGGCGCTATTGAAAAACGGGTCATAATGCTAAAAATATATAGTCTATATTTTTTTTAGCCAAAAACATATATGAAATATATGTTAAATATTTTGCAAACAAAGAAGCTCAATGAAAAATACTTTGTTAATAAAATAAATAAATTTAGTTTCAACCTTTACATACCAAAGTATATTTCTAAATGGGTTTTTCAGGGGCAAGAAAATGCATTTTGTTGGACTGTGAAATGCTTTTAAAAATATATATTTCTGTATTTAAAATACATTTTCAAAAATATACAAAAAAATAAATGGCCCAAGACGTATTGGTAGAAAATATATTTAAGTAAATATATTTTTTTAATTAAAAAAATATATTAATTATATATTATACATTTAATATATATTTATTATTATATATTTGATGTATGTTTTATTTTCCTAAATATAGGTAAAAATATGTTATTTAAGGAAATATAGCAATTTTTCTTTTTACATTTTTTGTATGTTTTTTAAAATGTATTTAAAATGTACAAATATATTTTCAAAGATATGCAAATTTGGGTCAGCTGACCCTTCTGAGTCATGAACATCACTATTCTGATCTGTGAAAACTTTCAAAGGTAAGTACGACCCTCTGAAAGTTTTCACAGATCAGAATAGTGATGTTAGTGACCCAGGGAAGGGTCAGCTGACCCGTACTTATCTCTGAAAGTTTTCACAGATCAGAATAGTGATGTTCATGACTCAGAGAAGGGTCAGCTGACCCAAATTTGCATATCTTTGAAAATATATTTGTACATTTTAAATACATTTTAAAAAACATACAAAAAATGTAAAAAGAAAAATTGCAACATTTCCTTAAATAACATATATTTACCTATATTTAGGTAAATAAAACATACATCAAATATATAATAATAAATATATATTAAATATATAATTAATATATTTTTTTAATTAAAAAAATATATTTACTTAAATATATTTTCTACCAATACGTCTTGGGCCATTTATTTTTTTGTATATTTTTTGAAAATGTATTTTAAATACAGAAATATATATTTTTAAAAGCATTTCACAGTCCAACAAAATGCATTTTCTTGCCCCTGAAAACACATTTAGAAATATACTTTGGTATGTAAAGGTTGAAACTAAATTTATTTATTTTATTAACAAAGTATTTTTCATTGAGCTTCCTTGTTTGCAAAATATTTAACATATATTTCATATATGTTTTTGGCTAAAAAAAATATAGACTATATATTTTTAGCATTATGGCCCGTTTTTCAATAGCGCCATATAACATTGTTATATAAGAAAAGGGGCCAGAGCAAAGAGAAACACTGCCACGCGATAAAATGCGATTGTGAAAGTTTTCACAAATCGAACTCGAGCTAAAACAATATTTTTTTATTCCAGCCGTCTGCGTGTTTATTGGCAGTAGACGTTTAAACATGAAGAACGCCTATCTTTCACTTTCCTTATAGCGGACTTACCAAGGGGTCTGTGGACAAAAGCATTTCTGTGAAATAATTCACAGATCAAACTGGTGAAGATGACACCGGTTTCAGTCTGCCAAGTGTCCAATTTTTTAAGCTATAGCCATTATAAAATTAAGGGTCCCTACGAAAAAAAAAAACTGATTTCGGCCCGGAGGACACTGTCATATGATTTCACAAATCATGGAGATTGTCATTCAGAATTATTTGCCTGTCTATGACAGCGCACTGCGTATTTATAGCCAAAAGAAATCTGAATATCGAACCGCAAACTATCTTTACTGCGGTATAGGACACAATGAATTCATAACAATGTTTTACATTCAAGCTACATTCAAGCTTAAAAACCCTTAAAATGTATAGTGAAAAGTTCTTTAAAAGCATCTGGAATGCAATAAAGTAATTTTAAAGCTGTTTTTAAAGCATTTGCTGCATGGATTAAAAAGATAGGCCAATAAATAATTCATATAGGCTTATCAGTCAGGCAAAATTGCGTTGCAGCAAATCCTTTAAATTTCAAGGACAAAGATTTACATAATTTACATACTTTTTTTATTATTGAATACAATTATAAAATAAAACGCAAATTATAATCGGGCCTGTTTTAGGCTTTACCTTATTTTTATATTGTAGATGGTGATGGGGAAAAAATGACTCGCCATCTCCTCATTGGAAGCGCAGAGAGAAAATATGCATCTTAACGGATTACATAGGCTAATGAAGAGTTTTTGCTTTGAATTATTTCGTTTTAAAGTAGTAATTTAAAGCTTTCTATAGATATATTTATCATATCTGTGAGCCAGTTTCGAGTTGCCGAGCGCTCTTGTTCAAGACCGGCAGAAAGTGCATGTTTTCCTATTTTATAAAAGCACAATGTTGATATTGTGAATGCACACAAATAAAAGTAGACCCTTTACAGTTCCAAATGATATATTACTCTTACCTTTATGAGCAAAAATCACACGGCGTATTTTAAGTTTTTTATACTGTAAGAAAAAAATACAAGTGACCACGCTGGAGCCTCCGTGTCGCTTCAGCTTCACTCTCCACACAAACTTTTGGATATGCGTCTAACAGCGCACATTTATATAGGTTAAACATTTAAACTAACATGCGTGAACTGTTTTATAGGCCTATCTATCGATTTTATTTTAGACAAGTCGTGATGATTTGATAAGGCTAAATTAATCAAACATAGGCGATCAACTCTGACGCTGGCCGCTTGGTCGTTGCTTAAAAGAAAAAAAAAACATTTAACGAACAAAAAATGCTCCCAAGGTTTTTCTAAATTAACTTTATGAAGAAAAAAAAATGAAACATAGCCTAATCACTTTTCCATTACATACAAAACTGAACTATTTTAATAGGTAGCTATAAGCTGTTTTGGGAGAAGGGGAAGACTCATATCACTGAGAAAAAAAAAAAAAAAAAGTTTAAAATGTTTTTTTCCCCCAGTACATCCATGATATTTCCATGTTCCGCTTTTAAGCCACAACCTACAGATCCCACAACACAAACATAACATTCACAAACATAAAAGCAAGCATTGGCAGGACGTGCGCAACGCGCGCATCAAGTAGCCCTGCATCGGTTTAATAACTTTGATAACTTTAATTCTTACAACTGTTACATTAATGGGCAAATGGTGAATATGTCGAAGAGCACATAGAAATAGATAGCAAAATAACCAATGTAAACTAAATGTTATAAACATCGGAGCAACCATAGAAATGTTTAAATGAATCTTTATTATAACAAATTTATCTTAAGTTACGCAACTATTCACACTTCATTCAAAACTATTCTTTTACACGTTTAAAAAGTAAACATCATTTCATTGTTCTCGTATAACACGTACACAATACCTCATTAACACCCCAAATTTCTACAAACTTTGGTAAACAGTCCGAGAGAGAGAGAGAGAGAGAGAGAGAGAGAGAGAGATAAGAACGCTAAAGATTTACTCTACAGCCGATTCAATGCAAGTGACAGATACAGCAACGACTGGCTAAACCAGGACAACCACTAAAGCAGACTTAAAGGAATGGGCCACATTCTGCAAACCCCTCTGCTGTTTTTAAGATTATGATGATAACACATAATATATCACAAATAACAACCAGAAAGACTAATAAATATTATACAAATATTCTGCATGGCAGTAACAGTTAACAAGCACACGGTGTCATATATGAGAAATAACAGTCAGCATTTAACCTTATGAAGACTTTGGAACTCCAAACGTGGCTTTGCGCTCTGGAGTGACGCTGATAAACTCCCTCACGAGGTCCTGAACATTAATGCGATCCAAAATTTCTCACGCTCGTCCTTGAAACTTTAATATTTTTAGGGTTTTTGAAAAACTCATAAATTCTCTTTTGCTACATGTTCATGGCTTCGTGTCTAACTGAAATTACGTCCCTCAAGGTAACCTTAGTTACGCGTTGTAATCGGCAACAACAAATCTGATTGGTTAATAATACACATCGTGATTTGATTTGAATTATTGAATAACTCAAAAATAATCAAATCTCTTTTCATAGTCAAATCCCAAATATTCAAGTATAAATATACAGTATATAATATATATATATAGCTGCCAGGTGTGTTTTCTTTGACCATCGTATTCAGTAATATCTGTTATGTTTTATTTCAGGGAAATTTTGAATGCAAAAGTCGCTTACAGTAGCTTAATTGAGCTTTCTGATTTAGCGTATGGTTTTGATGTCAAATAGTGCAATATTAGTGCACGATACAAGTGTTAAAGGGTTAGTTTAATATATATATATATATATATATATATAGCCTATTTTTTTTTTTATTCACAACAGTTTACAGTTGCCCACAGAAAAAAACAGGGGGTGCTGCAGCACCCTCAGCACCCCCTGTTCCCGCGCCCCTGATATGATGGTGAGTAATTAATGACAGAATTTTCATTTTTGGGTAAACTAACCCTTTAACACTTGTATCGTGCACTAATATTGCACTATTTGACATCAAAACCATACGCTAAATCAGAAAGCTCAATTAAGCTACTATAAGCGACTTTTGCATTCAAAATTTCCCTGAAATAAAACATAACAGATATTACTGAATACGATGGTCAAAGAAAACACACCTGGCAGCTCTTGACTGTTTAAAAACAAAATAGACAGCGGCCCACACCTGTTAACCAATAAAAAAAAAAGGACTGGTAATGTTGTGAGGGGCGGGGATACTTGTTTGTGCGATAAATGCTGGACGAACGTCGGACAGGTTACTGTTTCCAAACAAGTTTCCTCAATCACTCTGCTGTTCAGTGTGTCCAAACAGCTGATAAAAGCATCACAGTAATCCACGCCACTCCAGTCCACCAATTAACATCTTGTGAAGTGAAAATCTGCGTGTTTGTAAGAAACAAATCCATCATTAAAACGTTTTTAACTTTAAACTCTCGCATCAGGCTAAAATATGAGACCGTGGTCATATTTCATAGCTTCAAGTTCATATTTGATGTCACTGTATAGATAATTTTGCAGAACAAAACATGAAAATGTCTTCAAGTAATAAACAGAGACTTCAAAGGGACAGTTCAACCAAAAATGAAATTTGTGCCATTTATTTACTCTCCCTCAAGTTGTTCCAAATCTGCATGAATTTTTTTTTCCATACTATAAATGTTAATGGGGACCAAGAACTGTTTGGTTACCCACATCCTTAAAAATATCATCTTTTGTGTTCAACAGCTCAAAGAAACTGATACAGTTTTGGAACAACTTGAGGGTGAGTAATTAAAGACAGAATTTTCATTTTTAAGTGAACTATCCCTTTAAACCAATCGACAACTGCTACTCTAAAAAAAATTATTAGCAATTTTCTGAGGGTGAATTAGCTGTCCAGATTGGAGTACAAATTGATGGTATGACTGAACAGCTCTATTCCGATTGGTGCAACTAATGGTGCATTAACTGCAGCTTTAATTAAGTAATTTTTTTCTTTATTTTTCATGTAGAGAGATTTTCTTCCTCCATGAAAAGCTTTGTCAATCAGAGGAATCCATCCATAAACTCAACCAAACGATTAAGGAAAAAGATTCTCTAATCGGACAGTTACAACACCGATGTCAGCTGCTGGACAACATTTGCAAAAGCCGTCCATTATTGGACCGCATGCTGGCCCAGATGGCCGAGGCAGAGAGGATGGGGCCTGTCAGTGACTTGGGGAAGCCCACGACCAACAGCTCTCTCATGGATGGAGAATCCAACTGCAGCCCCAGCCGCCTCTCCAACCACAAAGACTTCTCCCTCAGCGAGGACGACACTGACGATCAGGAATTAGATGGGGTTGTGTTTGGGACCACAGTATGAGAGTCTCAGTTCAACTACTCCTCATCTCAGGTTTAGCAGCCTGTGTGTTTTGATGGTTACAATTGATTCAGTGTCTGGTAAAACATCTGTTGTATCATAATACAGGTTACTGGAGTGTGAATGGGATTCTGCTGTAAAGAGCGAATGCCTGGTCAATTCTGGCTAAATCTGTGCGCAGATTGGTGCAAGTATGCCACATATCTTTTAGATTTGTCCTTCCGACTACTTCAGTTCTCATTACTGAATCAAACTTTTTTTTAAAATATTTATGTTCAGTTTAAAATAGACAAATTAGTTGTTTAATTTATCTTTATTCTTCTCTTTTTAACTTTAAATTTGCATATGCTTTGATATTTCTCTGGTTATACCTTATAGATTTATTGCGTTACATGAATATTAGAGAAGAATGTTTTTAAAATTTGCATTGAAATTAACTGTTACATGCAGTCCACCTGCAGTTTTATTTGTTACCATGATCCAGTCCTGTTTTAAAAATCTGGGAAAATGTTTTGGAGATGTAATATACTGTGACATTGCATGCTTACTGTTTTGTTGGAGCCTCTCAGTGAGCAATTTCAGCAGTCATTGACAACGTACAAATTATGGATTCTTGTTCGGAGAGCCGTAGGAGTTGGATTGAGATGATTTAGACCCAGTGTTATCCATTGTATGCCATGCATTGGTTACAAACAGATAGGTTTATATCATAAATTTGACCCTTGGTCTCAAACTCCTATATTAAAATGAAACACAATATTTTGCATACTTATGCTGGAAAGGAATAGCTCACCCAAATTTTTCAATTTTGTCATTTGTTCAACTCCATGTCATGTCCTGACAGGTTCCAAACCTGTATTACTTTCTTCTGCAGAACACAGCATTTAATTTGAACAAAGTTGGAGTCCAGTGGATGAAGAAAAAAACCAAAAAACTATTTTTTTTCAAAGAGGAGGGAAAGTCATTGGACTATAATGTGACTTTAAACTGTTACATTTTTCTCTACAGCGAAGTCAGTGCCTAAAAAAATCACGGTTGCTTGTTTGATCTAATAATTTATTCTGAAAAATTCTAATTATTTTTCAGTGCTAAATATCTAATGTGTGTACTTTTTCCTTAGAAACACAAATATACAGCTAATCATGCAAACCCTAAAAATAAATATTTTCTTTTAAATATTTTAAAATAGCTTAAACATGTCTATTACATTTTGGGTTGGGTGAACTATCCCTTTAACTGTGCATTATTTTTATTCCTCCTTCTTTTGGACACATTTTTATTAATAAAAATAAAATACCTTTACAGTAAGGCTTGTTAATGCAATAGGTATCATAAATGAATTTTTTTTTTTACAGCTTTAATGATGTTTATTTATAAATATGAAATGTTAAATGTATATTAGTGTACACAATGGAACATTCCTGAAAAACTGAAAATGTTTTTTTTCCTCCACTGAAATTTAAAAAATTGTGTTGGAAACGTGCAAGTATCCGAGGTGAATCATGGAGTAATCCACAAAACCACCATTGTGCAGTGCTGAAGCTCCAGGCTGCTGTTAATGACAGTGTAATTTAAGGTGCATGTATATAATTAAATGATCTATGCAGTGAAGTTGTTCTCTGAGAGCCTCCCTTAATAAAACAGTTAGCTCTTAAAATAGAGCTTCACCAGATAAACCGAGCAAATCCAAGCAAGCTAAAGCTGTTGCTTATGGACTTACAAGCTCATGGTTGAGAAATCAGTGTAAAAACACTTGTTTTTGTTTGTCTTATATCTTATATAGCTGTTTACTGGGTTGAATGAATCATGTTACATATTTACATGTACTCATAAAACAGCTGTCTTATTTGCTGTTATTTCAGTTCTAATGTGATGCCAATACATATAGATATGGTATAGGCCTTTCTCCAAATTAATTTTGTTGTTCATTTAATTTGGCCTAGCAAAATCAAATCTATGCAAGCGTGTCATATTTTGCCATATTGCCAGATGGAGGGGAGCCATGATGTAGTGAGTGAGTGTACTGATGATGGGGCATTATTCATGTACAGTGTGTCATGTGTCCTAAGACGTGATAGTTAGTTTTAAGAATTACATGTGGTTCTGAACTGCAGCATGTTACATATTGGGGCATGTCATATTTGTCTTGCTAGTGCACTGTACAGAAATGTGTGTGCTAACATTTTACTCTACAGATAAAGTAAAGCAGTGCCTAAAATACTGATTCTGATGGTTACTTGTTCAATGGAATTATTTATTCTGAAAAATTCAAATAAATTATTTTGGTATTCTTCAGTGCTAAATGTGTACTAGTGCATACTTTTTCCTGATGCTTTGTGCGAATTCCCTGTGAAAGGTTTGCTCTATGAACACAAACATTTTAAAAAGCTGGTAACAATGAGGTAACTTTATTCACCCAATGAACATTAAAAGGAAACTTAAAGGTGTAAAAGCATTAAATTACTAAACAAGACCATATGCAATATTTCAATGTGATTTCCATCATTCTGACCGATGCTTTAGAAACATCCCAGTGAACACCGCTAATAGGGATAAAAAAAAAAAAAAGTACATTTGTAGCACATTCAGTCAAACTGATGGATAAGGATTATTTGTAGCACAACTTTATGATTTGAAATTATTTCAGTGTTTTTGAGAGGAACTTCCCTAAACTAGAGGTGCCTCCTATAATGTAAAACGCTGTATGCTTCCTACCAAAACTGGTTGATATGCAGGACATAATTCAGATCCTAATATTAAAAATATTGCATTCACTAAAATTGGAGTATAAATTCATCTTTATTTCAATATTTAATTAGACACTATTTTTTTTTTTTTTACATTACATTCTTTCCATTATTATTAACAGGACAAATAAACATGTCAGTAAACATGTTGCATTAAAAGTGCTTCTGTTGCACTTCTCTCATACAGACTCAGTGGGGGGAAAATACTTTATAATGCATCTTTAATACAGTCAGTGTGGTAGCAGCACCTTCCCTCTACCAATGCAGTTATGAAACCCTTTGGTCCCATCAGGGCCGACAGGCTGGCGAACAACCAGGACACTTAAAGACCTCATTATCTGATTGGGTGAGACAGAGTCGCCAATCTCAGGCTGAATGACCTGGGCAGCATGTTTACGTCTCTGGACCCAAGGGCTGCTTGTGAAGCCCAAGTCGTCTGGGGAGAGCTCACCCGAGCCCTTGTACCTGCCGAAGGAGGACGTTCCAGCTACAGTGGGCGAGCTGCTGAAAGGAAGTGTGGCCAGAGGAGAGGTCACATGACTGCAAGGAAAAAGCTTACGAGGCAGGAGAGGGCTTCCTACAGGACTGCCAAGGGGATTCCTGTAAGGGTCAGAGCGGAAAGTCGATATCCGTGGGATGGCGAGGGGGCTGCCGTAAAGGGCCTGAGGACGGGAGACCCTGCGATTGGGCCGGGGCGAAGCAGGGGCAAAATCAGACTCTGAAGAGCTGCAAACAGCCGAATCCTCCAGAGAATAAAGGAAGCGCCTGGACTTTCTGTTTGGCCTTTTTAAACTCTCATTGTCAATACCTTCTTCAGACTCTTCCTCCGCTAGACCTTGTCTCCATCCTGGCTTACGAGTTCCACGGCTTCCCAGCAGGACCACACAAACGCCCCTTCCTCCCTGTTGCTGCTCTTTTGCCTTCAGGGCTTCATAGGCCTTTCGCGCGCCCTCCAGATACTCATACTCCACCACAGCACACACTTTGCTCCCCAGTTCCAGGTGTTTCTTAGTATAGTGCTTCAACTCCATAGGGATCTCTTTTCCTGGCCGCAGAATGCGGAGAGATGAGATGGTGCCGTAGGGGGAAAACACCCTGCATTGCGGCTTCCATGATGCCTAGCTGCTCCCCACCTGGTGACCCGTTTTCCTCATCTCTGACCGGGCCTACACCGTCTAGGAAGTTCCAGGCCAGAAGTAGCTTGCTTGTGGGAATGCACAGGAGCCAATCGGGTACTGGAGTCCTTCGTCGCACCTTGGTTCCCATCTCATTCACTTCCAGCTGCGGAGACGCTCTTGCAGCCGTCAGGCTGGTGCGCCAGTCACGAGTGAGATCTTTAATCTATGAAAACACGAATCAAAGCACACACAAAAAAATATTTTAATGTTAACTATAAGAAATGGTTAACTGGTAAATGTTAAGGTCCCTTAATATATACCATCAAAAACTGTAACAGTTTTCAGAACAGGACATAGTAATTATACAGTAAAATACTGTAAAGTTTGCAGTTCTTGGAAGTGAAAAAGAACTAGTCATCTTATTTACAGTGGAAAAAACAAACGGCAGAATTCCCTGTGTAACACTTTACATTTCAGGGTTTTTCATTTAAATAATCGGTTGTGCTTAGTTTTTTCTTATCAATAATGTGAATTAGAGTTTTGGGTTACATCTTATGATGTTAAATTAACGTTTAGGCTATTGCATTATTTTTAGTGTTGTGTTACCTTAATGGTGTCTTGTATTTGAATGACACTGTGCACCTTCTATATATTAGTATCTATCGTCCTCAGTCTGTGGAAAAGCTACTTGTAATGAGTTTTGATTCATCATGTGAATTTCTCTTTACCACCTATATTTTTAGGTGGTTGTCAGCCACTTATAAAGGTACAAAACATATTTAGTAATTCAGAGGGTTGGTCTTTTAATATTATATCAGGACAACTGCCTCTCTCTGAATGTGAGCAAAACTAAAGAGCTGATTGTGGACTTCAGAAAGAGACACCTGCTGCCCTACACTCCTCTTATGATCAGTGGGACCCCTGTGGAGAGAGTAAGCAGCTTCAAGTACCTCGGTGTAAACATCTCCGAGGACCTGACTTGGACTACACACATTCAAACACAGGTTAAGAAAGCCAGGCAAAGACTGTACCATCTGCGACAGCTGAGGAAATTCAGGGTCTCACCAACAATCCTGAAAACTTTCTATTCAGGGACCATAGAAAGTGTATTGACTCAGTGTATTTCAGTGTGGTATGGAAACAGCTCCAGTCAAGACTGCAAAGCCTTGCAGAGAGTTGTGCGCTTAGCTGAGCGTATCTCTGGGTCTGCTCTCCCCTCTCTGCAGGACATCTACCTCAAACGCTGCAGAGGCAGAGCTGTCAAAATCACCAAGGACTCAAATCACTCTTGGAAACTGTCTTTTCACTCTGCTGCCATCTGGTAAGCGCTTCCACAGCCTGATGGCAAAAACTGAGAGACTGAGGAGGAGTTTTTCTGTGTTTTGGTATTTTATTTTTATTTTTTTGGTATTGCTGCTACATTACAACCATGTACAACCTGTTTGCACATTGCTCTCTTGTACATTCCTGCTTATCTTAATATTTAAGTCTACAGTATACTGTCATGCACATTTTTATATTTTGTTCTTTATATCTTATTCTTTACTTATTTCATTTTATGAATATTTCCTCTGTGTTTGTATTCTATAATATTTGCACTGTCCATGGAGTGGACCTGACTCACATTTCACTGCTGGTTATATACTCACTATATAATCGTGTATGTGACAAATAAAATCTTGAATCTCTTATATCATTTTTTTTAAACTGTAAATTTAAATTCAACAATTAAACAGTTTTACAGTATATTTCGTGATGACACTTCAAATCAGATCAAGGTGATGCTGGTTATTTGATCTCACCTTCTTGAAAGATGTCAGCAGCTTCAAACTAACATAACCCATCTTGTTTCTTTGAACATGTTTTAGCAGAAAAGCATCATCTGCCAGATTCTCATCAGAAAGGTAGTTCTCCAGCTGGGCAGCAATTTTATGTGTCAAATCATCATTTGGAGGAATCCAGAGATCACAGAATTCCTCAAAAACATCAGTCAACTCAGTTGAACTCCTGAAAAACAGTTTTGTTATTTATTATATAAAAAACTAATATCTGGAATTAGCCTGTTTAAAAAGCTTCCCTGAGTGGATTTTTACATTAAAATTGAGAAACTCTTCAAATTATTTTGATATTTAATATATTTTCAGAAATATTATAAACTTATCCATTAACGTACCCATCCAAACTATCATTTAGCCCATCATCAGTGTATGAGAACAGCCCTCTTTGATTGCTGCGTGTCTTCACAATGGAAGATGTCAGTAAAACCGGGTGAGGACATGCTGTTGACACATTATTTTGATCTTACTGACACTGACAAAACTAAACGTTAAAAAACATGTGTTAATTAGTTGTTAAACTGTGTTGTAAACAGCCTACCTGACGTCTCTCCTGTATGTTTCCCCGTATACCGCCACACATCACCTGAAGACAGGTGATCCTTTTTAGAAAACTGATTTATACGTCCTTGCGTCACCATTAAAAACGAGGTATTCTGGGCAACGTCATGCTTGCTCTGAAACGACCGAGGGTAAATTATAAATTCATAAGAAAAAAAAACTTGTTTTAATCTTTCGGCTTTTTAAAAAGACATTTTCGATTTTATAAATAGAAAACTATAGTCTCGAACATTTCAAAAAAAGATTATTTGATGTTAAATAGTAGGCTACATATGCACATGTGCACTGAATGCAAAGTGCCATTTGGAAGCATAAATTAAAGCATAAAAAGATTGTATTTTTGTCATAACCACCAAAAATTTAGACCCCAGCCATATTATCCAATTACACGTTGCCAGAGACACGTGCTCCCTCAGCTTCTTGAGCCAAGTGGATTTTTTGAACGCAGCTTCCAAAAGACAAAAAAAAATAGCCGCGTTATAACCAATCACACACGATTCTGTTGAGCTTATGAATGCAATGGCCAATCAAAGGCGTTCAGATGAGTCATCGCTACGGTTTTATGCATAGTTAATAGATTACACAAACACTTTGCATGCATTAGAGAATTAGATATTTCACGATATCGCCTAGTTAACACGTTTGGGAATATTTAGAATAAAAAAGGAAAGATTAAATTAAAACCAATAAGCCTACATGGCTGCTGTGTGTCACATGACAAGCATGATGACGACGACGACCCCCCTCAAAAATTAGTGCATGACGCCCCTGCACGTAGCCTCTTTTCTCAACCAACGTTTAATGGGCGTGTTAATTACTTTGTGAGCCATGGACTTTTGGAGACCCTGTAGACTTTATGCAAATCTACCTGTGACCCGACTTGTGTGTGTACTCTGTGAGGGATGAGGTGTCAAGATTAAGTGCAAAATGTATTCCAAATGAATAGGTACCACAGGGGTCCGTGAGACGGCAGTGCAGGACTACAGCAGCCCCCCCCCCCCCACTAGGCTTCCTGTATATTAGGACTGTTACCATTCCTCGTGTTAAGGACAAGTTTTTCCTCATGTATGTGCCGTTCTTCAGAGAGCACGACGAAGGTGTTCTGAAGTCCTGCTAATTATCTAACACTATTCGCAGCCAATAAACACACTCAGGATAATGTGTGCTCAAGCATATTATAATTACAGTAACTGTTGCCTTTGTAGATGTAAGAGACTCAGTGTGACCGGAATTAAAGCTATTTCTGATAAATACTAATAACACCGCCACAGAACCATTTTCGCGATTTTTACAACCCCGAGTTAGCAAGCAATCAGTGCACTTTAAATAAAACAAGATGCAAACAATTAATGCTCATTAAATTATCAATTTCTGACTGGTTAGGCAATGCCACCGAAATGTAACTACACACACACACACACACACACACACACACACAAATAAGTCATTGTAATCTTTTTTTAAGCATTTGTACTTTTAAATCACCGTCGGGCACCGAAAAGTTCCCCTAATAGAATACTTAATAAGCTATTTGCCCTGCAACTGGATGGATAAGCAATTTTACAATTAAATTGTCATGACATATCATCACCAACAGGTGGCACTCGTTGATAGATGATGTTTCTGCTGAGGTACTGATTGCTGAAATGCTTTGCTTGAACCTCATAGTAGCACACTTTATCACTTTTAAGATTTTAAGTAGCATTTATTTACTATTAATTACCATTTATAGCATATTTCAGCTTATGACAAAATTACAGTTAATTCCAAGTCGTTTCCAGAGAGTAACAAGATATATTGCGCTACATAAGCATTTAACAGCAGGTGGCGCATTAGAACAGTGAACGGATTCAATTCAGTTTGAGATTATTGATTTGAGTTATTGATTATTTGGTTGATTTTAAAAGTAATTTTAGATTCATTTGAAACGCATAAATGCAAGCCATGTCTGAAAGTGTTGTTGCATGGACATAAACACACTGTGCTTATTATGTTTTTATGTTACAATATTAGGCTATGACAGAATTGACTCTATTGAAGAAAGCATTTCTATTGAAGAAAGTAAATCGATGAAACAATTAAGTTTCCTTAAGAGCTGACCCCAGTGTTTATGCAGACGTGTTTCGTAACTCAAGCACAACAAGGTCCCATGACAACATCAACAGCTCTGATCCTGTACGTCTATAATTAGCCGGTGGAACTGGAACAGCCTGGGTGATGAAAGTTCCAGGTAACAAGCAGACAGAAACTCGACTGCCTTCTAGAGCCTCTGCAGCAGACGCAAAGCAAAACAGTGACTTCTGCGCAGATAGATGCCATCAATTTTAATGCATCATTTTCGTCTCTAACTGTGCACGCTATTGCATCGGGATGAGAATTGGGAGTCATGAGTCACCACGAATGCAAAGGAGTTTCGACCAACCGGCTTGTGCAATTTCAGGATGTGCCCAAATATTATTCAGAAACATTATGCAATCACGATTCCTATCCCATACATGTGCTATACTCGCGACTCAAACCAGAATATAAATGAAAACTGCGTAAAATTCTGGCTTTATTACGTTTTGTACATGATGCAAAAGTTTCAGTCAAAACTGCAACATGCACATCGAAAGCACTAGGGAAACTCCATCATTTCCATAAGGAAATTCCATCAAACTCGGTACAAACAAATTGAAAACTACTGGGTGCATGTTGTACTCACAGTTTAGGCAAATATTCCCCGAATCAGCCCACGTGGGGTCTAAGCAGGAGTTTCCTCCATCACCAATGGCAGAGCGAGAGCGAGACGCTTGTGGAACATTGCTAGCCAATGAGAAAGGCGAGCGTTTCGCAAAGCCGCGCCCACTCGAAAGCAGCATAAAAGCGAGGGTTTCGCTAGAAGTCGGCAGAAACAACTTTTCAGACACAGCGAAACGAGCAAAGGAATACTACAACTCTGAGCGATATTTGGATTATACTTTGGCCAGCACACTTTGACTGGATTTTAATATTTCCGAGCTCTTCCGGAGACTTGTGGATTACTATTATCTGAAGCAAAATGACCCTGGAAGAAGTCGTTGGATGCAATATCACTGATACAAAGTAAGTTCTTCATTGCATGCATTGCATACACATTCAGTGCGAATCTCAATGGGTATCTTACCATACAGACAACCATCCGACTGTCGCTTACCATAGTCCGCATGTTTTTACAGAATGGACACCGTGAGCCAAGCATTGGAAGAGCTGCTGGTAGCAGCACAGAGACAGGACTGTCTTACCGTCGGCGTTTATGAGTCTGCAAAACTAATGAATGTGTAAGTATATACTTATGTCTGACTTTTACACATGCTACTGTATTGCTTTATACCAGCAAACAGGAGACTAATTGCAATTCACTTGATCTACAGAGACCCAGATTGTGTCGTACTGTGCGTTCTGGCCACCGATGAGGAGGACCAGGATGATATTGCGCTGCAGATTCACTTCACGCTCCTTCAGGCGTTCTGCTGCGACAACGACATCAACATCCTGCGGGTGTCTGGGCTGAGACGCCTCGCAAAGGTGCTTGGAGAACCAACCACCTTGGACAACAACGAGCCAAGGGATTTCCACTGCATCCTAGTCACTGTAAGTAGACTTACAATTGGCTCATTGCGTGATCATATGCAACATGCATTCAGAGTTAAATCTTAATATCGTACGACATTGACTTACGGTGCATTTCATGTGTTTTCACAGAACTCTCAATGCCAGCCACTCAAATGCCAGGCACTGAAGGATGTGGGCAACTACTGCGAAGAGAGCCGCTGCAAAAACCAATGGATTCCTTATCTGTCCCTGCAAGAACGCTGAACGAGTCGCAATGCTTGATGCAATGAAAGGATGAACGAGTCATTCTCTGCGAATGAAAGCAAAGGGCTCTGCACCAGCTGCCGTTGACTGCTGCGTCATGCGAAGGGGCTGCGAGAGAGAAAGTGGAGCTCTTGGGACTGTGCGCACGGGACCGGTACATTCCACCCTGCCCCACCAGCTTGTCCTGTCCTCCGTGGGGAAAAAAGTGGTAGCGGAGGAACAAGTTGTGGGAACATGAACTGTGAAAGGCTGCCTGTCGGCGCAAGCGGTGCCGGAGGACTTGCACGCGGGCGGCGTGGGCGTGCAATGGGTTGGAAAGCGAGGAGTGTGCGTCACTATCGCTGCCTGCGGGTCGAACATTTTCAGATGCCGAGTGAATGATCGGTGTATGTGCCGGACTTTAGTGTCTATGAACTGCAGTGACATTTATGCCAAGCTACAAATGGACTGCAATCGCTTCTGTTAGACTGCACTGAGAACGACAGTGTTTGTGAAACAAAATTAATTCTGTTGAGTTATTGAGAAATACATACTATGAATTGATGTAAGTTATTTCCAGTAATTTAAATAGAGTAATATATGCATTGCTGCTCGTGTCAAATGTAATATTGTTTCAATAAATTATTGATTGAGAATTGTACACTTCTGTCTTATGTATTTGCTTTGGGGGTTGGGGTGGTAGACAATTCAATAACAGGTGACAAAGCAATACTATTGCAAATGCAGACTGACTTCCTTCGGTCAAAGTTTAAAATAACAAAACACTTCCTGTTAAACGTCCTTGCAAATCCTTAAAGTCTTGCCAGATTTAGTTTGGACTGTATATGAGCGAGAGAGGTAATACCCCACTGAGGTGTGAATGCATTCAGTGGAAATGTTAAGAAAGAACAAGAGCCCATAAGTGGCGTGCAAACAAATCAAGAGTTTGCCAAAGGATAGTCTTCATATCCTCTTGTCCTGGAATCAGCGTCATATCCCTACTGATACACAGTTAATTACGAAACCGTGCTGACAGGAATGCAGACTTTACAAGTAATTCATGTTCAGTTCCGTCTACTTTGGCAAGCTCTGCTCCTCCTGTAGGGGGCTTGCATAACCTCCAAGTTTAAAGGATCCAGAAAAGGATCTGACAACATGACCCAAATAAAATAGCTTTTCAGTAAGTGATTTGAGGTTATATTACAGGTATCTTATCACAGGTCTCTTACTGTTTGTAGAACGATCTCTAATTGTTATGTAGCAGACAACTTGTAACACATATTACACCAGCAGCAGTCCCACTGGGCAGACTGGGATCGTGTTTTCCTCAAGGGTAAAATGGTGATGCTAGTTGATGCTTCATCTTTTCACGGCTTGGTCTGGATTACTAGGGCAAAGCTTTAACCATTAAACTACCACTATCCTTTAGTAACACTCAGGCACACTTCTTTGTCAGCTTTGTTTTTCCAGCTCCATCCAGTTGCTGTTCAGGTCAGCGTTGTGAACTCTTGAGAGGTGAAGAGCTACATAGTTGCACACAGTTGCTTGTAAAACAAACAGAGCGTCTTATGAGATCCTTGCAACAAAACACCACCATCCAGGTATTTAGATAACTATAATACGATTCACAATCGCATACACGTTGTTGTGATATTCTCTGAGCATTTGCTCATTTACTGCTAATCTGAAGCAACAAAATGCTAGTATTATACAGTTACTGTCAAAGTGAGCTCGATAATAATGATTAAAGATAGATTTGTATTAAGGGATAATAATAGATAAGAGGATTCAGAGTTTCCAAAATTAGTCTCCTTTGAGATGAAAGACATCAAGCATTTTTTCCGGGCATTCCCTGAGCTGATTGTGCGTCTGACGTAGCACGTTTCTGATTACGCATTGGAACCCCGGAAACGTCATTGACCATTTAAGGGCAAATCTGAAAGCGCCGAGTATGTCTCTTCTACTCAACACCAGCGCGAAATATAATCGTTTAAACCGAATTCTCAGTGTTTAAAGTATCACATTATACATGTTTGTTTGGATAAGGCATCTCCTAACCGCTCACCGGCTGAGTCGTGCCCAGCGCTCCTGCCGCTGGTATGTGAGGAATGCGGAAACAGTGGCTGTGTTTCCATAGATGTGCAGCGTGAATGCGCTAGCTGTTTCCCACAAGGTGCGATAAGAAATCATGCTGTTTTATTTTTGTCTTATCGTGATCACGGGGAAGAGACTAGAATGAGATGATAAAACAGTCATTTAAATGCTGATGACATGCTATAACGCTCCTAAACGTGGACTATGATGGACATTTAGTTTATTGTCATTTCTCAGGATAGGGTACTATCATTTTTTCAAAATCAGCTTTTGTATAGTTACATCAGGAATTGTTCTAGAATCAAATCTCCGAGGGTGCTTCTGAAGTTAGTGAGGGTGCTCTAGCATTAAAGGGAGTGTTCACTCAAAAATGAAAATTCTGTCTTTAATTACTCAACCTCATGTCGTTCCAAACCCATAAGACCTTCGTTCACCTTCGGAACACAAATGAAGATATTTTTGATGAAATCTGAGAGCTCTCTGACCCTCCATAGACAGCAAGGGTCCTACCGCATTCAAGGTCCAGAAAGGTACCAAGAACATCAACAAAATAGTCCATGTGACATCAACCGTAATTTTGGCCTTTGACGCTGAGGTTGAGACAAACAGAGTTAAGCAATTATTAAACAATTCATGACAGCAAAAATTGGGGAAAATATTATTTTAATTAGGCTATATAGCATATGTCAATGTCCTATAAAGTAATACAAAACCAGGTCGCCAGTGCAAATTACAGAATTGACATGAATACACATTGTGAAAATAAATATAAAAGCAATTAACTGAAACACAGAACATTTGTGTTACTATAAAATCCAAATTCTTTTAAAAAGCATGACCAAGAAAGAAGAATACAGGAATAGATACACCTACACAAGCTGACTCTGAAAAGCAGTATTTTTTAAAAGCACTCATAGGCAGAAACTCTGGGCCCCTGGTGAAATTTTCCCTTCCCATAAAGCCTTGATCTGTGCGCTGTAATGACTAGATGCCACCCAGTCTGTTTCTGTTTGACTCTGGTCTCTGAGCTCGTCAGGTACATTCAGGCTGGCAGTAGCGCTTCTTTCCACCTCCACCCAGACGAGCAGCCAAGACGTGATTCTGGCCAAGTTTATGACCCATCCTGCAGAGCAGACCGAATTAAACAGACAGTAAAACTACAGCTTGTGAATGCTCTCATTTTCATTGCACCGTATAAGTCTTTAATCAGCATTTTATCTCACCACTATAAACACATTGCTCATGCTTAATTAAAGCTACCAGTTACTGGGTTACAGCAGATGTTGACAGTGTTTTTAGAGAAAGGGGCTCCATGGCTCGTCAGCTTACAAAGAACAAGAATATTGCTAAAAGCTCTCAGGAAATTATTGTATATCATTGTTACTGCATCAATGTCATTGACAAAAAAAGGGTGTCCAATATGAGGAAAAATAGTTTATATAAAACATATGTATGAAAAAAGTATGTTGTAATATAATTTTGTATATTAATTTAGTGACATTTTGATTTATGTCAGGTGGTGTAACCATCGAGTAAAGAGAAATTACTACATCTGAAGGTATTGCAAAAACAAAATAAATTGCAAAACAAATTATTAATTTAAAAATAATGTTGTTTAAATGTAAAAAAAGTAAAATATCACACATTTTGAGCTGTGCATTTGGTCAGTTTATGACAAATTGAATATCACACACACACAAACATTTTATATATAAATTAAAAGCAATATATATAAATAAAATATTATAATATTTATACAATATTTTTCAATAAAATATAGTACTTAATGTAACTTTTTTTAAAAAATTCAGGAAGATTATGCATTTTCCACCTTAATGTTTTTGATCACAAAAATATAAAATATATTTTAATTCAGAAAAGTACAACTTACAAAATTAATAACAATAATAATAATAATAAATGTTCATAGAAGAGGTTTTATTAAAAAAAACACACAAATACAATTATCAAAATAAACAGGTATAAATCAAATTAATTTGTATTAATAAAACATTTTTAATCTTTTTAAAAATGTTTTTAATTCATTTGTCATGATTATTTTATGATTATTTTAAATCCTTTTTATGTAAATCACTTTGAATTACCATTGTGTATGCAATGTGCTCTATAAGTTAAAAAATATTGTTACACATGTAGCATTTTGTAGCCACAGTAATCTGCATGCTTTCATGAAACACATCCCCAGGTGATGGAGTGAACGTGACTGCTGCAGGAATCAGCTGGGTGAGCGGTGAACTTAAGGTCTGGCGTGTATCTTCACTTTCAGTTGCGGTGGATACAGGGAGTGGGTGAGCTTTAAGAATATGTGCTATTGTACGGGACGCTCGCAACGCAACTGACCCGACAATAGCTAGCTGTGTGTTCCTCTCCAGATTGCTGGAAAAAGTGTGCAAGCATGCTCAACCCTAGAGGCGTCACACCACAGCACAATAGCAGCAAAAGACTAAAAGACTAAATTTGCCTGAACGAGACTGGTGACTGGAGTCGAAAGTGCTGGCGAGTGCTGAAGTCAAGCCAGAAAGCATGAGAGAAGAAGGGGGGAGAACAGAGAGCCCTTTCTTTCACTTGGCAAAAGCCCTAGCTGATTTAAAGTTGCTGACAGTATTTAGTTCAGACGGCAGGGCTATTAATAGAAAGGCCTGCCGGAGTATTTTTAGCACAACAGGGCTATATTTATATCTCAGGGAGTGGTGGCCTTGTAGATAAAATAAGGGGCTTCTTGATTCTGTAATGGATGTTAAAAAAACCAAGATGGATTCTCTTGCCCCTCCTGTGGTTCTGCTGAATTGGCCCGAAACATCTTTGGTGTGATTGAGAGCGCAACAGAGCCTCTCTTTTGTAAGTTGTGTGCAGTGCTGGATGGTTGGGACTGAGTTACCGTGCATCTTAGCCCTAATTATAGACTTGTTTTAAGCCCCCCACCCACCACCCAGTTTAGCTCGAACTGTAACCAACAAGTCCATCCACACCTGCACACTTACCATATGAATGCATATGTCAGTGATTCCCAATGAAACCAGTCTTTAATTAAATAAAACCGCACTTATTACACTGACCTCTCAGTGACAAATATGGGTGTCCAATGTAAGGAAAAGTAACTACCTTTTAAACGCATCTGTCAAATCTTAGAAACATAATCTTAGTATTCAGCTTCATTTCATACAATTAAATATATATATATATTTTTAACTATTTTAACCAACAAACAGTTTCTAAAAACAACTGTCTAGTGAAGAGTAATAGCATATTGTCTTGATTTCATTTCCATATTTTAGAGCTTTTCAGCAGAATTTGGATTTGTCTTATATTTCAAGAAGTTAGCATCACTGATTCTGTTACTTGCATGTTTAAAGCAGCTTTGAAACGATCTCTGTTGAATAAAGCGCTATATAAATAAAGGTGACTTGACTTGCATGCACATCATTGTAAAAAAATAGAAGTTTTAAATAAAGATTATTGAAGTACGTTTTACAAGAAAATACTATTTCGGTCTTTTAACTTCAAACTTGAACGTGTTACTTGCCATTTCTTTGATTAATTGTGCAACAAGCGATTTCCGAGTAAAATGTTTGTCTACACAATTGTTTTCTGTGCATGTTAATGTAAAGCATTAAAATAAATAAGTAAAGAGTTGTAGTATTATTACAAGTATTCATAGGGCTTTTAATATTATACTATTAGTAGTATAATAATACTGAACATATATATACATATGTATAAGTATACATACATACACACACACACACACACACACACACACACACACACACACACACACACACACATAAAGAGCATTGTTAGGCACATTAGATATACACAGGTGATGCACATCTAGAAATTTCTACTTATAAAAAACATACTATAAAACAGAGACATGGCCGTTCTATTTCTATTGACTGTCGTGTCAGTGCTTCAGGCTGAATCTGGCCTGCTGTAATCTTTGTTCTTTTGCGCTGACACAGATGAGAGCATGTTATTGTAAGGCTGCACGTCTGATGTCTTTACTTTGAGAGAGCTGCTGCTGCTGCTGCAAATTTGGTCTTCGATCAAGAAGCATCGGCAGACATCTGACTACAAGCACTGCCCATTCTTCACATGAGTCATGACCTCCTCCAGAGCTCAACAGACTCAGCCTTTACCACCGTCTGAAGTGTCAGACCATCCGCAGTGAAGACACCAGGGATGCATCAGGAGAACATGTGTTGCGTAAGATGTATAGTTTAAAATAGCTTTTTCTAGATCACTTTCACAAAAGGAAATTACATCCAGCTGAGGCATTTATAAGATAAGAAATTAAATCAGATCTAATCCAGAATTGCATGCACTGACTCAGACAAGACATCATAAGTGTAAAATCTGGCACAATCATGCATCTGACAGAGCTTTTCATTCAAAGAACAGACCTACAGTATATATTACAGTCGGCTACGTTTTTAGCAAGTGTGAATCAGAGAGCGATATCATGGTAACAATTAAATAAAGCCTGGATCATGGGTGGTCTCATTTAGTGTTATGGGCGGTTCTAGCAGAGAAAAAATGATTGTGTTCTGTTTAAAGTCCTTTACAGTGGGGAGATCAAGGGCAAAATCTCTCTCCTGGTGGAGATTTTATTCAAAGCCTTAACAAGCACAACATGGCAGCGTTTTCTACTGGTAATTTCATTGCCTTTTATGGCTTCACTTAACTCTGTCTTAAATATTCAGTATGAGGTTGCAGTATAATTTGAGCTTTTAAGTATTTCCAAGAGATATAGGCTTTATTAATACTGACAAAAAAAATAAAAATACACTCATCACGCTGCCAAATTATCCTGCATGCTGTTTATCAAGCAGTGCATGCCTGCATTTCATTTAGCAAGGGGTTGCAACATTGCTATAGTTTTAAGCTTTCCAAGTGATGAGAGTCATCCATGCTGAAGAAGACAATAATTAATAAATGCACTATACTCTTCAGGCATCCCAATGAGCTTGCATGGTGTTTTCCATACATCACATTCATGCATTTCCTTTTGCAAGTATTTGCAGTATTGCTATAAAGTAGGTTGAGCTTTTATATATTTCCAAGTGTAGAATGTCATCCTTGATGACAAATAACACAGGCATGCACAGTTCTCTTCATGTCTTGCAGTTAAATTGCATGCTATTTTAATGCATTGCATGCATTCATTTCTTTCGGTAAAGGGTTGCAGCATTGCTATAGTTGGAGTTTTTGAGTGTTTGTAAGTGATGGACTTTGTCCATGTTGTCCTTTGTCCAAGCTTGCATGTTGTTTTTTTTATGCAGCACATGCATGCATTTCATTTAATAAGAGCTGTAGTCGGAGATCATGTTACCCTTCGACTTCGATGCACGCGCAGTCTTTCGCTCTGCTGACTTTGTCAAATATTTTGTAATCCTGTCAGTAAATTTCGAACCACTTTGCATCGGACCCATCATGAGTACTTCAACAGTCAAAGGCGATCGGAAAAGAGAGATTGGGCAATCGCCAATAAAGAAAAAATTAAAAGATTCCACCATCTCCAGAGAGGATATCGACGATGCTATCACTAACGGTATCAAGTTAGCATTTAAAGAGCAGCAAAGCACTTTGGATTCGGTTGTGACTTCGGCAGTAAAAGATGCGGTGGTCTCTGTGCTGATTCCAGCATTGCGTGAACTGCGTGAGGACATACAAGCGACTAACAAGTCTGTTAAAGAGCTAAGAGAGGAGCATGAGGCGATAGCTACGGCGGCGAAGCAGACACGTGACCGGGTTGATTCCGTTCAAGCAGCTGCACGTGAGGATAGGAGGACAGTCACGGACTTAAGAAATCAGCTGGAGCGACTCACCGAGAAGATGACGGATATTGAGGATAGGAGCAGAAGGAATAACGTGAGGCTGGTGGGGTTACCAGAGGGGGTGGAGGGCTCCGACGTGGCTGGTTTCCTCAGAGTTAATCTTTCCAAGTGGAGTCCTTCCCTGAAAGGTTGTAACATCGAGACTGACCAGGCACATCGCGTGTATGACGGAAGGAAAAACTCAGATCGGCCGCGTACTCTCATCTTCCGTGTACTAAGATGGCATGACAGATCAGAGATCCTGAAAGCTGCTCGGCAGGCTTATCTGGTGAAATGCATGCAGGACAATGCCACGCTACTGTTTTTTCCTGACTTTAGTCCAGCCACAGCTGCCAAGAGAAAAAGCTTGGTTCCGGTTTTGAGGGCGATGACGGCGCTTGGTCTCCAGCCCTTCCTCGCTTATCCGGCGGTAATTAAGCTACGGCACGTGGGTGAGCAGAGAAGTTTCGACACTCTTCGAAAAGCAGAGGATTTTATCAGCTCCCTGTCACAGAAGGCGGCATTTGCTGCGGCTCCACAAGGCAGCGGGAAGGCGGCGGCCGCCTTCTCTTCGGCCCGGCGGGAGGGGCTTGATGGCCGGGATAGAGGAGATGCCGGCTGCCTGGAAGAAGATGGTGGCGGGAGGGATATGGATGCTTGCTAGATCTCTTTTTTCCTTTCTTCTTTCCTCTCTCCTCCTGGGATAGTGTTCATATTTATTCGATACAACTGTCTCTTTGCTGGTAAGACTAACCCCCCCTTTTTTCTTTCTTTTTTTCTGGAGGGGACTAATGGAGAGTAGGTTTAATTAAAATAATTTTTTGGTTATGTGAGCCTTTTGGGAGGCTCGTTTTGCGCTGAAGTGGATTGGTCACAGATAATCAAAAATTTTTGTTGCTCAATCAGACCTATGTTCTCGGTAACGTAGTCTGAGTTGTTTTTTGTCTATAGTTGTTAGTTATTTCTGTCTGTGTTGCTTTTATTTTTTACAACATATATTCATACTTTTATTTACTTTACCTTATTTCTAAAAGGATTTTTCATCTAGGTGGTTTGATATCTAGAACACACACTAACGTTTACATGTCATTTACAGAATGGGAGTGCTTTTGCTTTTCTTCATTTATTGCATACAATTTTGTGATTATGAATATTTAATGCATACTCTAAATATTTTATCACTGAATGTGACTGGCTTAAATTCTGCTGTTAAACGAACCTGTGTGTTAGAACATTTACACCGTAAATCTATTTCTGGTACCCTGATATGTAACACTGTGTCATACTTTTCTTCATGTGTTTTGGGAGTGTCCTGTTGTCATTGATCTATGGACGCATGTAAACCTGGTTTTATCCTCCTCGCTATGGACTGATTGCTTTGTTGATACAGGTTTGTGTCTTCTTGATGTTGATTCTGGTCTCTCTATAAGCTTAATACAAAGGAGAAGGTTGTTTGCTGGTTTTGCGGCTGCGAGGAGGACAATGATGCAGAACTAGTGTGTGCCGCACGTGTGTGGAGAGGCATACTGGATTGCATTTTTTTTTTCTAACATACGTGATTATATAAAGGAAGGATGAGTTTTGTTGTTACTTTTTCCCTCCCTCTCTCTCTCCCTTTTGATTGGACCTTTAAAATATGGAGTGTGTGTCTGTTGTTTTGTTTTGTTTGTTTTGAGTGGATGTTATGTTGTGATGTTGTGTGTGAAATAATTTTTTTTTTAAAAAAAGCTGTAGTACTGCTATGGTTTGAGCTTTATGTATTTCTAAGTCATAAGCTTTGTTCATACTGACAAAGACAACAATGCATGCACTATACTCTTTCTACCTAGCAATAAATTGCATGCTGTTTTTAATGTATTCATGCATTTCCTCCGGTAAAGGTTTAGCTATATTGCAGAATTGCTATAGTTGGAGTTTTTGAGTGTTTGTAAGTGATGGACTTTGACCATGTTGTCAAAAACAACCAACAATTACACAATATGCTCCTCAGACATCCCAATATGCTTGCATGCTGTATTTCATTGCATGTGTGAATTAAGTTAGTAAGGTGTTGCAGTACTGCAATAGTTTGAGCTGTATTTCCAAGTCATGAGCTTTGTTCATACTGACAAAGACAACAAACACATGCAGTATACCGTTGCAACAAGCCAACAAGTGTTTGCTAGAGAAGTGTACACGTCATGTTTTGCAAAAGTCTGCATTCTATTTTTTAACACACGACATGCATGCATTTATTTTAGTATGGGGTTGCAGTATTGCTATAGTTTGAACTTTATGCAAGCTGACAAAGTCAACCAACACACAAAATATCCACGTCACACTAATAAGCCTGTATGCAGTTTTTTCATGCATTGCACACCTTAATTCGTGCATGACTTTTTCCTTTTGAAGTCGTTCCAAGCACAGCATGCCTTTCACATAAACAACACAAACAATGTGCACTTCAAGTGTCCTCCATGCTCTGACGAGGTCTTTCCAAGGTAACTCTAATTTACCAACAGTGGAATTTCACCTCAGGCTTCACTAACACAAGAGAAGCCATTGTTTGGTCCCATGTGCATGTGCCTTTGTTTGAGGTTGCAGTTAATTGAAAGGTACGTGCAAAAGCGGCAGGAAGTCTTTAATGACACGAGGCCTTCATATGGATGTTTCAGAGTGAGGTTTACACTCACGCCAACAGGTCTGACTGACACACAGAGTTGAAAGGAATCTTTAAGTGCAGCCCATTTGAACTTCACCCATTCCGAGCCCCAGCCGCAACGGATAGGTGGTTGGAGGGGTTGGGTGGGCTGTGGGACGGGGTGAGAGAGAGGGAGAGACAGCGGGAGTTGCAGGGTGTGGTGACTAAAGCCAAACTGCAGAAACGGGTCTTTGTGTAGGGAGGATACAGAGGAGACAGTTTCTGTTAGCGGTTCTTATTAATGTCACAGAGGTATTCCCACTGGATTAGAGGCTAACCGTTAATCACCTAATCTTGACTACAAGATAGATAGAACTTCAGTTAATGGAAAATTGGACTAAAGATGAATTTTATGCACAAGCATACCAATGTCTGGTATACTTGTGCATTTGGCGAACATAACTTATGGTGCATAAAGTCATATTTAAATTGAAATCTTCAGCATAAACAAAAGCTAAATTAGCTATAATATTTCAGTGGAATTTTCACTTTAGATAAAACACAAAAAATTGTAAATCAATGTGTAATTTAGTTTATTTAATCTAAATAAAGACAATTTATAAAGTCAATGTGTATTGTTTAATGTTTATTGTGATGTTTTTTTTTAAGTGAAAATACTGTTTAACCCCCCCCGAACAAAATCATAATTTAGACAATTATAAAATGCACTTTTTTTCAGATTGGTGCAATGCCTTGCCCCATAGAGTTTAATGGAAAGTGCATTGCTATAAACACAAAACAAAACAACTTTCTCACACCACAACACAGACGCAAAGTCTTGTAAGTTTGTGTCATTCTGCCTAACAAAACCCAAATAGTTAGATTCATGTGCTCTGTGTATTTTCCAAACTTGTAGTATCTATATAGTTAAATGCACAGTAGAGAAATGCAAAATGCATGGTAGGCTTATAAAATGTCAAGATGACAAAATTGCTCCAAAGACATTGTATATTTTGCTCTTGAATTGGTAGCTATGCGTCCAGAGTTTCTGAGTTATAATTATGATCAAAGAGACTGAGCCCCCGACCTCAAACTCAGGGCTGACTCAATGCAACTTGCCGACACTAAAAATAGAAACGACCCCATTGCCAAGCACACACACCCTCTTGTTAACCCTATTTTCTGACCAACAAAGAGAAGACGGGAGGGGTGGTGTGTGTGTGTGTGTGTGTGTGTGTGTGTGTGCATGGTTTTGTATGGGGGTATGGAAGAGTAGCACTGGAAAGTTGACTCATTCAATTGTCCCACAATTGCTCTTGCTGCCCGGAACTCTGGCATCCAGAAACCAGAATCCCTGCTCCATTTTTCAAGATATATTTAGCATTTCCAATGGCTCCCAATGGAGATCTGCTCAGTAAGGTGAGGAAGAATGTGCAAAACAGAAAGGCCAGAACATTCCAGACAGGTTTGTGTAAAGTGGCTAAGACTGGGAAACATGTTAATCTGCTTATTTATGGACGCTCAGAAAGATCCCTGGCTGACTCACTCATGCCACAAGCTGGGAAATGTGTCTGGACAGAAAGTGCTTCCACCCGATCATCATAGGAGTAATAACCACCTCACTACTGGACCTAAATAAACTTCACACAGAGGTTTGAAATGGAAATGGGTGCTTCGGTAGAATAACCACAACAATACAACCCTCCTCTCAGGTTAGAAATGTGGCGAGAAGCTCCATATTTAAATCATTTTGTTCGTCTACAGACTTTGGCTAAACCCAAATCACCCTAATACGCCTATCTGGCTGGCCTGTACACAATCAAACCCTCTTCAGAAGGGCGCCGATCTAAATGCGGGGACACATTGACCAGACAGCTTCTCCCTTCTCCCTCATTTTCGATATAAAAAGAAGTGTCTATGCCTAAACACTGATCCCACATAAATGTCACAGCCTTCTAAATTAGTACCGAGCTGCACACTGAAACAATCATATCTGATATTATGTTAAATGGGATATTTCTGACCATAACAAGACAGTGTAGGCCTACACTGCGTACAACTCTGAAAGCAAGAAAGCGCAATGAAAGCTGTTTCTTTATATTTATTCACACATACAATATTTATTTGTAAAGCACATTTAAAAACAACCAAATTTGACCAAAGTGCTGTACAGAATAGAATAAGACACAGAAATAAGATGGATAAAACAAGACTATCAAATTTAAAACACAGCACTAACAAAACAACAATTGAACCAATGATCAAGGGGTATTGAAAGCCAGAGAGAAGAACATATATAGAGTCGGGTTCCACATTTTTAAGATGATCCTATTTAAATCAATGTGATAAATGAGTAATATAAGAGTAGTTACCTAAAATGTGTAATGTAATGTATTACATTACAATACAATTTCTGTCATGCAATTTGGAATCAGTAGCAGCCTACAATTTGTAAGTAATCTACCCATTTGTGGTGGAAAAACTACATGCTGAACAGAGAATTCCACCAATCAGAGAGTCGCAGTGAGCATAGAGTGCCAAACCAGATCTTTAGCTCCGCCCACTCCCATGAAGCACCGCAAATGACATAATCGAGTCGGCCTCTTTACACTTTCTATACACTTAAGTATTTGTATACATGCATATTATGCAATAAACTGAAAATATATTGTTTATATGGATACAAGCAAGAATTTTAGATGTATAGTTTTATATTTCTCTGTCATGGTTTATTTAATTCGCAGTGCTTCATGGGATTAGATCTTTCCCTCATTAAACCCATTAAGTACCGTCTTGTACATTTTTTTTTTGACTGATTTTCATACACTTGCTTTGAATCAAATTTTGCAATTTTGTGATTCTCCTCATAGCTGGTTGGTTTGGTTCATGGCTAATTAATGAAGACTTTTGAGTTGTTGATGTCTCTAAATTGAACTCAGCTTTGGGTTCAAGACAAATGAAACTCTGAAAGTGAGAAAGTATAATCTGGGAACTTTCAGAAAACCTGACACATGATGACCTTTAAGAAAAAAATGACACAAATTGAAAATGCCTAAAATGAGTTTTGCAGAATAAGAGTTTTACAAGTATCTGTAAGTAATCTGAGTTTCTCTTGACTTACACAGAAAACAGAACTGAGACAGAGAGGTGTCCTAAACATCTGCAGTGTGTCTACACTGATAGCAACTAGTCAGAAATTAGAAAGGGTCATGGAGACTAAACACATTTTTGAGATATTATCAGATATAAATGTGGGCAATAATTTGGCCAATTTGCCTTCTGGGTTTGAAATTCTGGGGTTTTTTTCTGGCCAAATTTCTCTTGACCATATTTTAAATATATACTAAATAAATGTTATAAACAGCAAAGCTCAATTAAATATATATTTTTGAAATGGAAAATATATTTAGTTTCAAACTTCATATACCAAAATATATTTCAAAGTGTATTTCAGGGGCAATAAAATACATTTCCAATCTTACAGTAGCCTAGATTTAGGCTTTATTCATTATTTATTTTTCATTCAATGTGTTATTTATTCACACGTGTAAAAGACAACAAATAATGTGACATGAATGTTTTTTCTTGGATTTAAACATATGGAGGGCAAAATATAGTTTTAAATGCCTTTAAAATTGCATTTATATTTTTGAAATATACAGTATATTTAAAATATACAAAATAGGCCAAAAATATATTTTGAAAAATATTTTAACAATTACATTTTGGGGGCATTGTTTGCATATTTTTAAATTTAGTGCATCTGCAAAAAGTACTATTATTATGGCTTTAATACAGATTAACATATAACACAAAAGAGTAGTGATATACTATTGGAAAGCTGATGTGTCCTGAAGTGTGGCAGAGTACTCTTTATCTAAAACTATTTTTTTTTTTAAATCATTCGTCAATCTCTAGAATGAGATTTAAAATAAACTACATTTAAAATAAACTAGTATAAGATTGTGAAAAACATAAGATAAAATAATGTGACCATACAGGACTTAATATATTCAGTACACTCTCCTTCATAAATTATGCATCCTATATACTCAGTGGACATGTTATGCATCAACTACTCAAATATCTCAACCCCCAACTCACCAAAATGAACTTTTAAAAAAATCTACAAACATAAAAAAATACTTTTGATTAGAGCAAGCCAAACTTTACCAGACTGAACCCTGAAAAATACCCAGAAATTCACAGAAATTGTTATCCCCTTGAAATATAATTTGCACACTGTCCATAGTTCTGTGATGATTGTGTTTAGGGAAGTGAGGAGGTGAAGAGGTCAAGTCATGGTGTAACTGTTTAGTTAGAAACAGGACAGCCAGGTGTGACCGAATCTGGTACCTCCCATTTTTAAAGAAGACATGCAGCTGTTGTCATTTAACAGCGTTACTCTGCCAACACACCTGCTGCTGACCACACACAAGCGCACACACACACACACACACACACACACACACACACACACACACACACACACACACACACACACACACACACACACACACACACACACACACACTGATGTCACTGTGTGGTCAGCAGAAACTCAGAAAGAATCAGCCATGCCACGATCCTGCAGATAGCAGACATCAGCTTTCTCACAGCCTGCAGCACATTTACCACTGCAACAACATGCGTCACTTCAGGAAAAATGTTTGCCTTGACAGTTTTCACAGTAACTGTCACTGACTACCATGGAAAGAAAGTGTTGCTTCAATTAGTAAATTTGTTACTCAATTTCTATTCCTGCCAGAGTTCTGCATAAATTACAGATCTGTGTGCTTATATATGCATTTTTTTGTTTTCTTGAATATGCATGACCAGCATGCACAGGGTGATGCTGTAATTTAAAACGGTCTAATATGAACATGAATATGATGTTGAATATGATGCATAGGAAGCTACCTTCTAAGGCAGCATGCTAACTCAAATGAAACCTCTTCTATTTTAAATGTTCTCAGCTCTGCCCCACAAAGTGCTCTTATACATAAAGCACAAATATGGGAAACTCAGAATTGACATTAGCATGTGGTTTGCTAATGACGTTTCATTCAGATAAGCATAAAAACACATACTAGTGAAAAATATTGACATGTTGCTAGGGTAATGACATGAAAATCTAATAAGCATAACAGGGGAAAAGTATTAGCATTTTGAAAAACTAACGACCTGATACTCATTAGCAAATTGCTGGCTTGCCACTCTAATAAATGTAACACATGCTAGTGAATAACATAGCATGTTGCTAAGCTAATGTTGTGATACTTTGATAAGCATAGAAACACACCGTAGTGAAGAATATTAGCATGCTAATCTAATGAAGTAATGACATCATACTCTGATAAGCATAACCTATTAATGAAAAACATTAGCATGTTGCTAAGCTAATGGCTTTCCACTCTAATAAACGCAACACATGCTAGTGAATAACATAGCATGTTGCTAAGCTAATGTTATGTTACTTTGATAAGTTTAGAAACACACCGTAGTGAAGAACATGCTAAGCTAATGAAGTGATATACTAAGCCTACAAAACAACAATTAAATAGTATTCAAACGGAAATTAAACATCAAGATCTGAAACATTAAACATGAGCTCTAACTCTGTGTAGCACCATAATATGACACAAATAGTAAGAATTGTCAGATCCGTTTATGGTTTACACCACATTTCAGATGTTGAATAGCTGATCAACAGATCAGCTATTCAAGGAGAATCATCGCATAGATAATCAAATCATTCTAGCGGGGCAGATATTCATTAGAACCATTGTATTCCCACTGAATGAGGCACAAATGTTTTGTTCTAGCTCATTAAGCGTCAAACACACAAGGGAAGTAGCAGAGGCAGACAGTAACTAAGTACATTTACTTGAGTATTGTACTTAAGTACACTTTTTGAGTATCTGTACTTTACTTGAGTATTATTTTTTCTGGAAACTTGTGACTTTAAATGTGATATTTATTTACAATAATTCAATAATAAGAAGTTAATATTGTGGTATATATTAGACACAATATTGTCTGATTTTGCTAAATTGTGTATGTGAAAATATTACCTATAAAGCCACAGAAGAACTGTTGTGCGTCTCCTAATAAAACAAAATGGGTGTTAAACTTGAAGCAGCACTCAAAGTACCGCGAGAGTGATTAGACAGCATTTTTAAAATTTTAGTTTTTGTGTCAAATGAGTCTTGCTGTTTTGCTTTTTTGTTAAAGCAGTGTTGCTGTTGTAAAGTTATACAGCTACAGTTGTGTTGCTGGGTTTTAAAGCAGGTTTGATTTTTTTCTTTCTTATCACTCTGTATTTACAGCAATTTCACTGTCCATTCTGTTCAAATGTGGATGAATGGCTACACATAGATGTGTGCACACACTGTCAGAGCCGTGCGAGATCATTACCATTCTGCTTTTTTAGGGTGGGTAGGAGTGTTAAATTATTATTATTATTTTTTTATTTTATTTTTTTTAACATTATAAAAGCTCTTTATTCCAAAGATACTACAAGCTAGTCAGTGTATTCAGTAGGTGTAATGTATTGTAAGTTGCTTCAGAGGTATTGCAAGTATTACATACAACAATAATAAAACAGTGCATTGACATAAAAAAAGGAAATTTACTTTTGGTACTTAAGTACTTTTAAAAGCAAGTACTTCTGTACTTCTACTTAAGTAAAAATCTGTCTTTACAACTTTTACTTGTAATGGAGTAATATTTGACAAGCAGTACTTTCACTTAAGTAATGGAGTTGTGTACTTTGTCCGCCTCTGGGAAGTAGTGAAGTAGGCCTACACTGCGAACTCTAGGTGCATCCCAATTCACATACTTATGCACTTTGTTTTTTTAGTAATAATGGTGTGATTTGTGAGTTCACTCTGAAAATTCCAAAAAGAAAAAGTACACTTCAAGTATCTGGATGATGCACTTAACCAGAAAAAAAGAAAGTGTGGCTTGTTGGACAATTCATGCTCTTCGTGGCACTATGATGTTGAATAACAAAATAACCTTATATAATCCATACCCTACAGCACATAATGCATATTGCATACTTTACAGTATATAATTTAGGATTAAAAACTAATTAACAACTACTGACTCCTTGGCTGTTAGATAAATGACACAAATGTAAAAACTGGAGTTAAGTCATGGTCTGCTGACCCAGATGGGTGTGTACAGGGTGTGCAGGATGTTTCAGGGATGATGATAAAGAGTGAAACGTATTCAGATGTTCAAACGACATCTGATTAACTGAAAGTCAGTGTAGCTTTTAAACCTATGACTCAACTAACCCGTCAACTGTTCCTCGGGGAAACGGACTTGCATAAACCCCAAAAGTTGCATTCGCAAGAAAAACCATTTGCAAAATATTTGCATGCATTTGCATGGTTTGAGACAGTCACACGGAAATCCCGCCCTGTGTGTAATTTTTCTGCCTGTCTGTCTCCTCCCAGTCTCCCAGACTGTAGCTCAGCCCTGCGACTCCCTGAACGTCTCTGTCTCTGTCTCTTCCTTGTCGGCACACACCGGTCTGCTGAGAGAGTGGGCGAGAGAAAAGTAAAAGAAGTGGCGGGGTAGAGGGGAGAGAGAAAGTTTATCAGTCAGCAGTGACTCACGGAGGGAAAACCCTGGCTCGTGTGCCAAGATGGCTGAGGGGCGAGACTTTCCAGATGGTATAAACAGGACCCTGTTTAGTGCTAATGCTAATAGCTGTCTGATCTTTCTTCCTCATGGTCTCGCCGCTACAGACAGACTGTTAATGACTTTCAGACATGACTTCCTGTGCTACAGACAGCAGATCACCATCTGTGCTGCCTTGTATTGATTTCTTAAAAGTCCATCTCAGTCACAAACACCCGCTTTCACGACTTTATAACTATTTACGCTGTATTTTGCAATCCAGTAATCAAGCTCTAGATCATATGGGTCTGTTGCATCCTTCACAATGTAGCGCTCAGAACTGGCTTGCAACACTTAAACAAGCATAAAATGTTTTGTTGGTTATAGCTGGTCATGTTGGTTTATTTTAGAGTCTTAGAGGGATTCAGAGCACTTTTCAACTAGCTGCAAAGATAAACCAGCTAAACACCATCTAGGCAAGACAGGAAGACCAGTTTAAACCACCTAAACCCAGCAAGACTAGCAAACCATTTTATGTTCGTTTAAGCATGTTTTTATAGGAAAAGATGTATAAATTATAGAAGCTTCCATCTTTGGAAATGTTTGCACCACTATCTTGCTTAATTCCTTTAGCGAATGAAATGGTCCCTGTGAAAGTAAACCATGCAATTAATTTGTTGTGAATTCATATAGCTAAAGTCAGGAATTTGCACAGTAATTTTGGACTGGCTGCAGCAGAGAAGAGAAAATACATTGCATATAACAAGAATGAATGAATGAATGAATGAATGATGCATTTATATAGCGCTTTCTTGTGTATTGCTGTACACCCAAAGCGCTTTACAATCATGTGGGGGGGGGGGGTCTCTCCTCAACCACCACCAGTGTGCAGCATCCACTTGGATGATGTGACGGCAGCCACAGGACAACGGCGCCAGTGCGCTCACCACACACCAGCTACAGGTGGAGAGGAGAGAGAGATAGAGCCAATCAAGTGGATGGGGATTATTAGGAGGCCATGATTGACAAGGGCCAGTGGAGGGAATTTGGCCAGGACACCAGGGTTACACCCCTACTCTTTACAATGAGTGTCAAGGGATTTTTAATGACCACAGAGAGTCAGGACCTCGGTTTAACATCTCATCCGAAAGACGGTGCTTTTTGCCAGTATAGTGTCCCCGTCATTATACTGGGGCGTTAGGACCCACACAGACCACAGGGTGAGCACCCCCTGCTGCAGAGCCGGCGCCAGCGCAGCACTGATGAGGGGGCGACTGAGGTAACGAAAGGGGGCGATGACGTAGCAGCGCAAAGTAAAAATAAATAAATAAATAAATAAAAACATATGTGGCCCATTCGCGTATTTGTCGGACCGTAAACAAGCCTGCCCGCGCTACTACTACAACTATTAGAATGCTGGGTTCACACACAGATAGTGTTTTGGTCGCGAGACAGGTCAGTGGAAGAGGTGTTTTTTTGTTTGTTTTTTTCAGTGCAGTGTTTTAGAATGATGTATTAAGCGTGGAGAAGCTGCTATAAAAGACGAGAGCGCAGCATTCAAATTCAAAGACATCCGTGGCGCATTTACTTTGAAATACAATGGAAAATACCGCAGTGGAATGAAAAATGCGTTCTGAGTGAATGACCCTACTAAAAGGTAGTCTACTTAGCAAATACAGATGTCAGAGTATAATAAAACAAAATCACATCAAATTCGAAAATCTGACATCCAGGAAATAACATGTCTTAGGGCAGCAGTTTTACCACAAATACGGCCGCTGCTGGCCAAATGGGTGCCCTAAGCAGAATTGTATTGTTGTGCCCCCTCCCCAAAATATTATGGAAGTAAAAAATAAAAACTATAGGGGTCAAAATAGACCTTTAATAAAATATAAAAGTAAATAAATAAATTGTAATTCAATTGAATTATTTACAAATTACAATTACAGTTACCACCTATGGCTATGATTTTATTAATACAGCTGTCAGATCGATTTTATAGTCCAAAGCATTCAGAAATCACACAAAAGAAAATTAAGCAGCTTTACTACGATAAAACCATGGTTAATTTTTGTAAGGGTTGTGATGTTCACATGTTTTTCTTGAAGAAATTATAGAGGCTGTAGCATTTCTATTGCAAAAAGGTGGCCAAAAATAAAAGATTAAGTGGATATTTTAATTAAATTTGGTCGATATTAAAGGACTTGATCGTCCTGTGTAACAGCAGCAATTACCAGGCCTTTGGTGCCCTTTGCAGGCATTTGTAATAATATGTAGCCTAATGTACATAAATTGTATATTTTGTATTACTTTATGTATTTTAACAGTTATGCAATGTGATTATAAGTAATTAACCGATCATTATTGCCTCATTGTTTTATATAATGTTTTATAAGTCATTTTAAAGTCTATTGTTCGCTAATGTACTGCGTTCATTTTTAATCATTATATATAGGCTATCTGTTCATGTTTATATTTTTATTTATGTATATGTATATATTAATATAGAACGAATTTAATTTAAAAAAAATTTATGCCCTATGCAAACTGCGTACTCTGCTTATAGGGAGCGGCGGTACACCACCACAACCACCAGAAATACTCAATCGTGTCTGTTTTATAATGAAACACAAGCTTATTGTGACCGATTCCCTGACATAACACATTCATTGCGGCCCATTTAACAGATGCATCATTTTAAGTTTAACAAACTGAACAGCATCAAACAATACAGCAAAATAATCAATTAACTACGATAATCTAGCCCTCTATTAAACATTAAAAAATTATTTCATCATACCTTTAGCTTAGTCAGTAGTGCTGCATAATGCCTGCATTTAGTTGAACCGCTTGCGAGGGAAGTTTGTGTGTCAGATGTAATTAAAATGCGACTTTGTGAAACAGACTGTCCTAAATGTTTGCTATAGTAGCATCATATTAATGCTAGAAAGCCTATTCGTTTGGCAACTGTGTTTTTTTAAATAAACCATTATATTTCATAAATAAAATCTATTTTCACACTCATCTTGAGTGAGGGGGCGGGATAGTCCGAGTGAGGGGGCGACGCCCCCTCACGCCCCCCCGTGGCGCCGGCCCTGCCCTGCTGGCCTCACTAACACCTCTTCCAACAGCAACCTAGTTTTCCCAGGAGGTCTCCCATCCAGGTACTGACCAGGCTCAACTCTGCTTAGCTTCAGTGGGCAACCAGTCTTGGGCTGCAGGGTGATATGGCTGTGGCAAGATATTCATTACCTCCCACAAACAGCACTAGCAGCTTGTGCAAGGGCTCTCTGACTAATGATTCATCAGCTTTTATTGGAACTATTTACATCGAAGTAGCACGCATGCTTTTGGCTGCAATTCTGTCAGATTTGGAAATATACATGCATCACACACTAAGAATAGAAGCGATACTCACGTATGCCTTGACATATGGCATTGCAAACCATTGCAAACAAGAAAAAGAGAGAGACCTTACTGATTGTAATGAGTGTTGGAGTGTTGGGAACTTTAATCATTTACACAGCAACAAAGTGAAGCAAAGTCTCATTTCTTTGAGCTTTATGATTTCATAAAGGAGTTATGAAACAGTCCATCCTCACATGACATTCAGCGACCAGGATTTAATCTAATCTCAGTTGAATTCCTTTATCTTGTTGGATCTTTATGCATGTTAATTCACTCTACCAAGATCTTCAGCAAGACTGGATAGGTATGAAATATTTCTAATTTGCAATTGGTCATTTTCTTTCATGACATCATCTCTTTCTTCATCCAAGTCATGGTAGTCTAATATTACGACTGGTAAACAGGAGGTTGGTAGAGCAAACACTTTGAAGCAAGGCAAGGCAAGTTGCTTTGGATATAAACATCCACAGTCTTCTAGAATGATTGATCCTCAGTTTGATCCACAATCTGACTGAGACTTTAGGAGCTTTTCTGATGTTCTGATACTGCGGTAAATGATAAGTGAGTGATGAGTTATTCTTTGCCACTTTGGTGACAAATGTCTTTCCACACATAAGTTGTAGAACTGATACTTATAAACAGCTGAAGACAATTTGCAGGTCTTCATAAACTAGCAATTCATAAATCAGTCATTGAATTAAATTGAGAAAATTGCTCTGACTAATGCTGTACACAGGGTCCTCGTAGCTTCTTATCAAACTCAATCTGACTGTCTGCTGGTAACACCCAGCCTTGATGTGCAGCCAGGACTCTCAAAGACTAATCACTACTGAAAAACACTTACCAGCATGGGCTGGTTTGTTGGCAAATAATGAAGAAAAAATTCTCAGTTCGGTCCTTAAGCACAGATCACAGGAACCCTTTGAAATGAAAGAAGTGTCAGATCGAAGTTGTCACTGAGTCATGATTGTGAATCTTCAGAACGCAGCTGGTGTGTGTGAGTAATTTAGTGTGCAGTAAGACTACGCACTTGAAGAGAATATGTTCAAAGAAGCATGAAAGGGAGACCCCGGTAAGTTTCCCTCTGGCTTCCTGTAAGAGCCAGGTGTGAGTCACGTGAGAGTCACATATCTGATCTGGGTTTGGACAGATTTGCTTATTAGATCACAAAGGCAGGATAACTGTTTACAAGCTATGAAAGAGTTTAGCTGTTGCACATGTCTATTTTGACATGAATGATCAAAGAAAAGGTGGTGCTTACCTGTGCACAATTCACCGACACAGTGATACAGTGTTCTGCTAGTTACTGCTATGGTGTTGCCAGGTTGTTCGTTCTTGCCTAAGCAAACACCACTAGTGTTTTCATGTCGAGTACTAG